>CM076578.1:1833472717-1833922717 GCA_034641835.2 Pinus albicaulis | reverse complement strand
AACCCAGGAGCTCGCACTGCCTTTCATCCTTCGCGAATGCCAATCCTCAACGATTCACCCTTTTCTCCATAAAGCTAGGGGCCGAAAGGAGGAAGAGAAAAAAGCAACCCAAAAAGAGAAAAGAAAAAAGAGAACCAAAACATGGCCAAGGCTCAAACACAAAACAGGCTTTCAAGGCCCCGTGCCCTCGCAAAAAGGTGGGAACTGCACAGATCGACGACCGAGAAGGACTAGGGCGGCCACCCCAGCAGGAACTCGCACTGCTTTTTCATCCTTCCGAAAACGTCAAAATCCACGGCAATCCCACCTTTTCTCCGTAAAGCTAGGGGGAACAAAACGAATCACGAGGGGAGGCTCAAACACAGTACAAGATTTTCCAAGCCCTGTGCCTTGGCAAAAAAGGGGGGAACTGCAAGGAACGACGACCGAGAAGGACTAGGGTGGCCAACCCGGGAGCTTGCACTGCTTTTCATCCTTCTCCGACACCGACCCACAGCAATTCTCGCTTTTCTCCGTAAAGCTGGGGACCGGAAGGGAAGAAAACGACGACAAGAAAGAAAGAAAAACCAAGCATTACCCACCATAACACTCACGACAAAAATCCAATTTGAGAGAAAGGGGGCCAAATTTCAAGCAACGCTAGCTAGAAAAACAGAGGGCCACTGCCGCGCGAGGGGACGTTGGCTTAACCAAAAAGAAGGAAAACAAGGCACCCAATCAAAATCATCCCACGTTTTCGCACCCTTCCACATACTACATTGCGACGCAACATCCTTTCTATCTACACGACATAACAAGCGGCAATCAAACAGCCAAGCAGAGACAAGCCACAACCTAAACTTGACCACTAGAAAAGTCGAGGGCCCCGACGAGACAAGTGCCTAGAGCACGTTACCACTGAGAGGTAAACGACCCCCCAACCCACACAAGGCTTCAGACAAAAAATGCACTAATAGCAAACCCACCCTACTATTGCACCCCTCCGTGTACAGGACACCCGACAACCTTTCCAGCCAAAAATTCAAGGGGGCCCAAACAACCGAAACTCCATAGAGGAGTTATCGTAGGCTGACACTCAATGCTGGACAAAGCCCAGGGCCACAAATACGCCGGCGGTGCAACGTCACACCCTAAAAAGAGGGAAGCCCCCAAAGCGCACACCACAACGCTGTTGCAACAATCGACACATCTAAGAAATGACCAAGTCACGCAAAAAAACCCACAATCCAAATGGTGAGGACTAGGACATAACCTGCTTCCTACTTTTCCTTGGAAGGGGGGAGTGGCTCAAGAAAGGACGAGCAATTCCCTCAACACCAAAGGGGGACGAGAAAAGAATGCTACCTCGTGCCCATTGATGAGGAAACTTGCAATTTTGATGGAGATCGAACCAAGGGAGGGCTATTTCATTACCTAGACCCAACCCTTCTGCGAGGGCATGTCAAGGAACAGTCGAGAGGACTAGGGTGGCCAGCCCAACGGATTGCTCCGCGCTTCATCCATCCCATATTTGACCCCACCCGACATTTTCCCCTCGTGAAAGGGTTGAGGTAGGAAGCGCACGCGCAACCACTCCCTTGACCCAACCACCAACAAAAAGGCTCGCCCAAGCAAACACATAAACCACCACCGCCGCCTTTTAGAGAGAACCAACTATGGAGGCCCACATCTTCCAACGAACAAAGGACCGAGCACCGCCACTACGAACGAGTCTGAATTTTTCCATCGTGTTTCCCAAGCACCTCGACTGCAGCAACCATGCCCCGCCGAACGGGCCATTGGAGAGGGAGCTCCCGGGCAACGAGCTTCCGAACCCCATACAAAAAACACATTAGGGGAAATAATAACAAAGGATGGTGTTAGCCATCAGTATTTTTTGCATGTTAGTGATGACTATATCTTGGTTGAGTTTTCTAGTGATTTCCTTATGTCAATATGTCATCCAGAGAAAACCCTCCCCAAAACTTTTTTCATCTTTCTACTTATTCGAGTCCACCCACTGACGTATCAAAAACTTCATATCACATATCCACACTTACAACCGGCTTTATTAACACACTTATCGGCCTTAAAGGCAAATTCACATCTGTTTCAATATTCTCCTATGTTAAGAAGTGGCGTTTAGGACATTTTCACCTTTGTGATCATCGAAAAACGAAAAAGCCCCCATCTACGACGGACTACCATAGTGATCCTTTAGTTTGCAAATAAAGTTGACAAAACTGACCTTCGATCCGCCACTCATTATTCCCTAGGTCTCAGCACTGCATGAAGCCCATTCTCAAGCTGACTAGTAGGTTTTTCACTGTGTTCTATGGTTCTTCAAAGACAGGAAATATGTTTCATCTCATGGAGTAAATGTTTGAGTTCACAGTTAGAAGAACAGCTGCTTCTAAATGTATTGTGAGCCTGAGATGAAGCTGCAAAACAAAAGTCACTCGTTAGGACCCTACAAGCTCTTTCCAGCATAAAATAACAGTAAGAAAGGGTTGCCATTGTCTTAGCAAATGGTAAATTGTCAAGGCCCAGAACCTCCTTCATTACAAGCAGAGGGTTAGGGCGCCTCCTTCATACATAAGCAGAGGGCGCAGGCCAGTGTTTGACTCAGAAGTTTGCAGAAGTCCAAGTTTGCCCTTAATGAAATAATGAAACAATGAAACAATATCTTCAGGTTTCAGAAATCTAATTGCTGACCATAACAGGATTATAGTGGAAATATGATAAGCTCAAAGGAAAGGGGAGTTTGGCCTGATAAAGGAGATCATCTGAAACTTTCAAGTCAGGTGAATGGTTGAAACTTTAGAAGGCCTGTCATCAGTGAACATCCAAATCATAAGAGGCCTGTTTTGGTTCAAAATCAAATAGAACAGATATTAAAAAATGCCATTACACAGGCAGGAGAAAGTGCTTGGTTTTTTCAAAGAAAACACTGACCTTCATAGTTACAAAGGCTATTTTTCAAAATAATCGATCATGAGATGAACAAGCCAAATGTCTAATTCACCCTTAGGACAATGCAGGGAGACAGTATTACTCTGGCTAGGGTTTCTGCTGACACACAATGATGTTTGCAAGTGAACATGCCTAGACTGATGTTTTCCAAATGGTCTACTTAACATCACCTTCAGAGAAAGGCTGTCTCGAAAAAGAATTGTTAAAAAACCTTCAAACACCTTATCTAATGAAGAGCCTCCTCCATGCATGAGTAGAGGGCCGAAGCTACTACAGGTGCTGAAACTGATTAATACAAGAAAGAGCAGTAGAAGGATATCAAAGACTGAAACAAGGTCACTACACAAATAAATGATAGCTCTGATAATGTAAAGATACTGATACTCCTGTTTCAAGGAACTCCCTGTCTGACTATACCTACAGTAGGGAAGGGGAAAATATTGAACATATTGTATGCTATCAATGCCAAAGCGAGCAGTTGACTTAAAAAGGGGTTAAAGACCTTTCATGATCACCTATACATAAATCAAAGGAAATCCTTCTGAGCAAACATAGAAGTCTAGGATGAAAGGATGCAACCTAAAAAGTGTATTTACAGTCCAGAGAAAAACTTGTGAAACACTCAGAAGTAGAAATTTATCACTAGGGAAGTAAACAGTGACCAAGGTTGAGTCATAAAATGCATGATGACAGGTATGCAATGCTATGAATAGACAAAGAGACAATTTTAAGCATAGGTGTGCCACTGATATCAAAAAGAAGATTTTCTCCTTAAGGAAAGGGTCAAGCAGCAAGACAATACCATATGTCAAAAGTTCAAAAGAGGCGCCTTTCAAGAAGGGGTGTTTACAACTTTCCAAATATTTTTGGTGCATTATGAAATAGTCCTTCTTTGCTAAAACAATCACCAAGAGAGGGAGGCAGTAAACATATGTCCAGTCATGAAATGGTGCTATTGACCAAAAGGGTTTTAATACACTGATCAAAACAAAATAAAGACTGTGTGCCCAAGGGCCCTGTTTTCATATTTTACAAGTCTGTTTTTCTGATGGAGAAGGCGAGTGGTATTCAATTTTATAAGTAAGTAGAGGAAGTTGGTTATGATGAATCACCCCTGTTCATATGTTTTAAAAACAAACACACTTGTTATCATTTCAAAAGGCAGATTTAGCACAAGGATATAGTATCAAATAAACAAAGACAGGGAAGGGACACAGTGAGTTGTCAAGCAGAGGATCCTGTTATAAAAAGAAACAGCTAGTAGAATGGCACTTACAGTCCAGAAGGAAACTTGTAAATCACCTAAGGACCGAAATTGTCAAACTAATTGCAAAGGCACCGGTGGTCTCCTGTATGTAACTTCGTGAGTAGGCAAAGCAAAGTTGAAGGATTATCACTATTTAAAAGGATCAACTTGATGCAAACACATTTTTGTATCATTTAAAGAATTGCCACTGTTTTACCGAAAAGCTTCATTATGCTCAAAAATAGCCACAGGGTCTTTATTTTTTGAATATAACCGTTGAGGGAGTATCAAAAGAATGGACTAGAGGAGTATTAAGTTCTTTTAGAAATCAAAACAAATTGCCGCAGCCTCCTGCCATCACGACGTGTTTTCAAGCAAATTTAGGTTTTTCTTCGCAGATCACACGAGGGCGGCGCGACGGCCCGGATAAAGGGCGCGACGTGCCCGGGCGTCGTTGGGGGAGGCGAACGTCGGCGCGACGTGCCTGTAGGTGCCCGCCCGACCACACGACGGTTCCACCCGACACCTTCCTCCGGCGCGACGGGTTTTCTCCAGAGGTTGCCGCGTAGCTTTCCAGGGTAGCCAGGGTTTCTTTCATCCTTTCAAGAGGGTGTTCATCAAATTTTAAGGTATTTTCATGAATTCCCCATCAATTGCAAGATGTTGATAAGCAACAAGAATGATTAAAAGCCTCGGACCTTGCCATTATTATCTACACAATGAGATGAGGTAATTGCATTGCAATACGAGGTTTTATGGATAAGAACCAGTTTGTTCATTTTCAAATCAATCTAAGGGCCGAGGTTGTCTTGTGAAGGACTGTGTTTTAATTGAAAAAGGACTTTCGTTGCAGAAATACAGACCTATTTCTAATGAATAACCTTTCACACTATCATCCATACATTTCCACACTACTAGAACAGTGAAGTGTACTCAGCGAGGGGGTTTGACATTTTTATTGTTTTGAAAGAGAAGACTCTGGTAATATCTGTCTAATAGCTTATTAGTCTTCTAGAAACTCTGTCATTTTACCTCAGCCCTGTGTTTTTGTTGTCTAGACCTGTGTATGGTGATTTGCTTGATGTACAAACAGTGAAAGGAGGACACACTCTTGCACAGGACAGAATTGTTGGATGTTTGAAAGTTTCCTTGAAACAGGGAGTTTTTTTTGTGTTAAGGTTGACATCAAAGACTTTAAAAGCAGAGTAGTCAGTGGCATCTTCTCACAGCACACTATTTAAACAGATTGCTTTTCATTCACTATATTCTCCCACTGCAAGATTGTTAAAAAAAGAGTTTCCCAAGGTGAACAGTGTACTAAGGAGCATAGTTAGTGGATGGGTTTCTAACTTTGGAGTCAGAGATACCAAAGTGGTATTGGATTTCTCAAAACTTTCCAAAGGTGCAGAGTCATTTTCTAAAAAGGCAGAGTTGTTGGTGGATAAATGTTAAACATGAAAGCCGTGGTATATAGGTGTTGATGGACTATTTAAACTCACAAATTTGAAAATAGTTCCTGGCTGAAGCAAAGAGTGTGTTCTCTAAACCACTGTTACACTTATTTTACATTTAAACTAAGTCTGCTTGTTCATTACACTACATTGTATCATTCTGAAGATTGTTGAACAGAGTAATTTTGAGGGTGAAATAAGGCCATGTTCTAGAAGGCACGGTTGTTGATGATCAAGTTTACATTGAAGCCAGTGGTATAAAGGTGGTGATTGACTTCTCAAAAGTCACAAGTGAAAGGTGTTTTCCTTAACACTGTGGGCTAATCCTTCACCTAAACCAAAAGGTCTCCTTTCTTTTCCACCCGTGTGGTCTTTATAGAAGTTTGTTGACGAGTTATTTTTCAAGGTGAACAACATGAAGAGAAGGGTTTTTTTAGAGTGAAGTTTTGTTTTGAAAACACAAATACCAAAGTGTTGGTTGATCCCTAGCGGACTCACCAAGAAAAATGATTGCTTAATACTACATACAGAAATTCATACAAGCATATTGTCTCATCTTTATTGATGGTTTTCTATTGAGAAGGTTGCATAGCTGAAGTGTATCCAGATTTGAAGGACTATGGTTAATAAGTGCAGAGGTAGCTTATTCCAAGAAACATTGTTGCATTTTATTCAAAATCACAAGGTCCATAACTATCCAAGCAAAGTAGTAGTGGCCGCTTTCAATCCAAAGCAGAGCATTTTTCATACATTGAAGGCGAGTGTGCCTCTTCCAAAGCTTGTTTCAAAGTCAAAATGCCTCCAAAGCAAGACAACAGGGAGCAACATGACAAGTGGTGAAGATCAGCGAGGTAAGGAACCGTGAGGAGGATAGTGCTCGAACAACAAAGCAGCTCGACAGCTTTGAGCAACAAAGCATAAGGATGATGATCAAGAACAGCAGTTTTAAGGAGCGCCCGACACGGAAAGAGGAAAAAAGCATATCAGCCCTCGATATTTTAGCTTCAGCTTTGGAACATGTTTCTATGGACCCTTGAGGGTCATACATGCCAATTTTGGGCCTGTTTCGAAAACTTTTTGTTTTTTTTGGCATTTTTTGGGGTTTTCGCCAAAAACTCATAAATGCGCCATTTCAGTTTGAAGAGTCGTCAAGGGAGGAGGGTGATACCAATGGATTCCATAATTTCATGAGCAGATCTCCAGCGATTTTCAGGGCATTTGAAGATCATTCGCCCCTCCAAATTGGCGAAAAACATACCTCATTTTGTACATTCCCGCCCGCCCTATCGCTGCACTGCTATTTTCCGGGTTTTTGCACACAGGGTACAGTTTTGAGGGACTTTCAGAGATCAGATTGAGATGATTCCACTTGCATTGGAAAGCAGACACGAGAGAGATTTCCAACAAGCCATCATGAGCCTCATTTCAACATCGGGAAGGCTTCCATTTGCATCCAGCAAGTCGGGGGATATTTTTCGTGCATAAATATGAAGTATTTTTTGCAATTTTTTGAACTCCAAAAATCTGCTTTTCCCAAATGTGCGTTAGGCTATTTTTTATCATGGGAAAATCATGTAAAGTCAATATAATTTCCATTTTTAGCAGTTTTTTAGATATTTTATTAGATATTTTGTGCCTTGGGCTTTGCAAAGCCTCAAGGACAAGTTTAGATATTTTGACTTGGCCAATGGGATAGCTAGTTGCTCCATGAGGTTTTCCTCCTTCTAGCCTATTTATCCCATGGTTCTCATTGTAAATCGGAGGCTGAAATTGAGAGAAGAATTAATGCATTGGTCATATGAGCTTTGAAGAATACACTTGAGTTATGATGTTTGGACTCGCCTCTTGGATGCTTTTGAGGAATGTTGAAGGCTTGTTGATGGATTCCTTGACATGGTAGAATGGTATAGTGCTTCTTAATGTGTTTTGTCTTCTAGTTTTCACTCATATTTCCTTTTTTCTTGCTGCTATAGATCAGTAAAGATTGATTTTGAGACATGCCCATGGAGGCACCTCAAAATCCCTCGAATCTTCATAGCTTGATGTTTTCTTCTCCCTTAGTTATGCTAAAGAATTCTTAGTCGCTCTTTAGTAACCTAAGGTGTTGTTGCTAAGTTTTATTCATCGAGCTCCATGTATGTTGAGTAGGATGTATGGTTTTCCCTACCTACCTATCAGCCTGCCCATAGTTCTGCCCATAAAACTTTCTCTTTGATCGATTTGTTGATCATTTTGTTGAACCAAGGAGGCCTAGTCCCGATCTAGCCCTTTGCCTAAAACTATGAAAACTTATTTGTCCAAGTGCCCAATGACTTAGAGACTATGTTTAGGTGTTCCCAAAGCATAGTTTATGAGTTGTTAGTTTGTCTTATTTGTTTTCCCCCAAAGTCCGATAGCCTTTTCCCGAAGTTAGAGGGTCTTATACCTCTATGTATGGTCGGAATGTTTGATTTCTATGTATTGATTAGCTTATAGTTATTCCTAGCATGATTAATGGTTTTCTATTACATGTTTATGTCTCGCTATAAACTAGTTTGCACTTGAAATCCCTTGTCTTTCACCAACTTATTGTTCATTTAATCCATTTTGCCCGAGAGATCCCCTCTATCGTGAATCAAATCGGCCCCTACAGCTAGCCTTTACATCATCGCCTCATTAGCTTCCTTGATCTTTTTGACCCCATAGCCCAATTTATCTACATCTTGTCATCCAAGCTTTTTATGTATTTGATCGCTTTCATCCCTCACAAACTTAAAAACTAAAAAAACCCAAAAACACACTTCATAACTAGCCTAATATCAAAACATCGCAAGTAAACACACCGACATCCTTTGCACTTATAGAGAGAGCCCTCTCTCGAGTCCAGGGAAGGCTAGGTCCTCGGGCTCCAAAGCTTGGTTTGATGTTACATCGTCATTTGGCTAGCCAATCGGCCAAATCACGGGACCCTAACATAATGGCGATCACGGTGGGACTTCGAGTGATTAAAAGCTTAGTTTCCCTCATCTTTAGAAACCTTTGAGAATACAATCCGATTGACTTATCCCATCGCTCACTAACATAGTGACACTCACGAGTAGGGACCTTCCGAGTTAGTGACAATCTAAGTACAACTTAGTAACTCCCGAAGTCTCAATCAAGCTTAGTAAACTTAGAGATTGTTTGAAAGGTAGAAAATAGCTCCTTCACCATCTTAGCAAAATGATGAGTCAGCTTATAGAAAACCTTTCCAAACCTTATAGGCGCATAAAACTCAAAAAAACCCCCAAAAACTCCCTTAGATTGGTTTTTGATAGTATTGGTGGGTGGACCATACAAATATATCTCAAACAACTGATTTTCCACCTGGCGACTCCACTAACTTCTAGTAAGCCTTACTATTTCACCAAACTCTAGGCTACTATCCGATAGACCTTTCCCATCACTCACTAACATAGCGGGAGATGGTAAGACACTGAGTACATAATAGTCCAACAAACTCTTATAGACTCTTTGGTCTTTAGGTACCATAAACAAGCAAGCAGTCCATAGACTCATTTTTTAGAGTAAACTCTTTTTGTTCTCATCACCCTAGCAAAGTGTTGAAACAAGTCTAGAATACTTTAACAAACCATAGGCTGCACATAAACTCAGAAAATCCAAAAAACATTCTCAGATTAGTCTTGGTGGTGGACCATAGCTATCTTCACAAAAACAATCCATTTCCACCTGGCGACTCCACTAATCCATCCCTTCTATTTTTGACCATCCTTCGCCTTAGTATAACTTTAGAGAAATCACTCATCCAAAACATTCACCAATATCACTCTCTCCAAGCTCTGGATCTAAAATCTGGCTTCACGAAGAATCAATACCAGATCCCATCCAGACCCAAATCCCCCTATCATAGTAGATGACCCAGAGAAGATTCTGTGGCAAGTTTCTGAAACTGACCATCTAGCTACTGGTAGATCCATCCGTAGAGCAAGATCTGTACCTAAACATCGCACTATCCTACTAGATTCACCTTTTGAACTAGAGTCATCACAAGCTCTTCCCAGAAGCAAATCATATAGTAAGATTAACTTTGACGATCTTGAACCCCTAAACCCACCACAGAGTCCTATTAGAGAAGCTTCACCCACCACTCCTCCTGATTTCCAGCTTCTTTATCAATTTGGCTCCTATCATCCCAGATCTGCTCAAAACCAGATCACTAGTCCAAGTTCATCCGCTACACTTGGTCAAACCACCACTGTTAAAACCACTTCATTTCAGCCTACTAGTCCTCATCTTGTACATCATCCATTAGCTCCAGTCATGGCAGCTTGGTACGCACCTTTGGTGTTGCCACCACCTTTAGCTCCTCTCCCAAACAAATATCAAGACAAGATCCCACACTTTACCGGAGGAGACACCACCACAGCTCAACAGCATGTAAGTAGGATTAGTGATGCTTTTGAATACATGGAAGTACACGACGAAACCGTCAGAATGAGAATATTCGCCCAAAGCCTGGGTGGAGAACCCAAAACATGGTTTAAAAGCTTGCCTCCAAACAGCATCCACAACATCCTAGAACTCTGCCAAGTCTTCACGAACAAGTGGGAAGTCCGAAGGAACCCTATTCAAATCCTGTCAGAATATAACAACCTAAAAATGGAAAATGGGGAAAGTGTCCAGGCATACCGCACTAGGTTCAACAATGTGTATAACGCCCTCCCACCTCACTTCAAACCCCCACTCGGTTTAGTCTTGGAAAAATTCCCCGAGGGTTTTGATCCAGACATGACATATCATCTGAGAGACAAGGATCCCCCTACCCTAGAGGAAATGCAACAAGTAGCCATAAAACAAGAAGCCACTTTAGCAGAAAAAAGAGCTAGGACTAGATTAGAAAGAAAAGTCCCATATAGAGATGAGGTATCCAGTTCATCTCCTTCCCTAGATCCTAGAATAGATGGCTTGGTCAAATCCATGACAAAGATGTGGGAAAAAATGAGTGAAAAAGTGCCTCCTAGGGAAAACCAACTAAACCCTCAAAACCAGAACCAAGGCTTTAGAAAAGGTCAGTCTCAAAATAAACCAAGAGGAAATGATCAACAAATCAGACCATCCTTCAGTGAGAATTATGTTGATAAAGAGGATAAGGATACTGAACCCATTGATGAAAATCATTGGAACCTCATAGGTTCTGATAACGAGAGTAAGGTTTACCTCACAGCAGAAGAGCAAGAGTTATGCTATCCAAGTCAGGAAGAAACCAATGATGAAGATCTCGAAGATCCTGTCATAGATTTTCAGAATTCCATTATAGAAGCTCATAGGCAGTATAACCTTAGAAGTAGAAAAAACCAAGACTACTCCAAGAAGGGTAGCCCTGACACTGCTAAAACCTCTGACACCATCCCTAAAAAAGCCATGGATAGCAACAAAATTATGGCCAAGAAAATTGATCAAAACAAGGATAAAGCTATTCAAACAAGTCTTAGCTCAGATACTCTTAGCACCTCTACAAAAACCCCCGAAGTAACGGTGTCAAACAAAGTCCCGAATCAGAGTCAGCAAATTAAGAGCATAGAAAAGATCATGTCCGAAAAAACTGAAACAAATCTGCCCAAACTACAAACTCCTTTTAGTTTCGAAGGGGAAGTTTCCGAAATAAAAATTACCATACCCCTTACTGAGCTAATAACTGTAGATAGGTATAGATCTCAAATTTTCAAAGTTTTTGACATAGGGAGCGAGGCAGATACTTTAAATCTAACTGAAAACAAACCCGAGCTCTTATTCGGCCCGAAAATAGAAGGTCAATACCAAGAAGGATCTGTTTCTCCTTCCTATGTGAGCCCGAACATACGGGACAATATATTACATAATGTCATGTTAGATTCTGGTGCCTCCCATAACCTCATGCCTAAAGCAGTCATGGAAAACCTGGGACTAGAAGTAACTCAACCTCTGGTAACTCAAGCAGTCATGGAAAACAATCCTCCCATTTATTCCACTCATTCCAATTTAGATTCTTTTATCTTATACAATGAAAGTGATATAGACAAGCAGATAATGGAAAAGGAAGAAGCTCTCGAACCATCAGAAACGCATTTTCCGTTACTAGATGCAGAAACTAATAACCAAAACTTCTCTGATCTTTCTCCTGTTAATCCCGCATATCATAAGTCAGAAAATAGATTTGTAAATCAAGTTGAAGAAAAGAAATATGGCAATCCAATGTACATGGCTGGTGACATTGCTTATGTTAATGATTCTCAAATGTTTGATCAATATGTTGACTTATATGATTTCCAAACAGAAGCTAACTTTGCAGAAGATTCAGTTTTTGATTTTTGGGAGGAAGCTCAGTTTCATAAATTTGAGAAAAGTAAGTAGCCATTACCGGTCATCTATGACACTCATGAGGAGAACCTTGAAAGTTTAGAAGTAAGTGAAGAGTCTCGGACTCTTTGCTCTACTTCACTTCAGCCCGTCAGAGATAACATGCACATGATTGGAAATCAACAGTTTTTCAGCTTTGATGATGAGTTTGAGGAAGATGGTGAAATTCTTGAGCATATTGTAAATGAGAATCCTTTACCTGAAATAGTTGAGGAAATCATTTTGGACATAGAATCTTCCTTAACTCCAGATTTGCAGTTACCCAGTTCCATTGAGTTACAAATTGCAGATGAAGAAGTAGAGGTTGATAAACACATGGGAGTTGTCACACTATCCTTTCAAGATAATTTACTGTCAAAGTGTATCCCCGCCCATCAACCTGATGACCTTCACACAGTTTCCAGCCCGCCCTATCAAAACACATCAGCTTGGATTGAAAAATACACTGCAATACATGATGAGTCTGACAGTTCGAGTGATTATGAGGAAGAGTCGTTTTACCAGGGAGGTCCCAAATATAGCCAAGTGGAAGAAAGAGTAGTCCTAAATGAAGCCTATATCTCAAAACCTCTAGATCAGGTATTATTCCAAGATCCATTTGTTGTTTTCCTTGAGAAGTCTGAAAGAGTAGTCTTGAATAAATCCTATGTATCAAATCCTCTAGATCAGGTATTATTCCAAGATCCATTTGTTGTTTTCCTTGAGAAGTCTGAAAGAGTAGTCTTGAATAAATCCGATGTATCAAATCCTCTAGATCAGGTATTATTCCAAGATCTATTTGTTGTTTTCCTTGAGAAATCTGTAGGGGTAGTGGGTTCTATCATAAACAAGTTGCTACCAAGAATGAGAAAAAACTTAAGCTCTACTATCCAAAAACAAACCAAATGGGAGTGGCCTTTTCATTATTTCCGCATCATGAAAGAACTAAACCAGAATCACCCATGTGAGCATCTACTTGACTGGTTGCATTGGAAAACAGAGTTCACCAAACAAATGTCTATTGTGCACAGATTAGATCAGGATAGAAAGACAACAATAGAAAATAAGCTTAGCCTGTGAGCACCTTTTCATTTGTAGTTTGTTTGAAGAAAAAGTGAAAAAGCAAAAAATACAAAAAATAGTGAAAAGTAGAAAAAGAGGGCAGTTTCTAAAAAGCAGTGGTAAGGCCCCATGTTCCAAAAAAAAAAAAAAAAATAGTCCTTCGGAAAGCGAGCAAGTCTAAATGCCGCTACTAGTACTTCAATGTCTTGTTCAGCTATCTAGCCTAATCATAGCTGAGCATGTTTAAATTTATTTGCTGATAAGTTAGTGAGTGCCAAGATAGTCAACATTGTGTAAGATTGACTTATCACAAAGCTTAGATTAGGGAGAGATTCTGGTTCCACATGCCTAAAACAGAACCAAAGAGAGAAGCGAGGGATGAAAAACACATTGTACATCTTAACCCCGCTTGTCTAGTTTCCTTTGTTGCAGAATAACATTTGTGTGCAGTTTGTCTTTTATGCCGCAAATGCATGACAAATCAGACTGCCTAATCCTGATTTGATCATTTTTGAATTTCATGTTGTAGATTAGAGAATGAAATCCTGTCAAACTGCTTAATCTTGACAGTCGATCTAGCTTTAGGTAGAGAAATAAAGGAGTTCATCAGTTTAATTTGAACTCCTGGCAGATATAAGAGTAGAAATAGATAGTTTCATTTTGCAAAAAGAAAAATATGCATTGTCAAAAGGCTGCTAGTTCAAATGCGCCAAACAGAAGAAAAAATGTTAGGAAAGATAGTGGGGTAGGTAGAAGTATCATTGATGTTAAATATGCTGACACTTTTCAGAAATAACATCAAGAGAAGGGTAAATTTTGCGCCAATGGATAAGGCATTGGTCTTCATAATCCAAAAATCTGAATTCTGGACACCTCCTGACGAGGAGCTGCCCTCCCCAAATGGAGCCACTGTTAGCCATCAGTATTTTTTACATGTTAGTGATGACTATATCTTCAGATGAGTTTTCTAGAAACTGATTTCCTTATGTCAATATGTCATCCAGAAAACCCTCCCAAAACTTTTTTCACCTTTCTACCTATTCAGTCCATCCCTGGCAACATCAAAAACCTCATATCAAAATCCTATCTAGCTTCAGCCTTATTGACCTGCCCATCAGCCTTAAAAAAGAAAATCCACATCTGTTTCAATAGTCTCCCCTATGTTAGGAAGTGGCGTTTAGGACATTTCACCTTTGGCAATCATCAAAAAGCCAAAAAAGCCCCCATCTGCAGCAGACCTACCATGACTGATCCCTTAATTTGCAAAGGAAGTTGACAAACAGCCTTAAGTCGCGCCACTCATATTCCCTAGGTCTCAGCATCGCATGAAGCCCATTCTCAAGCTGACTAATAAGTTTTTCACTGTGTTCTATGGTTCTACAAAGACAGGAAATATATTTCATCTCATGGAATAAATGTTTGAGTTTACAGTTAGAAGAACAGCTGCTTCTAAATGTATTGTGAGCCTGAGATGAAGCTGCAAAACAAAGGTCACTCATCAGAACCTTACAGCTCTTTCCAGCATGAAAATCACAGTAAGAAAGGGTCGCCACTGTCTCAGCAAAATGGTAAATTGTCAAGGCCCAAAACCTCCTTCATTTACAAGCAGAGGGTTAGGGCGCCTCCTTCATCCATAAGCAGAGGGCGCAGGCCAGTGATTGACTCAGAAGGTTGCAAAAGTCCAGGTTTGCCTCTACTGAAACAATGAAACAGTATTTTCAGGTTTCATGAAGGTAATTGATGATTATAACAGGAATGGAGCTTGAAATATGCTGGCTCAAAAGAAAGGAGAGTCTGATTTGGTAAAAGAGATCATCTTGAACTTTCAAGTCAGGTGAATGGTTGAAACTTTAGAAGGCATGTCATCAGTGAACATTCCAAAGCATAAGGACCCTGTCTATCCACAAGATCAAATAGAACAGATGATAAACAATGCCATTACACAGGCAAGAGAAAGTGCTTGGTTTTTTCAAGGAAACACTGATCTTCATAGTCACAAAGTTTGTTTGTTAAAATAATCAATCATAAGATGCAACAAGCCAAATGTTTGATTCACCCTTAGGACAATACAGGGAAATGGTATTACTCTGGCTAGGGTTTTCTGCTGACACATAATGGTGCTTACAAGTGAAGATGCTAAGACTGATGTTTTTCAAGAGGTTTCTTACCACTACATTCAGAAAAAGGGCTGTGTCGAGCCTAGTGGTCAGAAAGTCTCCGGAGACCTTATCTGACGAAGAGCCTCCTCCATGCATGAGTAGAGGGCCAAAGCTACTACAGGTGCTGAAACTGATTGATACAAGAAAGAGCAGTGGAAGGTTACCAAAAAGGAATAAAAGTCATTTCACAGATGAATGAAAGTTCTGATAATGTAAAGATACTGATACTCCTATTTCAAGGAACTCTCTGTCTGACTATACCTATAGTAGGAAAGGGGCAAATATTGAACATATTGTATGCTATTAATGCCAAAGGAGCAGTTGATTTAAAAAGGGTTAAAGACATTCCATGATCACCTATCCAGAAATCTAAGGAAATCCTTCTGAGCAAACAAAGAAGTCTAGGGTGAAAGGATGCAACCTAAAAAGTGTATTTACAGTCCAGAGAAAAACTTGTGAAACACTTAGAAGCAGAAATTTATCACTGGGAAAGTAAAACAATGACCAAGGTTGAGTCATAAAATGCATGATGACAGGTATGCAATGCTATGAATAGACAAAGAGACAATTTTGAGCATATGTGTGCCACTGATATCAAAAAGAAGATTTTCTCCTTGAGGAAAGGATCAAGCAGCAAAACAATATCATATATCAAAAGTCCAAAGAGGCGCCTTTCAAGAAGGGGTGTTTACAACTTTTCAAATATTTTTGGTGCATTATGAAATAGCCCTTCTTTGCTAGCAATCACCAAGAGAGGGAGGCAGTGAACATAGTCCAGTCATGAAATGGTGCTATTGACAAAAAGGGGTTTAATATACTGATCAGAACATAATAAAGACTGTGTGCCAAAAAGCCCTGTTTTCATATTTTACAAGTTTGTTTTTTCAAATGAGGAGGCAAATGGGTATATGATCTTATGATTAGGCAGGAGGAATTTGTTTTTGATGAATTATCACTGTTTATATTCCCTAAAACAGACACAATGGTCATCATCCCAAAGGACAGTTTCAGCACAAGGATACAGTATCAAATAAACAGTGGCAGGGATGTGACACAGTGAGTTGTCAAGCCGAGAATCCTGTTATAAAAAGAAACAGCTAATAGAAGGCACTTACAGTCCAGAAGGAAACCTGTAAATCACCTAAGGACCGAGATTGTCAAACTAATTGCAAGGGCACCGGTGGTCTCCTGTAAGTGATAAAGCAGCTTTCAAATGCCTTTGACAGTTTTTGAATGACCTTTTCTTTTGTTAACATTATCACCTAAAGTGCCAAAAAGAGAGACAAAGTCGAGGTTTTGAAATGTCTCTCTTATGAGAACAGGTATGTAACTTCATGAATAGGCAAAGCAAATTTGATGGATTATCACTGTTTAAAAAGCAACTTGATTCAAACACAGTTTTGTATCATTTAAAAAAGGGCGGGTATATATATTCAAAATGACCGTTGGGATATTTATTTGAAAATGATATGAGGTTGAAAGTATCAAAGGAATGGAATAGGGAAATAAGTAAGTCACTTTCGAAATTCAAAAACCAATTGCCGCAGCTCCCAAGCATCACAACGTGTTTTCAAGCGAATTGAGGTTTTCTGCACTGGTTTAAGGCGGCGCGACGGGCCTGGAATTTGGCGCGACGTGCCTGGGCGTCATTTTACACAGGCTTTCAACGCCGGCGCGACGTGCCTGTAGGCGGGCGCGACGTGCCTGTAGGTGGCCGCCCGACCGCACGACAAGTCGACCCGACAACCTTTTCTCCTGTGCGACGGGTTTGCTCCAAATTGCCGCGCCATTTTTTCAAGCTATCCAGGATTTCTTACACCTTTTCAAACGGGCATCCATCAAGGTCGAGGTATGTTTATGAAATCCCATCAATTGCAAAGTGTTGATAAGTGACCAACATGTTTGAAAATCCCGGATCTTGCCATCTTTGCTAAAAACAAAAGCAGTTTCCCTACACAGTGAGATGAGGTAATTTAAGAAGGGCCGAGGTTGTTAATGAGGGTTTAAACCTTGAAGGCAGGGTTATAGAGTGTACTGGTGCATATCTCAAAACTCACAAGCCAAGAGTGTATGGTCTAAATTACTGTTACACTGATTCTTTCACCAAAGCTAAGTCTGCTCTTCCCTTACACTGTATTACATCATTGTGGAAAATTATTGACAAAGAGGCTCTAAGGGTAAATGTTACATTGAAGGGCAGATTTAATTGGTGTTTTTCTAGCTCTGGAGGCAGAAGTGTAAAAGCAGTTTTTGTTCTCTTAAAACTTCACAAAGAAAGGAGCCTTTTTCTGAAGAACAGTTTGTAGTGTTTGAAATTTGATATTAAAGCAGGGGTACAGGTATTTGGGTGGCTCTCTTAAAATCACAAGCAAACAGAGAGTATATTTCCTAAAAACCACTGTTGCACTGATTTTACACCTAAAATAAGCCTGCTTTTCCATTACACTACATTATATCATTCTGAAGATTGTTGGACAGAGTTTTCTGAAGGAGAAACAGGGCTATTTTCTAGAAGGCTGGGTTGTTGATGATTGGGCATTTGTTGATGATCAAGTTTAACTTTTGAAGCCAGAAATACACAGTACACTGAGGAGCGGAGATTGTTGATGGCTAGATTTTGACATTAAGGGAAGAGGTACCAAAGTAGTGTTAATCTCTCAAAACTTCACAAGTGAAAATGGCCACTGTCTAAAGGGCAGAGTGCTTGGTGTTTGCATTTGATACTAAAACAGAGGTGTAGGTATTATGTTGATCTCTTAAACTCACAAACAGAGAGTATATTTCCTAAAAACCACTGTTGCACTGATTTTACACCTAAACTAAGCCTGCTTTTTCATTGCACTACATTATATCATTCTGAAGATTGTTGGACAGAGTTTTCTGAAGGTGAAACAGGACCATTTTCTAGAAGGCAGGGTTGTTGGTGATTGGGAATTTGTTGATAATCAAGTTTACATTAAAGGCAGAGTTATAAAGGCAGTGATTGACTTCTCAAAAAGTCACAAGTGAAAGGTTTTTTCCCTTAAACACGATGGGCTAATTTTTCACCTAACCACAGGGTCTCTTTTCTTTTCCACTGTGTGGTCTCCACAGAAGTCTGCTAACAGGGGCATGTTTCAAGGTAAATGACCTAAAAGAGCAGGGTTATAATTTTTGAAGTTTGGTTTCAAAGACACAAATACAAGTGCAAGCAGGCCTCTAGCAAAGTCACCAGAGGGGTGATTGTTTCAAGACTGTGCACAGAAAATCTACAAAGCAGTTTCTCCCACATAGTACCATTGTTAAGAAGGTTACATAGCTGAAGTATAACCAGATTTGAAGAACTGTTGTTAATAAGTGTTGAGGGGGGCTTATTCAAGGAAGCATTGTTGCATCTTATTCAAATCCACAGTGTCCATATCTGTCCAAACAGTATAGTGGCCATTTTCAATCCAGCAGGGCATTGTTCATAAAAGGCAGTTGGTTTCTTCCAAAGCATAGTTAGGTAAAAATGCCTCCAAAGCAAGACAACAGGAGCAACATGACAGTGGTGAAGATCAGCAGAAGCAGGAACCAGAGGAGGATAGTGCTGAACAGCAGCAACTCAGCAGTTTGAGCAACAGCATAAGGATGATGATCAAGAACAGCAGTTTTAAGGAGCGCCCGACACGGAAAGAGAAGAAAGACATATCGGCCCTCAATATTTTAGCTTCAGCTTCGGAGCATGTTTCTATGGACCCTTGAGGGTCATGCATGGCAATTTTGGGCCTGTTTCGAAAACTTTTTGTTTTTTGGCATTTTTGGGGTTTTCGCCAAAAACTCATAAATGCGCCATCTCAGATTGATGAGTCGTCAAGGGAGGAGGGTGATACCAATGGATTCCATAATTTCATGAGCAGCTCTCCAGCGATTTTCAGGGCATTTGAAGATCATTCGCCCCTCCAAATTGGCGAAAAACAACCTCATTTTGCACGTTCTGCCCGCCATATCAGCAGCCTGCTATTTTCTGGGTTTTTGCACACAGGTACAGTTTTGAGGGACTTTCAGAGATCAGATTGAGGTGATTCCACTTGCATTGGAAAGAAGACACAGAGAGCTTTCCAACGAGCCATCATGAGCCTCATTTCGACATCGGGAAGGCTGCCATTTGCATCCAGCAAGTCAGGGGACCTTTTTCAGGCATAAATATGAAGTATTTTTGTAATTTTTAAACTCCAAAAATCTGCTTTTCCCAAATGTGCGTTAGGCTATTTTTATCATGGGAAAATCATGTAAAGTCAATATAATTTCCATTTTTAGCAGTTTTTTAGATATTTTATAGGATATTTTGTGCCTTGGGCTTTGCAAAGCCTCAAGGACAAGTTTAGATATTTTGACTTGGCCAATGGGATAGCTAGTTGCTCCATGAGGTTTTCCTCCCTCAAGCCTATTTATCCCATGGTTCTCATTGTAAATCAGGGGCTGAACTTGAGAGAAGAATTAATGCATTGGTCATATGAGCTTTGAAGAATACACTTGAGTTATGATTTTTGGACTGCCTCTAGGATGCTTTTGAGGAATGTTGAAGGCTTGTTGATGGATTCCTTGACATGGTAGAATGGTATAGTGCTTCTTAATGTGTTTTGTCTTCTAGTTTTCACTCATATTTCATTTTTCTTGTTGCTATAGATCAGTAAAGATTGATTTTGAGACATGCCCATGGAGGCACCTCAAAATCCCTGAATCTTCATAGCTTGATGTTTTCTTCTCCCTTAGTTATGCTAAAGAATTCTTAGCTGCTCTTTAGTAACCTAAGGTGTTGTTGCTAAGTTTTATTCATCAGTTCCATGTATGTTGAGTAGGATGTATGGTTTGACCTACCTACCTATCATCTGCCCATAGTTCTGCCCATAAAACTTTCTCTTTGACTAATTTGTTGATCATTTTGTTGAACCAAGGAGGCCTAGTCCCGATCTAGCCCTTTGCCTAAAACTATGAAAACTTATTTTTCCAAGTGCCCAATGACTTAGAGACTATGTTTAGGCGTTCCGGCATAGTTTATGAGTTGTTAGTTTGTCTCATGTGTTTTCCCCAAAGTCTGATAGCCTTGTCCCGAAGTTAGAGGGTCATATACCTCTATGTATGGCTTGAATGTTTGATTTCTATGTATTGATTAGCTTATAGTTATTCCTAGCATGATTAATGGCTTGCTATTACATGTTTATGTCTGCTATTAACTAGTTTGCACTTGAAATCCCTTGTCTTTCACCAACTTATTGTTCATTTAATCCATTTTGCCCGGAGATCCCTTCTATTGTGAATCAAATCGGCCCTACGACAGCTTTACATCATCGCCTCATTAGCTTCCTTGACCTGTTTGACCCCATAGCCCAATTTATCTACATCTTGTTATCCAGTTTATGTATTTGATCAGTTTCATCCCTCACAAACTTAAAAACCAAAAAAAACCAAAAACATACTTCATAACTAGCCTAATATCAGAACATCGCAAGTAAACACACAGACATCTTTTACACTTATAGAGAGAGCCCTCTCTGAGTCCAGGAAGGCTAGGTCCTTGGGCTCCAAAGCTTGGTTTGATGTTACATCGTCATTTGGCTAGCCAATCGGCCAAATCACGGGACCCTAACAGGGCTGAAGGAATTAGAGCAGGTAGTTGATTTTGTTGAGGCCTCCACCCTTAGGATGGATTGTTCCACTGACGTTGTTGTGGAACATACTGTTGAAATGGTTTGTTTACTGGTTGAGGATGATATGAAGGGTTGGAAGTCCAAGTAGGAGGTGTAGACCAGGATGGAGGAGTGAGGGTGTACAAAGGTTTCATGGGTGCACTGTGATTATGTAATAGTAAGAGTGGGGTGCACCGTGCATACCTTTTTGATATGGCCGAGGGTACTAAGGCCTTCTCTAGTTGATGAAACAGAGTTGTGCTGGCATTGTTTCCCCAACTTGATATACAACTTTGAGTCTAGGTAAGGAGGGACAATTGTCTGTGGCATGATTCTCTTAAGAGACTAAGCAAACCTTTATGACATTCAGTGGACATTCATTTCTTGGGTATTTCCTGGTACATCTAGGACAAAATATGTCCAGGGCTCTCTCTGGTTCCTCTTACTTCCTTTTGACCTACATTGTGTCCATTTGAAAAGCAAAGGTGTGCAACATGTCACTCTTGAAGTTCTCTAGCATGTTTCCAATCTCATGTTTTACGAAGGTGGAAGAGGAAGGGGTATTGGATGTACTTTGGCTAGCTCTTCCCTTCTTCCTAAATTCCCTAGAATGGTTCTGGAAGACATTTTTGATTGTTTCATAGGGTTTTTGGTAGATATATCCTCCTAATAACATATTCAAGGTTTCTATCATCTCTTCACTG
Organism: Pinus albicaulis; assembly: GCA_034641835.2. Classification (NCBI taxonomy): domain Eukaryota; kingdom Viridiplantae; phylum Streptophyta; class Pinopsida; order Pinales; family Pinaceae; genus Pinus; species Pinus albicaulis. The sequence continues at coordinate 1,833,901,141 of CM076578.1, read as the reverse complement.
ATCCCTCGAAGAAGTAAAAGTTTGAGTGCGTCAAGATGAAGAGTACAGTTGACTCTCTTATAGTTCAATATAAACCTCTCTTCATAATCCTCTAGGGATTCATCAGGCCCTAGAGTCATCCTAAATATCTCATCCTTAGTTTCCTTGGAACTACAATAGTCTTTGTACTTGCTGCTGAAGGTATCTTCCATATGTGCCCAGGTAGAGATTCTATCTCGAGGTAGACCCATGAACCAACGCAAGGCTGCATCCTTAAGGGTGGATGGGAATAGCTTCAACTTCTGATCATCAAAGGTGTATTCATAAGTCCTAGAGACAACAACAAATTCAAACATGAATGTGTTAGGGTCCTCAGAGGTAAGTCCATGGAAGTGTGGAAGAGTTGAGGGGCTAATGTTTTTCATCTTAGTGTCCTCATCTACCTCTCTTATGGGAAAGGTTATCTGGGTCCTAGCCATGTTTAAGATAGGTGAAGCAGGCCCCTCAGTTGAAAAAATTTATTCTTCTTCTTCCCCAATAGGATCCTTAAAATATTCAGAAGGCTCTCCTATAGGGTGTTAAATCTCATTTCCACTGAAGAATAATGAAGGGTGGCTAAGAGGTGATGTGGGGGTTTTAGGTAAGGTTTGACTTTGAGTATTCCTAGTCCTACAAGGCATGAAAATAAGATATTTTTTTTACTTTTTCAATATTTCTCAAGTGACATGAAAATAAAGGAAAGAAGAAAATAATTCTTAAACAAAATCGAAATATCTACTAGACACCTTCCCGACAACGTCGCCAAAAGGTGGTGAGCCTTGGTATTGCACCAAAAATGTTGCAAATCCCAGGGGCTTCCCTAATTTACTTTATCAACCTGGGGTTCGTACAAAATTTGAGGTGACAGTGCTATATACATAGTAGATGCATTTTGTTCATGTGATCCTCTTCTGCTTCACGAAAGGGTGCTATTTCTTAAATTATGAGAGCAACTGGAAAGTAAATTGTTGGAAGGAAATGACAAAAAGGAAACTGAACTAAATTGCTGGAAAGGAATGCCAAGAATGAAACTAATTTAATTTGCAGAAAACAGATAGTAGAAAGGAAATTAATTCTAAACCACACTTAACTTGGCCAAATAGCTAAATGCATTCTACCTATCCTATGATCTATCTACCATACTCCTATCGATACAAATAAACTATCCATGTCTTAATTTAATTAAACATAATTAATTTGTAGCTTAGAGGGGAGAAAAAGGGCTAAGAGGTCTAATGGGGGGTTTAACACATGAAATGAGGTTTGGAAGAGGAAAGAAGGGGTTAAGCCCTTAGAAAACTTTATGATAGCATGAGAAATGGATTTGGAGTGGACAGAGGGGGTTAAACCCTTAAGGAACCTTATTATAATGCAAGAAATGACTTCGGAGTGATAAGAACTCAGAAATGCAATGGCAGAATTCGATGGAAAGCAGAAGTTGCGATGTGTAATGTCGCAATCGCAAATTCGCAAGTTTAAATGGATTACAGTAAGGACTTAACGGAATGAACTAGATGGTGTGCAATGCGAAGTGTGAATATTGACGTGGCGGGTCGCGAATAGAAATATCGTAAGTTCACAAGGGTAGTGCTAAGGATTAACGGGAATAAACTAAATGGTGCGTAGTGCGAAGTGTGAAGAGTGACGTGTTGGGTCACGAATCACAATGTCGCAAGTTTACAAGGACAGTGGTAAGGATTAATGGGAATAAACTAAAATGTGCGAAATGTGATTTGTGTTGCGGTAAAGATTGTGGGCGGCGATTTGCAATGTGATAAGTTCCGCGGGATGCGATTTGCGATGTGGTAAGTTCTGCGGGATGAGATTTGTGATGTGGTAAGTTTCGTAGGATGTGATGTGCAATGGGGATGACATGGTGGTGGAAAAAGCTAAGAGTTGCGATTTGCGATTTCACAATCCCAAAGAACGAGTGGTGAGTGTTAACGATAGAAGGTAACTGGTGCGAAGTGCGATTTGCAATTTTGCAATATTGCAATCACACAGAATGGGCGATAAGTGTTAAGGTAATCATTAAATGTTGCGATTGCGAAGTGTGATGTACGATGGCGAGACTCTCTAGTAGAAAAGGTACAGGTTGGGTTTTCGATGGTTATATATGGTTTTTCACGTGTTTTTCGTAAAAATGGTAAGGCGGCCGTGAACGGAGGAAAACAGAGAAGTAAGGCTAAAGAGATTAAGGGTGTTTGAAAGAAGGTAAGTGCAGCGCTAAGGTGAGAAGTAAAGGAGGGAAATGGAAGCGTAAGAGAAGTGCTCAGAATTGAAGCACACCTGCAGCTTCATGTACAGGAAACATACATAACTGTGGGATGAAATAGTGAAGGAAAGGCTTGGACTTGGTAATACAAATTCTTCCCCAAACTCGAATAGAAAGAAATTTTTTCTTGTGGTAAGGTCTACCCCTACTCGAACTCTATTGACAGAGATGAGAGGTGGGATACTTGACCACAATTTTGGAGTTTTTCCTCTATTTCACTATGCATAAGCAATTAAAACTACAAGATCACAAAAACTAAATAGCAATGAAACTTATCAGAAGCATATCTAACTTAAATGACAGAGGAAACACTAGCTAAATGACAGAAAGGAAAAGATAATAACAACAGAGAAGCTAAGGCACATGGATTTGGCCCTAACCCATGAGCCTAGCCCTCTAAACTTAAATCAATCAAATGAAATCAATATTCTCATTTCATAAAAGAATAACTACATACATCTCTGAAAGTTTCGAACCCTGAATAAAACAAAAATATTCAATAGTTCACAACAATACTTCTGAATGGAAGTGAGACTAGGATAGACTAAGTATTCCTAGCTCTAGCTATACTCTATTTATTCTATAGGGCAGCTACCAACAACTCCCTAGAAAATGGTGATTGAGTCCACTGGAATCAAAGTAAACCAAGATTGAGTGCTCTCCTCTTTGAGTTGCTCGACTGCATCTGGAATTCGAATTGCTGGAGAGAATCCTTGGGTATCCTTCAGCTACTTTTGGAATTCAAATTTCTGGAGAGAATCGTTGGGATCCTTCGGCTGCCTTTGAGGGTGGACAATCCTCCTATAATTTCTCCATGTTGTCTCCTCCAAGTCTCTGTGATAAAATATTTAAAAAAATTCTTAATAAATCATGATTTTTGGCACTCAACCTTATATTAGGCACTCAAAGTATGTGAGCCTTATTCACCACCTATACTAGCATCATAAACCCAAATAATAATAAAACGCAAGAAAAAAGAGATCTAAGAAGGCAAAAAGGTGACTATTAACCCCTCCAAATATGTCTAATGATGGAGCTCATCATCACCCCCCTACTGAATGGTTGCTCATCCTCTGAGCAACTAATCCTCACCCTCCATTTCCTTCAAATATTTGATATCCCCCCTGATTTCCTAAGGAATAAGTGTGGGAGTTTCTCCAAGGAGGTAAAATCCATAATTCTTTTCTCATTCTCCCATTCTCTATCTTGTGCATTTGTGTCCTCTTCATTAGTCAGCCCCAAAAACAAAGGTGGGCTGAGCTTTAGTCCCAACCATCAGATCTTTTTTGCCTGCATGTCCCTCTTATATAATGGTGCCCTTTCTAATGCACCCCTCAGTCTTTCTAGAGTATAATACTCCATGTTCTTGAGGGTATGTGGGAGGTTGTTCCATCTCCTCTGGCTGGCCATAATTCACTCCTATTATATCTACTTAGAAACATCATCAAAGTGGTCTATCACCTGGTTTTGAGTCTGAAGGTAGCTTTCAACCAGTGCAGGGTCCTTTTCAATCTCTCGATGGTTAAGGATGACTCCTCTTGAGCTGAACACTTCTAGTCTGAGATATAAGGGTTATCTATTTCTGCTTCCCATGACCTTCCATATCTCTTTAGCTCTATTGTCCTCATTCACCGTCCAAGATGCTAGATCCATTAACTGCATATCCCCCATTGTAGGATTGGGGTCCCAAATCTCTAGATTTTTCAGCACAAAGTTATGCATATAAAACTCTTCCATCTTTGTTTGAATGGCTATGTTGGCTTTCTTGTAGATCTTCATGAATTGCCTACAATATTGGAAAGGGAGTCATCCATGGGAGGCTAGAGTGTTGATTTGAAATAGAAGCCATTGTTCTTTGAGGTACACAATATATGAGTCTGAGGGGAATTTGTGTTTAAGGGCTTTGTTAGCCCCCCTGTGAATTTTTGACAGGCAAAGTAGGGGGCTAGATTGTTTCTGAGCCTTCAATGAATGCATCTACCCTAGAGGCACATCATCCTTGAAGTCTCATGTTCCTTTGCCTTGTAATGAAATCACCTCTGCTGTATCCATAGAAGTAACCTCTTTGATTGTGAAAATTCTGCTCCTGAAGGTCTCCCTTTACCCATGAAACCCTGCAGAATATCCCATTTTAACCTATGTCTACCCCTTGTCAAAATTCCCCTCCATAACCCATGGAAATTTATAATAAAACTCTATATTATAAAGACCCCGCTGCTAACCAGTTCCCCTTTCCATCGCCGCCATACATTATTATAAAAAATTATTATAAGGTTTTATAACCCTGCTGCTTATTGATCGCAATATCGCATAATCGCAACTTCTATTCTCTCGATGCAATTACCGCCGCTCTCCTTCGATATTGCGATTGCGATAGACCCCCGGCCCCTTTCCCGCTAAGCCCACACCCCTTCCTCCATGTGATCCAGCACCAGAACCACCCACCAGCCTGAAAGGTGCTTGTCGTATTCGTTTATCAGGGACAACAACAGTCGTTGATCTTCACAGAATGGACGGTGATCGCCGCCCCCGCAGCTTGCACCGTACAACTTGTTCACTGCCATTTGTGACATCTCTGCCATCCGTTAACTCACTAGATCAACGGTCCACAACTCATCCATATCGAGCATGATTTAAACTGTTGATCTGTATAGATCCGACGGTGCGGAATCCGCCCATCACGGTGGTCCCCACCCTCTTTCACTGTTCCAAAACCATATGGTTTCCATCGCACTGCATATGGAGGTCAGGCAATATTTTTCTTTCGGCCAGCGATTCCATACAAAAATCGACGCATGGCTCTTGTACGGTTTCAAAACCGCTTGCCCATTGCGCGTTAACGTTCGGCATGGGATGCGCAGCGATATTCATGTCAGCCATCCGATCTGCGATCGCCCATCCAATGGTCATCGCTCGACGAAGCTGCACAGGGTTTAATCTATGGCCTCTGTACCCCTGGCCCATGGTCTATTGCCCTCTGACATGTTTTCCACCGTCGATCTCCACTGAGATCGGACAATCTAGATTCGTTTTCTCGCTGTTGACTTTTCTGCCGCGTCACCCCCACGTCCATCCACCGTACATCCACCCATTTTGTTGCATATATTCATTCAAAGGTAGATTTTTGTATGTCTTATTTAATTTTTTGTTGTGCTCTGCACACGTCCGCTAGACCACCTCCCACTGTCATAGCACGTTTTCCACCATGTTTATGCACCTTTCCGCCATCTCACCAGTCTGCATGGCCATCCTCATCGTCCGCACTGCATCCATTACCCCGTCCATGGTTTTCTTGACGATTGTTCGTGTTTTGCAGGGTATTCAAGGGAAGAAAGCCACCATGATTCATATACACCATTGTAAAGGCACAACGCATAGAAAGAGCTGAAATCTAGAGCCTGTTGTTACAGAAAAACTTACGGATAGGTGTCTACATCATAAATTTCATCAAAGGACAGAGTTTGAACTCTACAAACCCTTCGACACCATTAAAGCTCGGATTGCATGAACAAAGGCAGTACAGGAGCAGCAGAGAGCTCGAGGCAAGAAATAGAAGACTTTGAGCCTTTTCAAGGATTTTAGAAGGCAAAGGTACCAGTTCAAGGACATCATGGATTGCACAAAAGGTACGAGACGCAGGGATTCATGTATATCAGGGTTTGCACACCAGCAGAAGGTTTTCTCCATAAAGGACAAGGCACCGATGCTGATTTTATTACACATTGCGTCCTTAAGGATTTTCCGTCGTGACAACAGCCCAGAATACTATCAGAAGCATTTGTTTCACAGTATGGAGACCCAAGCATTGTTATTTTACCTTTTTGTTTAAGTCACCAGGAGTACTGCAGAGTACTAGAGCCAAAGTACATCAAGAGACAGACCGAAGTAAATAGAGGCCTGAAGAAGATCACTCTTCCATCCAAAGAGTGACAGGAATTGAATGCTCAGGGTTTAAAGACAGAATGGGTTTCAGCCTTCTTCATCTCCTGAGTTTTAATACTGCATTTAGTTGTTCACCTACCGCCTCTGTTTCCCTTCAACTATAAAGTTCATGAAGAAACTCATTGTAAGGTGGTTGATCAGTTATCAGACAACTGCAAGTAGTTTCTTTTGAGACACAGTCTCTGTGTAAAGATTGTAAGATAGGTTGAAAGAGATGTTTTCGGACTGAGTATTTAGCTATTGGCAATGTTGTACTTGATTGGTATTACTATTTAATATGACAAGCATATTTCTTTGGATCCTGATCTGAAGCAGCGGTGATGTTTTCCTATCTTTGTGTTTACATTCATTTCATTTTGTTTCTACTGGCTTGCATCAGAATATTGGCATAGGATTTACCCTTGTTAGGTACCCTATGTTTTTTCTCTCCTTGCCATTTATGTTTATCTTCTGAATGTATTATCTAAGAAATGATTTTATTTGGTTTAACCAGTGTAGTGGATGTTATTGCCTGCTCTCTGATGTATGAATTAAATGAATTTAGTTCTTAGATGCTTCTTGTTATATATTTAGTTGGAATATTTGGGAACACTGGGGATTAGAGTTAGCCCTGTCCACTAGGATCCTTGTACAACCAGCTGTCTTCAACTTTGTGCTCTAAATATGTGTTATCTCCTTTCCTATCTTTCCATATCACATAATCATCTTGAAGATCCTATGTTTCAGATGACTAGCCCAATTGAAAGCCTGCCTATTGAGTAGTAAGCAAACCCTTTCCTGACTCCATTGCCCAATGGTCTTGAATGCTTTTCTGGAGTACTTCACCTCTGCCTTATCCCTCTTTTCTCATCTTGGTCTTACATTGAACCCTTCTTTCCTGTTAACCAGCAACCAAATCAAACAAAACAAACAAACAAACCCCGTGCCCATAACTAGCCTAAAATCATAAAATTTGAGCCTCATAGACATAAACCTTTTCTCATAGAGAAAGATCCCTCTCTGGACCCAGGAGGGCTAGATCCTGAGGTCTGAAATTGGTTTTATGTTGTCTCATCGTTTGGTATTTCCAACCTTGCCAAAACATGGGAACCCTAACATAATGGCTACTCCACTGGGGAATCTTGAGTGCATTACACCTTAAACATCCTTAGGCATTCAAAAGACCTACAATCTCTGGTTAGGTTGGAAGTTAAATAGTCCCATTCACACATCAACCTCTATACCATTTTTTGTGTTTTCCCATACTCTTGGACAGAGTCTGGAAAGGGCCAGGTAGCCTCCGGATCTCACACTCTTTCAGAGGAGACATATCTGGTAAATGCCCTCCCAGTCAATCTCTGGTTAGAGTTTGTTGTGTTTGGAAGATATCCCTGAAAGGGGACATCTCAAGAGCACTGTGGTGGACAGTGTACCCTCCAAAAACACCCTGAACCTTCCACCAGGCGACTCCATAGTTCCTAAATGTTTTAAAGACTCCACTAGTGACCAGTAGGCCTGCTGATTATCTTGGTTCACATTAGACTCCACTAGGAGACCAGCCTCCATAACAACATCAACCACAGTAGTAGTAACAAGTGGGGTTAAGCTGCTTGGTCAGAGAACAACATTCTGGCTCCTAGAACCATTCATACAAGGGCTTACCCTAACCCAGAACTAGTTGAAATAGTTGACAATCCTGAGAGCATCCTTAAGGGAGCTCCTACACTTAAAAGATCAGCTGTTTCCAGTCACATCTATAGAGCTAATTCTGCACCAGAAGATCTTACAGCTCTATCGCATTTTCACCTTGACCTAGACCTACCTAATATATTACCTAGAACTAGGTCATTCAATATCTTAGAGCAGCCAGATCCTGAGCTTCCTGGTTCACCATAGCAAAGTGGTAGACACCTTGGGAATAGACAGACCCCTCCCTCTACACCTCCTGATATACATTTCATACAAAACTTGGGGCTCAGTCACCCTAGGTATGCTCATCTGTTCTCTGCTGGTCATAATATCCCTGTCATCCATATACCAGCTGCCCAAGTGAACCCTTTACCTCATCAAAACATCATTATGGCAGCCTGGTATGCACCTCTGGTTTTACCTCAGCCTCTAGTACCCTTTCCAAATGATTATCAGTCAAAGATCCCACACTTCACTGCAAAAGAGTCCATCACAACCCAACAACATGTAGATAAGATGGAATATTATTTTGACTACATGGAAATAGATGATGATATGGTCAAAATGAGAATCTTTGCCCAGAGCTTAGGGGGTGATGTGAAGAAATGGTTTAAAGGCCTACCTCCAGGTAGCATCAATGATCTTCCGGGTTTATATCAGACTTTCATAAACAAATGGGAAGCTAGGGAAAACCCTCACCAACTCCTGGCAGAATACATGACCCTCAAAATAAACGTAGGAGAGAGTGTCCATGATTACACAACAAGGTTTAACAGCATCTACAATTCCCTCCCTCCACATATGAAACCTCCACAGGGCATGGCCCTAGCAAAATACCCTGAAGGCTTTGATGCTGACATGGACTATGAGCTTAGGGATAAGGAATACAACACATTGGAGGACATGCATAAAGGAGCAGTGAATATAGAAGCCAATCTGATTGAGAAAAGAGCAAGACTGAGATTTGAGAAGAGGGTAACATATAGAGATGACAATGTAGCTTCCTCATCTGACCAAAATTATGATAAATTGTCTAAAAATGTGGAGAAGTTACAACAAATGATGGAAAAAATGGTTGTCACAGTTAGTAACCAAAATAGACACCAAAACCAGAACCAAAACTTTAGAAGGAACAATAACACTCCCAACAGACAAAGAGAATCAGATCAACAAGTCATTCCCCCATTTCAAGAGAACTTTCTCGATAAGGATGAGGGAATCATAGAAGAGTCCAAGGGAAACACAATAAACATGTTTGAAACAAAGGATTCAATCCATAACTATTACTCAGAAGAAGATCAGCCCTCACCCTCTGGTTGGGAGGAGGAATGGTTGGAATTTGAAGATTACAGATTAGGATTTGAAAATGCCATGATGCAGGTCAGAGAGCAGTATGAACTTAGAAGAAGAAAGAGTCAAGAAGCTGCCAAACCCAAAGCTTCTAAGGTTACCATTAAGAAAAGGCCTGAGAAGACTTCTAAAGAAACTGCTGAAAGTAGCAAACCATCAGCTGAAAGTTCTGGGAAAAACAGAGAAAAAGACAACCAAAGTCAACCAACTAGTAGCACTGCAATTAGCGCTCTTAATAAAACTGTCACAAACACTGTACATAACGAGAATCAACACACTGATTCAGCCACTAAAGCAGTGGCAAATAGAACAGAGTTAAACATTCCAAAGAGTCAGTCCATTTTCAATTTGGAGAGTGAGATTGCAAAAATCAAAATCTTTGTCCCACTCTTTGAGCTAGCCACTCAGGATGTATATAAGGGCCAAATTTTGAAAGCTTTGAACCTAAGTGAGAGTGGGGACACTGTAAATCTAAATGATGATCAGCCTGCCCTCCTATTTAGACCTAAGATAGAGGGGAAGTTTCAGGAAGGGGTAGTTCCACCTTTCTATATCAGTCTCAACATTCATGACAAGATCCTGCATAATGCAATGCATGATTCTGGAGCATCTCACAACCTAATGCCTAAGGTAGTCATGGAGAGGTTAGGTCTAGAGATAACTCATCCCTACAAAGATTTATACTCTTTCGACTCTAGCAGAGTAAAATGCCTAGGCCTGATCAAGGACTTATGTGTGAGCTTAACTCAAATCCCAACTAAATGTATGGTCAGGGATGTTATGGTGGCAGATGTTCCACCCAAGTATGGCATGTTATTATCAAGATCATGGGGATCAGCCAAGCTGCAAGGTACAATGCAGATGGACGGCTCATATGCCACAATCCCAATCTTTGGCCAATTTAGAAAACTATATAGGGAGGCACAAATGAAATTCCTAGTCAGTAGCCCCGAAAAACCAGAAAATTCACCTGTTTATTCTGTACACACAGACCTAGATTCCTTCATTCTATGTAATGATGAATCCTTAGAAGGGTCAAAGTCCCAAAATAGAGATACAAGCAGAGAGGTGAAGGCCATGGACTTTAATATAATGGTTGCTCTGGATTTAGAGGACAACAAAGAAGAAAACCGCAATGAAACCTGTAGGATATGTGGTGGAGACCTAACTCCGAGTGAACAAGAGACAGAGCGTAAATAGCCATCTGGCCAGATCCCTGAAACTCATACATTTCACGAGGAACAAAGCGATCCATAGCCCAGTACAGACCCTATAGAGAAATATAATGGCGAACCCAGCCATAGGGAAAGGAATGATAACGAAACCAAGAGTGAACCCCTATGGGTGATGAAATTTGATGGGTCATGCACCAAGAGAACTGCCAGAGTGAGGGTATGGTTACACAATATATAAAATGATTACGTGGAGAGCCACGCTTGTAGTTTGCATTTAAAATGCACAAATAATGTCGCTGAATACGAGGCTCTAATCCCGGGTCTAAATATCTTGAAGAAAATAGGAGCCTGTAGGATAACAGTAAAGGGAGACTCAGAGTTAGTCATTAAACAGGTGAACGGAGAATATACAACCAAACACCCTAGGTTGAGGGCATATAGGAATGACGTCGTGGACATATTAAAAAAAATTGTGGAATATGAATTAACGTTCGTCCCTAAGAGTCAAAAAATTATCGAAAACGGGTTGGATTGCCTGGCTAGTTCCTACCCTAAGGCTCCAAATGACCAGCAGATCATCATACAGACCAAATTCAGACTTGCGGTGCCAGAGAATGAAAAATATTGCAGGTTTTCGAGGGGGATAAGAAAATTGAATATTTCTTGACAGGTAGGAACGAGTTTGAATTTTCTGATTCAGACTCTGTGTCTAGTGATAGCAGCCAGGGTGAGGAAACCTCAGATGAAGAAGAACCACCTCGAAACATAGAAATAAACGCTTTGAATGAGGAAACTAGAAATTCAAATGGAAATTGTGAAAACGCCAAAAATGAGGAAGTCGAGGTGCTGCAGGCCAAAGATAAGAACTTACCTCGAGGTCTGGCGCCTTTAGAAGACCTTTTTGACTTTGACGATGTAGCAAAAAAGCCCACCATAGAGCACATGGACTCTGACGTGGAGGAATGCAATATAGACACAAAATAAAAGCCCAAAATGATTAAATTAGCTAAATCCTTACCCGCCGAAATGAAAAAGAAATACATTGACCTCTTTAAGGAGTTTATTGATGTATTTGCGTGGAGTTATGAGGATTTAAAGGCTTATGACATGAACATCATACAACATAAGATACCCTTACAGGAAAATCAGAAACCCGTCAGGCAGAAAATTCGTAGGATAAACCCAAAACAATTGCCTGCAGTTGAAAAGGAGATTAAAAACATGTATGAGGCAGGCATAATAATTCCTGTAAGGTTTTCTGACTGGGTATCAAATTTAGTGGCTGTGAGAAAGAAAATAGGGGAAATCAGGCTGTGTATAGACTTCAGAAATATTAATAGAGCCTCACTCAAAGATAATTACCCTTTGCCAAAAATGGAACACATTCTATAACAGGTAGTAGGCTCAAAAAGGATTTCTCTTTTGGATGGTTTTTCAGGATACAACCAAGTCCTAGTACTCCTAGAAGATCAACTCAAAACAGCCTTTACCACTCCTTGGGGCACCTTTATGTATGTAAATATGCCTTTTGGGTTGATGAACGTTGGTGCAACCTTCCAAAGAGCGATGGATATAGCTTTCTCAGATGAGATAGGGAAATTTATTGTTATTTATTTAGATGACATAACAGTCTACTCCAAGACTGAGGAAGAACACCTTGAACATCTGAGAAAAGTGTTTGAAAAATGCAGAAGGTTTGGTCTGTCACTAAAACCCAAAAAGACTGTATTTGGGCTTCAAGAAGGAAAGCTTCTTGGCAACATTATATCTGAAAAGGGGATTAGGATAGACCCACAGAGAGTTGAGGGAATACTATAGATCACACACCCAAGAAACATCAAGGAATTACAGTCCTTCATTGGGAAGATTAACTTCCTTAGGAGTTTTATTCCAAATCTGGCTGAACACCTTAGGAACATGACTAACATGCTGAAGAAAGGTGTAGGATTTAAATGGACTGTCGGAGCTAAGCAATCTATTGAATCAGTGAAACTTGCACTTACCCGAGCTCCCTTTCTAATCAGCCTAGATTTCTCCAAAGATTTACCGATCTTTTCATTTGCCTCTGAGCACACAGTGGCTACAGTCTTGCTGCAGAAAAACACAGAGGGAATGGAGCAGCCAATTGCCTTTTTCAGCAAAGAACTCAGAGATGCACCCTTGAAATACAACATAATGGAGAAACATGCCTATGCTCTGATTAAGGCCTTGAAAGACTTCAGGGTGGACATACTCCATTACCACAATATAGCTTATGTGCCCAACGTCATAGTCAAAGATATACTATCCCAAGACCCAGATGGGAAAAGGGGCAAATGGATAGCTGTGATCTTAGAGTACGACCTTGAGATAAAACCCACCAAACTAATTAAAGGCCAGGGCTTAGCTAAATTAATGGCTGAATCAAACTTACAAGCCCTATACATTAACATGATGAATACCTTGGATGAGCAACAAGGATTGCATGATCCCACTGTTGAGGAAAAATTTCAGAGCTCCCCTTGGTATTCTGAAATTTTATATGTGCTTACACACCTCAATGCCCCTCCCGAACTATCAAAGACCAAGGACAGATTATTAAAGCTAAAAGCCAGAAACTACTGCATTTTGAATGAAAAATTATACTGGAAGAATCCTAATGGCCTATTGCTTAAATGTTTTCCTGAAAACGAGGCAGAGAGGATCAAACAAGAATTCCATGCTGGAGAATGTGGAGGCCACCTGATTTGGAAAGCCACTGCAAAAAAAATACTCAAAGCTGGCTACTATTGGCCCACACTCTTCAATGATGTCCATAAAATGATAGTTGCCTGCCACAAATGCTATATTTTTGAAGGCAAAAGAAAACTCCTCCCTTTACCCCTACAGCCCATCACTGTTGAAGGTCCCTTTCTGCAATGGGGCCTAGATTTCATAGGGGAGATTCACCCTGCTTCTTCTACACAACACAGATGGATCTTAACAGCCACAAACTACTTCACTAAGTGGATAGAGGCCATACCCACTAGGAATGCCACAGATTCAGTCATCATTAGTTTCCTAGAAGGTCATATCCTCTCTCGGTTTGGCTGCCCAAGAAAAATAATCACTGATAATGCTACTGCTTTCGGATCCAAGAAGATGGTTGATTTTTGTCATAGGTATCAAAGAGAACTTGGTAATTCAACTGCCTATTACCCTCAAGGTAATGGATTAGTTGAATCATCAAACAAGAACCTGGTGATCATCATCAAAAAGCTGTTGGAAGAGAACAAAAAGTCATGGCATAACAAGTTAGTACATGCCTTGTGGGCCGACAGACTTACAACAAAGAAGTCCATTGGAATGTCACCATTTCAGCTTGTCTATGGTACAGAAGCAGTATTCCCTACCAGCCTTGGGATACCAGTGATCAAACTGGTCCAGGAGATCCAAACAGAAGAAGACAGTATGGTGAGAAGGATAAACCAGACAATCCATCTCCAGTAAACAAGGGAAGAGGTATACCATAGAGAAGTGAAAGTTCAGGAGAATATAAAGAAATTGTTTGACAAAAGAACCAAAGCCGCTGATTTCAAAATTGGAGATAAGGTTATGAGGTGGGACTCAAGAAGAGAGGATAAAGGAAAGCACAACAAGTTTGACAGTTTGTGGCAAGGTCCATACATCATCCAGACCACTGTGGGTCCAAATGCCTTCTTCCTACGAGAATTAGATGGTACAGAGTTGTTTGGGGGTCTTGTCAATGGCAAGATGCTCAGACACTACTTCTGCTTATTTTCCATTTCCAGTTTCCATTTCCATTGTACATACCATTGCAGCTTCTATTTTCAAGAAAAAGAGAAAAATGTTTCAAAAAAAAAAAAAACAGAGGAAAAGGAGAGGTTCAGACATGCTTAAAACATGAACCTCTGATGTACAAAAGATTGGCTCTAATAAGCTCAAAACCTAAGCCAAAGAAAGTAAAGGCAGCTAGTCCTAACATGCTCAAAATTTGGACCAACAAAGAAAAAAAGGAATCAGCTCTAGCATGCCCAAAACCAGAGCTAAAATAAAGAAAGGAAGTGACTCTAACATGCTCAAATCTTGAGTCACAAAGGGAAGAAGGATATTTCAAGTTTTAGATCCCAAGACTTCACAATTTTGTTTTTAGTTTCCTGCAAATTTTGTCCAGGTGCAACTGTCTTTATGCCTTGGATCCATAGCAAGTCAGACAATCTAACCCTGGCTTGACTGTTTTTCAATTTCTGTCGTAGAATATAGAGAAGAAATCTACTGGACATTTTAATCCCAGCAGATATTAGCTTAGGTAGAGAAATGTATGAGACCAACAGTTTAATCTGGTCTCAATGGAGTAATAAGGGTAGATTTAGAATAGGTTTATTTTCTATTTGAAAAAATAAATGATGTAAAGGGTCTGCTAGCTCAAATGCACCCTAGAAGAAGAAAAAATGCTAGGATTGTAGTGTGGGTAGGTAGTTTGTTGGAAAAAAATTTCTGCTGATGTGATGTCTTCATATTGTGGCAGCTTAGCTAAAAAGAGAAAGGGATGTGCCAAGCAGTAGGCATCTGGCCTACACCAAAGATTTATCCTCTGAATTCTTGACTCCTTCAAGAAGAAGCCATCCCCATGTGGAGCCACTGCTAGCCCCCCTGTGAATTTTTGACAGGAAAAGTAGGGGCCTAGATTTCTGAGCCTTCAATGAATGCATCTCCCCTGGAGGCACATCATCCTTGAAGTCTCATGTGCCTTTGCCCTGTAATGAAATCCCCTCTGCTGTATCCATACAAGTAACCTCTCTGATTGTGAAAATTCCGCTCTTGAAGGTCTCCCTTTACCAATGAAACCCTGCAGAATATCCCATTTTAACCTATGTATACCCCTTGTCAAAATTCCCCTCCATGACCCATGGAACTTTATAATAAAACTCTATATTATAAATACCCTGCCACTAACCACTTCTCCTTTCCATCCCCACCATACATTATTATAAAACTTTATTATAAGGTTTTATAACCCCGCCACTTATTGATCGCAATATCGCATAATCGCAACTTCTGTTCTCTCAATGCAATTACCCCCGCTCCCCTCCGATATTGCGATTGCGATAGAGCCCCGGCCCCTTTCCCGCTAATCCCACACCCCTTCCTCCACATGATCCAGCACCAGAACCACCCACCAGCCTGAAAGGTGCTTGTCATATTCGTTTATCGGGGGCAACAACAGCCGTTGATCTTCACAGAATGGATGGCGATCGCCGCCCCCGCAGCTTGCATCGTGCAACTCCTTCACTGCTCGTCATCGCATCTTCGCCGTCCGTTAACTCACAAAATCAATGGTCTGCAGCTCATCGATATCAGGCATGATTTAAACCATTGATTTGTACAGATCCGACGGTGCAGAATCCGCTCGTCACGGTGATCCCCGCCCGCTTTCACTATTCCAAAACCATATGGTTTCCATTGCACCACTTATGCAGGTCGGCCGGTATTTTCCTTTCGGCCAACGATTCCATACAACGATCAACGCGTGGCTCCTGTACAGTTTCAAAACTGCTTTCCCATCACGCATTAATGTTCAGCATGGGATGTGCAGAGATATTCATGTCAGCCATCCGATCTGTGATCGCCCATCCAACGGTCATCGCTCGACGAAGTTGTGCGGGGTTTAATCTATGGCCTTCGTACCCTTGGCCCATGGTTTATTTCCCTCCGACATGTTTTCCACCGTCGATCTCTGCCGAGATCGGACGGTCTAGATTCGTTTGCCCACTGTTGACTTTTCCGCCACATCACCCCCATGTGCATCCACCATACATCCACCCATTCCGTTGCATATATTCGTTCAAAGGTCGATTTTCATGTCTTATTTAATTTTTTTCTGTGCTCTGCACACATCTACCAGACCACGTCCCATTGTCATAACGCATTTTCCAGCATGTTTATGCACCTTTTCACCATCTCACCAGTCTGCATGGCCATCCTTATCGTCCGCACTACATCCATTACCCCGTCCATGGTTTTCTTGACGATTTGTCATGTTTTGCAGGGTATTCAAGGGTAGAAAGCCGCCATGATTCATATACACCATTGTAAAGGCACAACGCACAGAAAGAGCTGAAATCTAGAGCCTATTGTTACAGAAAAACGTCTGGATAGGTGTCTGCAGCATAAATTTCATCAAAGGACAGAGTTTGAACTCTACAAACCCTCCAGCGCCATTAAAGCTCGGATTGCATGAACAAAGGCAGTACAGGAGCAACAGAGAGCTCGAGGCAAGAAATAGAAGACATTGAGCCTTTTCAAGGATTTTATAAGGTAAAGGTACCATTTCAAGGACATCATGGATTGCACAAAAGGTACGACACGCAGGGATTCATGTATATCAGGGTTTGCACACCAGCAGAAGGTTTTCTCCATAAAGGACAAGGTGCCCATGCTGCTTTTATTACACATTGCATCCCTAAGGATTTGCTGCCTTGACAATAGCCCAGAATACTATAAGAAGCATTTGTTTCATAGTATGGAGACCCAAACATTGTTATTTTACCTTTTTGTTTAAGTCACCAGGAGTACTGCAGAGTACTAGAGCCAAAGTACATCAAGAGACCGACCGAAGTAAATAGAGGCCTGAAGAAGATCACTCTTCCATCCAAAGAGTGACAGGAATTGAATGCTCAGGGTTTAAAGACATAATGGTTTTCGGCCTTCTTCATCTCCTGATTTTAATACTGCATTTAGTTGTTCACCTACCGCCTCTGTTTCCCTTCAGCTATAAATTTCATGAAGAAACTCATTGTAATGTGGTTGATCAGTTATCAAAGAACTGCAAGTAGTTTCTTTTGAGACACAGTCTCTATGTAAAGATTGTAAGATAGGTTGAAGGAGATGTTTTCGGACTAAGTATTCAACTATTGGCAATGTTGTACTTGATTGGTATTGCTATTTAATATGACAAGCATATTTCTTTGGATCCTGATCTGAAGCAGCAGTGATGTTTTCCTATCTTTGTGTTTACATTCATTTAATTTCGTTTCTACTAGATTGCATCATAATATTGGCATAGGATTTACCCTTGTTAGGTACCCTATGTTTCTGCTCTCCTTGCCATTTATGTTTCTCTTTTGAATGTATTATCTAAGAAATGATTTCAGTTGGTTTAACCAGTGTAGTGGATGTTATTTTCTGCTCTCTGATGTATGAATTAAATGAATTCAGTTCTTAGATGCTTCTTGTTATAGATTTAGTTGGAAGATTTGGGAACACTGGGATTAGAGTTAGCCCTGTCCACTAGGATCCTTGTACGACCAGCTGGTCTTTAAATTTGTGCTCTAAATCTGTGTTATCTCCTTTCCTATATTTCCATATCACATAGTCATCTTGAAGATCCTATGTTTCAGATGACTAGCCCAATTGAAAGCCTACCTATTGAGTAGTAAGCAAACCCTTTCCTGACTCCATTGCCCAATGGTCTTGAATGCTTTTCTGGAGTACTTGACCTCTGCCTTATCCCTCTTTTCTCATCTTGGTCTTACATTGAACCCTTATTTCCTATTAACCAGCAACCAAATCAAACAAAACAAACAAACAAACCTCGTGCCCATAACTAGCCTAAAATCATAACATTTGAGCCTCATAGACATAAACCTTTGCTCATATAGAGAGATCCCTCTCTGGACCCAGGAGGGATAGATCCTGAGGTCTGAAAATGGTTTGATGTTGTCTCATGTTTTGGTATTTCCAACCTTGCTAAAACATGGGAACCCCAACAGGCTTCTATGCATAAGTCTGCCATGGTGGCTACTTGATCCTCTTTTTGATGCAATTTCTCCTTTAGCACTACATTCTCTGATTTTGCCTTCTGTAGCTACTCCTTCAGAGATATTTCTTCGATTCTTTCCTCCCCCCTTGGTGATTCTTCAATGATTATCAAGCTTATGGGAGAATGTTTTGGCTTTCTCTGATTCTTGACAGCTTCGGAAAACCTAGAGGTCTGCCTTTTTCTTTTTGTGCTCAGAGGAGCCATGGTGGCAGTTATATTTTATTGAGGGGATGTGATGCTGGGTTGTGAGTTTGTGTCTCGCCCACTTTCTGATATCTCTATGACTTATATGGCCATCTCTTCTATTTTACTTTGGCCCTTTGTCTCTCTCTTCTTCTTCTGGTTCTTCTTGTTTCTTCTGGTTCTACCCTGAGTTTCTTCTTTATTATTTTTTTTCTTTCTGGTTCTTCTTCTTCTTATTCAAGTGCTGCGTGCTTCCGTTGGTCCTCTTCCACTAAAAATTTTCAATTCATTGGTTTGGATGAGACAACATCTCCTTTTATTAGATGACACAACTAAATTTGGAGTGCTAATATAACTCCGCTTAGCTCCAATTATGTTGTATACAATTAGTTCCTCTTCCTTGTTAATTCAGGATGGACTGTGTATTTTCCTCCCCTAATTCTCCTCTACTCCATTGATTTGAAAATTTTCTTTTGCATGCCCAAGTGGCGTGTACTCCCATTTTTATTCCAGTCATACCTCATGGTGGTGGCCGAGTTAACTGGAAACCTTTCTGTCCCTCAAACTCTAAGTCTGCAAATTAATTATTTCTAGCTATTCTGAATGCGTAGCAAGGGGTGAGAGATTATACCTGTGTTTACCTATTGTTTCCAAGGAAGTTGCAAGAGCTGGAGGTTTGAGACAAGCCTTTTAGATGCTGCATTCTTCACCATATTCCTATTCTCTAAGTGAGAAGCTTGCTGAAGGAGAAGCTTCCTGAATGAGTTGCTAATCTTTTTTTGTTTTTTCTCTCTGTTGTGGATGTCACGTGGGGTGCTTGAGATGCCATGGGTGGAAATCTCATTCTACTATAGTCCGTTATGCAGCTGCCCTTGTTTTTCTTCTTGGCATCCCATGAACAACTTTGGTTTTGAAGGAACTTCCTGATGTTTGTAGTAATATGTTTGTGTGTTGCTTATTTTGCTACATTGTGCTCAGGAATGGAGGAGTGTGGTGTATGGAGGTGATGGAAGAAGTTATGAAGATGAATAGAGTGAATTATGGGATGGAAAACAAGATAGAAGAAGGGAAAAAAAGATGGATGCTTCCTTATTTTTTCCAGGAATCAGTAACATCTTGCAAAACAACAAACATAGAAAAACATAGTGATGCAAATGAATTTTTTGGTTTTGTTCTTTTTATTTTTTTTCGAAAGAAAGTGGGCTGAATCCATGGAGGTTTTCAACCCACAAACTTTCCTTGGGCACCTTAGAGAGGTTTTCACCCCTGGATCTTTATTATTTTTTTCTTCTCCTCCCCCCTTTTTTTTTGAGCAAGTGAACTGCCTCCATCGAGGTTTTCAACCCACAAGCTTATTCTTTTTTCTTTTTTCTTTTTCTTTCAGGAGGTGTGGGAAACTATGGAATTTCCCATCGCATACACCTCTCTGGTTATTGAATTTATGAATTATTGCCTTGATAAAGGCTTCTTGTAAATTTTAAGTCTGTGACCATTGAGAAGCAAGGGGATCCCTTCCTCTTCTATGGTCTTGATTTGAACTGTGCCATTATAAAATAATTTCTCCACTGTGTAAGGCCCCAAAAATCTTGTCATCAGCTTGCCTTTGAAGTCTTTAAACCTTGAATCATACAACAGTGGTCAATATCCTTCTTGGAAGGTCTTTTCTTTGATGTTCTTGTCATGCCATACCTTCCTTTGTAGCTGAACTACCTCTGTGTGAAGAAGTGCTCGCATTCTGAACTCATCCAATCCATTTAGTCGCAACAACCTCTATTTTTGGGCATTTTTTAGATCTATATTTCATTCAGCTTCCATTCTCAAATTATTGAATTCAAACTCAATTGAAAGTAGATATTTCTTACCATAAACTAGTTCATAAGGAGTGAATCATGTTGTTGTCTTTCAAGTGGTGTTGTAGGCACAAGTAGCTTCTACCAATCTATCTGCCCAATATTTTTTGCTGCTGATCACGACCTTGGTGAGGATGATCTCTAAAGTTTTGTTAGTTACTTCTACTTGGCCATTCGCTTGAGGGTGATGGATAGTAGAAGTTCTATGCTTAATCTTGTGCTTCCTCAAAACATTCTCAATGAGGTGAGAGGTGAGCTGTGATCATTGATCAGTGACTATTTCTCTTGGATATCCAAATTTGTAAAACACATTCTCCCTCAGAAATTCTGCTACTTTTTCTTCGGTTGCTACCTTTACTACTTTTGCTTCAGCCCACTTTGTTAGGTAATCAGTGCATACTATGATATACATCTTTTGTTCGGATGGTAGATCAATGGGTCCAACAAAGTCCATGCCTCACTTTTCAAATGGCTCAAGAGCCACTTGAGGGTGTAAAGTAATTTCATCCCTTTGTGTAGGTTTCCCCATCCTTTGGCACTGGTTGTAGAGCTATAAAAAGGGTCTCTTTCACCTCTAATTACCTCACATTAATATGTCAATCCGGGAGCGTTTTGTTATTACAAAGAGTGACTCAATCCGAGGCTATCATTTGTCAGAGTAATGCTAGTAGTACAGTGCTTAAGAAATACAAGAGTAAACGGATGCTTGTCTATAACTAAATTACTTCAAAGAATAAATCACACACTCAGAAAACTCAACAGCTTATCAGTCAAGGGTTCGGCAGTGATAACCCATCCCTTCGGAAACTGATGGAAAGGAAACTAGAGCATAGATCACGAGCCTGGGAGCTAGACAGTGACTGCCAATGCTCACTACAGCCTTAGATCATCTCTCACACCAAACCAACAACTGCAAGTAAATGGAACAGCAAAGCGAATAAAGGATTGAACAACAATTCTGGAATAGAACCGCAAGTCTAAAATGGAACAGCAATTGAATAACTAAGTCCCGCGGGTTATAACCAAACTTAATCTGTTAACTCAAATACTCTCTTTGCAATCAAACAACATTCTTTCACTCTAAAGGCAATTCACACAAATCACACTAAAGGAACAGAAATAACGATTAATGAATTATGGAACAGTACTGATGAATTAGAAACGCACACAACACGAACGTTTAATATAACAGCTCTGTAACATAACAGTAAGAACATGCAATGAGCTCTTGAAAGGATTAATAACTTGATGCGGAGTCAACACACGATTCTATCTGCAAAAACCTCAATGATTCAATCTTTAACAGAG
The DNA here is from genome assembly GCA_034641835.2 of Pinus albicaulis. Taxonomy (NCBI): domain Eukaryota; kingdom Viridiplantae; phylum Streptophyta; class Pinopsida; order Pinales; family Pinaceae; genus Pinus; species Pinus albicaulis. The sequence goes on along the minus strand of CM076578.1, from coordinate 1,833,879,571 downwards.
CATGTAATATGAACTTATAAAACATACCAAATTACCAAATAACAATGATAAAAAAACCACACAGAAATAAAGTCGTAATGGTACAGAAGCAAGTGTCCTTCGGGGCCGGGCCCTTAGCCTCCAAGGATACACCGCTTGAAGTTAATCCAGTCGCAGAGATGAAATAATCACCAAACTTCCATTAATGCATCAGTCAAAAATACATTGAACCAGTTCTCAACGAAACTTAATAATCAAAGCTAATGTTTTACAGAAATTACATAAAAGCGTATCCTTCATCTCCATATCTATATCCCAAACTAACAGTGCTGTCTCTTTATATAAAGACGATGGCGGAGATGTCCAAGTAACAGGGTAAATAAAGCAGCGATCCCTCAGGATCGAAGATCCTGAGGGATTCGCCAAACTGTTAACTCTTCATCCTGTCTTTTCTTTTGCGCTGAGCTGGTGTCTTCTCCTTCTTTTCCGAGCCGATTTGCTTTGATCTGTTTATCTTTTTTTGCGTTCGGTTCTCGTCCAGAGGGACAGCAGTTATCTCAACTTTGTCCTTTCCTTTGGAACGGCAATCCCTCGTTTTCTCCTTTTCCTGTATAGAAAATAACCATTATCAATGGCCAAGTCTTGCATATCAATTCTCATGTGTTTTTTTATAGTTCCTTATTACTTTCCAAATTCATGACACAAAAAGGTTCACAAATTCTATTAAAAAGCCACTGAAATAATGATCAAAAGCATACCTTTTTAGTACTCCACACCCCCCCCTGCTTACCTTGTTTCATGTCCTCATGAAAACATTGTAGTTGACATGTAATGCAGTGAGAGAGTATGCTGGAGAAGGAGTCTCATGTGGAGGCCTACAACCATGTTGAGTGATTAGATAGTCAAAGAACTGACCTGTTTGCCCCTTAGGCATATCATACAGGGCCTGGTATCCGGGTGCAGGGTGCCAAATAATTGGAGTGCGAAATCTATATCCTAACCAGGATGACCCTGCTTTCAGAATGCTCTCGCCATAGAGGTTCAAACGGTCGGCAGCTAACTCAAAGTTCTCATACTTAAATGGTTCTCTGAGCTGGATGTTTGGATCAGAGATTCGGTATCGAAATTTGGTTGCATTAATGGCCAAGTCTTTGATGGAAAGAAAATACTCTAAACTCTCTCGAATGAGTGCCTCATGCATGGGTCCTAATGTTTCCATGGCACCAGGAGCCCTTATAAGATTTCTATGAGCTTTCCACAACTGTACTGGGTTCCTAGGCTCAGCCCTAACCCGTAAATCTAGACCATTTTCCTGACCCTGGAAAGTATCATAGGCTTTGAGCCACTTAATCTGATTAACCCCGAATGAAATGAATGCTTGGAATTGGATGTCTCCAATGAAAGGGCCAGGGTTTAATTCAGTCTCCTGACTTAACACAAGGTCGTGCAAATAAAGTTCACACAACAACCTCTGGACTTTCACTCCATAATGTTTACAGCAGTCTATAAAGTCATTGACGGTGTTAATTTGTATAGGGGTGCCTGCTTTAACAGCTTTGATTTTTAATTGTAAATACCGTTCTAATAAAAACAGAGCATAGTTTTTAGCAGGGGCCCTACATGCTAAAACATCATTGTATAAAGAACACAAGGTATTCATCTGCTTGATAACAGTATCTAGCCTACGGGTTACCTGTGCAACTTCCTCTTGTTCCTTTTCCCACCCTTCAAGGGCCTGGCTTTTGGATTGACTGACGTCCCTTAGTTGCTGCTGTAACTCTTCATATTTTTCTCGGGGAACCGTTTGCTCTCTAAGTTGTTCGGCTTCTTGCTGGGCTTGCTTCATCATCTTATGCAAGGTTTTTGTCTTCGGATCTTTTTTCCATAGGTCAGTAGAGGCCGGGAGTTTTACCTGAACTTTCTTATTATGCTGTTTGGAGTTCAGAACCCTTATTACCCCTGAGGGTGGTGCCTCTGTCTGAATTTTCTTGTCACTGATCCTTATATCATCCTTTTCTGTTTTAACGCGAACATCCGTCTGTTCCCGTTCCTCAGCATCATTTGGAACGGCAGCTGGATTCTCGGTAGGGTTTTGAACAGCAGGCCGCTTGTTGGCCTTCTTTTTCCTCCCTCCGGTCTTTCTTACCTTCTGGTTCTTTTTCAGAATCCTAATTTGTTGTCTGAGCTGGGTTATCGTATTCAAAAATTTATTCCGTTCCCTCCGCAACTTCTTAATTTCCAATGTTTCATTCGAAGGAACAACAGTCTGTCTGCTACGGACTGGATCATGACTAGTTGCTAAATCTTCCTCTTGGGGTTCTTCCTCTTGGGGTTCTTCCTCACTGCTCTGCTCTGGCTGTTCAGGGGTAGGAACCTCGACTGGTTCTGTCTCTTCCTGAGCAGATGCTGTCTCTGCTCCTATTTCCTCTAGAATTTCCTCTTGTGACATGGGAACAGATTGTTCCCGTTCAGTATTTTCCTCCTCTTCATCATGAACAGGCATGTTCTCTTCCTGGGGTTTGTCGTGGGGGTCCTCTGAACTAGAAGGTTGACCATACTTACTCATATTGGCTAGGACTGCGGCCAAGTCATCATCTCCCAGTAGGTCTTGTAATGGGCTATCTTCCTGCTGTCCCATTTCTTCCTCCTGTTCAGTTTCTGCTTCTATTTCTGTTCCCGAAGGCTCGGCTGCTTCTTCTTCGGGTTGCTCATCTTCAATTATCACTGGTTGGCTGGTGCTTCCCTGAAGCTTTTCCAGCCTTCCTCTTATCCGAGCCAACCGGGCTGATTTTCTGGGCTTATCTATGCTTCCTCTCATCTGAGCTAACCGAGCTGATTTTCTGGGTTCCTCTGGTTGCTCAGGTGAATCAATGGCATGCTTGCGCTTTGCCGATTCTTGATGTATCTCTGGTTGTTCTGATGTACTAGCAACATGTTCTCTGCATTTTGCCGGACATTCTGGTGTGCTTATAGAATTTTTTCGTTTTGGGGATGGCGCTGTCAATCCCCCCTCAATTTGTGCAATCAGCTCTTCCCAGCTACTCTGCTGCTGGGTGAGACCATAACTAACAACTAGTCGTATCAACCCATGGTGACTAACGACTGACTCTACGTGCTGTGCCTTTTTTATACTTTGTGCAGCATCATGCAGTAAGGAGTTCAGGAGTGCAGGTAAATTTACAGAGCATTTCTGCTTTAAAACAGCTAAAATTTTAAGGTGTCGTGGTCTTACCACGTCTTTCCTTCCTTCGCAGGTGATGTAGCTCTGCACTGTTCTTGCTAGCTCCGTCCAGGGTTCTCCTAGGGTTGCTAACAGAACTCCCTTTCCCTTAATTGTCAAATTCTGGCCTTCGTCTTGGAAAATTTCCATGACCTTCTGTAATCGTTCCTTTTTTAATGTCCATACCGGTCCGGTGGCTGGTAGTCCTGAAACTTCTGCAATTATGTCATCGGTGACCGCTATCCGCTTCCCCCTTACTGTGGAGTGATCATCCTGTAGGTTCTGCAAAAATTCCATCGCTACTGTTTCATTAGACTCCTGTAGGCGATTGAAATAATTCAACCATCTTGCTCTTTCCAGGATCTCCCGGGCAGCAGCGGAGATCGTCAACTGTTGAGGCTCGCTTCGAATTGCCCTTCCTCCCATAGTTTCACTGTAGATTCTAAATGGAACAGCAACTACGTTTTCTGTATGAAACACAGAGAGGGTGATAATCGCAAGGTTTCGAAAAAACACAGAGTATGCAACAGTGCAACAGAAAGTAACTTGTGACAAAAATAGAAATGCCATGCCGTTAAACCATGCCAAACCGTCGTATACTAGCTTTCCCGAATAGTGAGCTGACACGTAATTCAGGGAATGATGAGATTAACCTCCCCCCCCGCAATGTGATAGGCTGTCCCAGCCGGAAAATAAAGGAGCGGCACCCGGTCTGCAATCAAGTCAGAAAGGAACAGCATATGGAATTATGCCATGTTGAAAAAGGACAACAAATTACCGAAATCGAGGCGGAGAATTGATCGCGTATTATATAAGAGGCTGTTGTGTTATGATTTGAGGCTGATGGATAGGGCATGTATCGTACTTGCCAAATCTCAAGTGGTCATGGTCACTTCCGTTGCCATGATTGGTAATGATAAATGTTCATGCGATATATAAATCGGGAAATGACATATGATTAGTTGCTCGGATATAAGAAACAAAAGAGTATTAGTATCTTACCCATTGATGTAAGCAAGGTGACTTCAATACCATTAACAGTACTCTGCTGCCAACAGGTGTCCATAACCTTGGCAGAGTTGTTTTTTTACCCTCGGAACCATAATCCTTTGTGTATACTTAGGAATGTTGTTATGTCAAAATGTAGACCATTATGCTGGCTTGGTGACCAGTTAACCATAATGCCATTCACGAGGAAGGAGCGAAACGTGGACAAGCCGGCTCGTGATGAGACCTCCTGTTCCAAGGTTTGTTTATTTGATATACCTTTTGGACCATATCCCTGGTGTGGTGGCCAAAATGGGAATGCCACTTCACTTCCATCCTCATGATCATGGTAGGCTGGCTTTCGATGAGACCCCCTATCCTGCATTTGACACTTGACATATCATGTTCACATATTTTTTCTTTTTCATAGAATACTTTTCCTTATTTATACACAAAGGGTGGTTCAACACTCCTTAAGAGTAGGAATGGTGGAAGAATTCTTATTATCTCAATAGGAAGATATAAACTCTTTGCTCTTATTCCCAAGTAATAATAAAAAAAGTTTAAGGGAATCAGCATGATAAAGATAACCAATAAGGGCAAAATTAGTAAAACCATGTCAACAAAAGGTAAGAAATAAGTATGTCCTTCCATTTTTCCTCTTACTAATGCAGAGCCTTATAGATATGGCGATTTATGGTTTGCAGATTTCGGTATGTTGTGATTTTATATGTCATTGCACAAATACATAGCTGTATCTTAAAGACTAGAAAGAAGACGGGCAAGAAGCATCCTCAATTTAGATCAGCAAAAGAATAAGTTGTTTCACAAGGAGAGCAGAAGTATGCGAGTGGTGTTCCTTTGAAAAAGAAACAACGACGGATGATAAAAAAAAACAGCAAAAATGCAAATACCGTTCCTTTGGGAAAAAGGAACAGCAAAAATAAAAATACTATAAAAACACTCAAAATGCCATTCCTTTGAAAAAGGAACAACAGCAATAAAAGAACGCTGTTTCTTTGAAGAAAAAGAACAGTGGTAACCAAAAGGAACAGCGGAAAATGTAACAATGCCGTTCCTTTGAAAAAGGAACAGCAGAGATCCCGAATGTTGTTCCTTTAGAAAAGGAACAGTAAAACAAGCAAAACCAACATCATAAAAAAACACGCATATGCTATTTTTAGAAGAGCAAAAATCGAACTTTGTAAAAGAAAAGGAACAACAAAAATGACAAGAAAATATTTAATTCAAACTTATGTACAAGAACCACTCAAAAAAACAAGAACTTATGTACAAATTGCAAAAAGAAATGAACCCTTAATGAATTACAGGTGAGGAAGATTTCTCTTCCTCTCCTAAGATCTCCATATCAGTGTCTCGGCGTAGCTGCTAGCAGAAGGATTCCCGAGTGAGTGGTTTATGATAGAGACGGACTCGGTGGCCGTTTACTTTGAATGCATATCCAGAACCGTCAATGGTGATTAGAGTAAGGGTTCCGTTGTCATGCACCTTCTGGATTTCGTATGGTCCCAACCATCGAGTCTGAAGTTTTCCAGGGAAGTCCTGAAACCGAGAATCGTATAACAGAGCCGAGTCTCCCTCGTGGAAGAATTTGTTCTTGATGAGTGCATCATGCCATTTGGCTCGCTGCTGTTGAATCAATGCTGTATTTTGTAGTGCAGAGAGCCGAATTTCGTCTAATTCATTGATCTGCTGTAGTCGATTGAGTTGTGCCTCGCTTAGATCTAGGCCAACTTCCTGTGCTGTCCGTAATGTTTGGATTTCGAATTCTATGGGAAAAATGGGTTGTTTTCCAAACACTAATTGATAATGTGAGTAACCGGTGGTGCTCCTCCATGTGGTTCTATAGGCCCAGAGTGCTTCAGGTAGTCGGGTAGCCCAATCACGCCTATGTGACGCAATGGTTTTCGTTAGGATTGATTCTATTATCTTATTGCTACTTTCTACCTGCCCATTCGCCTGTGGGTGATATGGAGTAGTGATATTATGTTGGACATGATAATTGTTAAGTGTTGCAGCTAATTTATGCCCAACAAATTGTGGTCCTCCATCTGTAATTATTTCCCTAGGAAGGCCATAACGAACAAATAGATGGAACAGGCCATATGTGGTCTCTAAATGTAGCGATGCTTAACCTCGGCCATTTGACATGATACATTGCCACCAAAATATATATTTTGATTGATGAAAGGTTGATGGATCGCAGAAATCAAAACCCAAGCTCGGTCAGTTCGATGACTAACGTGGTTTTAGAGGCATCTCATCGGCTTGACCCGGTGCGTCCGCAACACCATTTGCTTGAAATTTATCCTGAGCTTGAACAAACTTCTTTTGCACCTTTGAAGATCGTAGGTAATATCCTGTCTGCAATACTTTATGTCCAGTTCTACGCTCAGCGAAGTGCCCCCACACGGTCCATCGTGACAGGCTTTTAGGATGTCAAAGATTTCATCCTCTCTAACACATCGCCTGATATGCATGTCTGCTCCTGTGTGAAACAAATAGCCTCCAATCCACGAAAATCGAGAACTTTTCTGAATAATCTGCTTGCGCTCATTAGGAGTTAAATGGTTTGGTAATTTACCTACTGCGAGGTAGTTGGCAACATCAGCATACCAGGGTGTTTGAACGGCAACAGCAAACAGGTGCTCATCCGGAAATTGATCTTCAACTGTTGCTGCATCGATTGGTTTCGGTATTCTCGAAAGAAAATCTGCTACAGGGTTTTCTTTGCCAGGCCGATCCTTGATTGTGATATCGAATTCCTGCAATAAAATCAACCATCTAGTTACTCTGGCATTTGTGACAGGCTTATTTGCTAAATATTTTATGGCAGAATGGTCTGTATACAAGATAACCGGATAGCCTGTAATATAATGTCTAAATTTATTGACAGCATGTATTACAGCTAGGAATTCTTTTTCAGTAACAGTGTAATTTAATTCAGTAGGGGATAAATTCTTGCTGATGTAATAGATGGCATATGGTTTTTTATCCTCTTCCTGTCCAAGGACTGCGCCAATGGCTGTATCGGAGGCATCAGATGATATCTGGAATGGTAGGTCCCAGTTTGGTCCTCGAAGGACTGGGGATGTGGATACAAGCTTCTTTAGATCCTCGAAAGCACGGTCACATTTGTCTGTCCAAAGAAAATCAACGTTACCAGTTAGTGCATATAACGGAGCAGCAATGTGCGAATAATGCTCTATGAATCATCTATAATAACCGGAAAATCCAAGAAAGCTGCGTACCTCTGTTTGAGTAGTGGGGGTAGGAATAAGCAAAAGTATTTGGATTTTGGCCGGGTCTACCTGAATGCCGGCTGCTGAGACATAATGTCCTAGGATAAGTCCTTCAGTCATCATCAAGAAACATTTTTCGTTGCTTAAGCAAAGCCTGGTAACAATGCAGCGTTGTAGGACTTTTTCTAGGGTGTCTAGAGCTAGATCAAAATCATCTCCATATGGTGTAAAGTCATCCATGTAAACTTCAAGTCCATCATTTATTAAATCTGCAAAAATGCTAAGGATAGCCCTCTGAAATGTGGCAGGAGCATTACATAGGCCAAAAGGTAGAACTCGATAGGCAAATGTTCCCCGGGGACAAGTAAAAGTAGTTTTATCCTGGTCTTCAGGGGCAATCTGAATCTGATTGTATCCACTGAAGCCATCCAGGAAAGAAAAGAACTTCTTCCCTGCTAAAGTATCCAATACTTGATCTATGAAAGGGAGAGGAAAATGATCTTTTTGTGTTGCCTTGTTTAGTTCCCTATAATCCACACAGATTCTCCATTTCCCGTTCTTTTTTGGTACCACCACAAGCGGAGAGACCCATTTACTATCAGAAATAGGGTAGATAAAATTCACATCTAAAAGCTTCTGAAGTTCAGTTTTTACGACATCTTTTAGATGAGGATTAAGTCTCCTTTGCGGCTGACGCACAGGTCTGGCATCCTTTTCTATATAAATGTGGTGTGTACATAACTGGGGATCGATTCCTTTCATATCAGGGTAGTCCCATGCAAATGCTTCTTGATATTTTGTTAACAGATGGATGAGTTTTGTTTCTTGTTCAGGTGTGAGATTAGCATTGATGTTCAAAGTTTTCCCCGGTGCAATTTCCACAGTTTTACTATTTGCAACAGGAGTAACAGGTATCGCTTGGTCATGAATATCTTTCAGGGGATCTTCTTCCAATTCATTATCAAATGCTGCTTCTATCATGTGACACTGTGTGCGAGGTTCAGTTTGAGTAATGAAATTATTAATGGCATCGTCTTCTTGCTTGATCTTTAAATTGTTTTGTAGGTTAATGGAGATCCGATGTTATCGTAAGGCAGACATGTGGTGTTTATTGCTTTAATCATTGCACACTGGGTCGCTACCGGAGGATATAGAACTAAATTTTTGTTGGTCTTTGCCTGGTTATGGTCATATCACGTATAGCCCAATGTAGGCACTCATAGCGGCAAGCCAAGGCCCACCTAAAATTAGCTGATGTCCATCAAGTCGGCTTGATTAATTATCGTGAAATCGGTTGGATACTCCCAGATCTTCGTAGACCATGACATCGCAGTAGTAATTTCTCCTGTTCAACCACGACCTGGTCACCCAATTCCAAAAGAGTGGAGGTGGTTCTACGACAAATTTGTGCTTTTGCAGTTAAAGAAGAAGACACCGCAATTTCTTAGATCAACTAAGGCATTAGACAGTATTCCACCATAACCTAGCAATATAATTGGATTCTTTGCCCTCATATTTAAGTGGGTGTTTTCTTCCGTACAATAGGTCGACACAGCACCGAATACTGACTCTTGATTATTTACGTATTCCTCCTTGGTTTTCTTTACACACCTCTTTATGTTTTTGTGTGACATGGGAACGTCTTGAATGGTTTTGGAGGAATGGAATTTCGCGCCGTATTTTGTAATTTCGTAATGTCAAAGTCGGATATTGTATGGATTCAGGTATGGTTAATCGCTCGGGAACGAGGAGAGAGACAAAGGTCGATTACAGTTTGTTGCCGCTTCATATCCTCTTGCTAAAATCAAGTGTTCTCTTGGTAACCATCTTCAATATGAACTGCTTATCTTCTCAACACTATATCATTCAGATTTTAAATCAAGGTCATTGCACTCCCTCAAGCCCAGTCCTCGTCATGATTCCCATGATTTGATAGATTGGACCGTCTGTTATTTTGATTGGGATCGGTTACTGGGAGTTATGTGTCTCAAAGGGATCAGATTTGCTGTAAAGTCGTGGCAAGTAAGTTGAGGGAGCCGAATAGTTCCACCGGGGTGGTACACCTGGCTTGCCGCCTGTTCTGGCCAGCAAGGAACTTTTTGTGAAGCAGAGGGAGTCCATCAGAAGGTGTATGGGGCTATTTTGCCAATATGGTGGAGCATAAGGGAAATTCAAGCCAACCGCCCTGGCTTACTTGATTCAGCCATGGATTTGAAGAAGGAAACGATCAGGTGACCAGCTTTGTAAATGGGAAGTTGAGATTGATTTGCCACATGTTCACATTGTTATTACTACATCGTGGGTTTTAGCAGCAGCGGGTCCCAGCCCACTGCTGTGTTGTCTTTGGCTTCTCCACCCACATTGGTCACCGAATTCACCGATTTCTCCGTTCTTCTCGCTTCATATACCGCTTTCTCAACCAGGAAGTGAGGGTGCTCTCCGTAAGGTGATCTTTTGTGCGATGGCGCATGTTTGACTTTTATCCAATGTACACTCCTTGTGGCTATGTTTTTTCTCGTATCGGCGAAGATTTCCAAATTTCGTTCGCCCTCCACCGTTTCTTTAGCCCGCACAATATCAAGTTGTGTAGCGTGTTCCTATACACGCTTTAAAGTTTTCTAATAAATTTGAATTTCTCGCACGTGTTACTCCTTTTCCATTGACATTTTTTATTTCTGCAAACCGATCATATTCTCATTGTTTATTTCAGTCAGCTTCTCGAACTCCCGACACACAACTATGATGCAGAAAATTTCTTGATAAATATCCCCTTTGCCCATAATGTTTAATGTTTCAATCCATTGCTCCTTCATGCTCCCCATTAATGCGCTTTAACACATTATCGTAAAAGGTAGCGATGTACAAGGAGATCTTGCATTATAAAACGTTCCACATACCTCAATGTTTCATTCGTCCCGTCGATATTTAATGAGCTGCCTTTTACCTTCTGTATCCACAATAACTCGTATTTTTGAAGAAGGATTCTTTCTATTTGATCCCAATTGTTGGGATAACCCCGCCACTCAGCCCCATAAACCATCTTAAAGCAAATTTTTTAATGTAGAGAAATAATTTCACTTTCAGACTTGTGTAATCGTACTTCTACATAACACATCGAATTCGTAAGAGAATGCATCCGGATCTTCTCCGATGTGAGTCCGTGAAAATGTAGGGATATGTCAAGAGGGATAGCTTTCATGGGTGCATTTGGTCGGCATCCACTATAGGATAGAATGTAGAGGTTTGAGTATTTATCGGTTTTACATTGCTTGTTTTCAGATGTATGGACGAATATATGCCAATAAACTTCCGGGATATCTAGGAGTAGGTATTCCCTAGGTTGAGTGGGAACGGTTTTGACAGTGATACTTTTTTAATAGCGCTTCCTTTATCTCGAATAATGGAATACCAGTGTCCGAGGAGATTGAATTCCTTCAACAATGATTTTCGCAAAGACTCCCTTATCCTGGCTATCTAAAGGCTGGATTTGTCTCATTAGGATTTGGTTCCTTGGTTTCCCCCGTTTCTCCTTCTCCTCACAAAAGTTGCTAGAGTTCTCTTCCCTGCACACTCGAGAATTTTCAATTTCTTGAAAGTCCTCCGTTTCGCCTTGACTATGTGAGCCTTGTTGACAAAGGCGATGGTGATCCCGTGTCCTAAGGGAACTAGTAGGCGGTTTAGAAATGTTTTTCTGAGGCCTACCGATGGGTCAGATTCCGTTTTCTTACAGATTTCGTTTTGCGTAGGTTGTCGTTTCTACTAAGGGTCACTGCCCTTAGTTTTTCAAAGCCTGATGGGGGTTTGATATTCTTTCTCGGTCTTTCGCTTATTCATGCACTAAAAATGAACTACCAACTTCATTCAAACAAGCAAACAAATATGTTAGAAAAGTGAGCAGTGGAGTTGTATTTTGTCTTTTCGCACGTAGGTTCTTACCGTTTTTTTAGATCCAACTTCTCCCTAGCAAAGCTCGTACACTACTTCTGAAAAAAGACAAATGGCTACACTCTTTTCCCCAGGCACCCGCGCCAAAATGTAGAGCTATAAAAGCGGGTCTCTTTCACCTCTAATTAATTTCACATTAATATGTCAACTCAGGAGCGTTTTGTTATTACAAAGAGTGACTCAATCCGAGGCTATCACTGTCGAGTAATGCCAGAGGCTGCTGAAGCTTTTAAGAAATACAAGAGTAAACGATCTTTATGTTCATAAATTCAAATTACTTGCAAGAATAAATCACACTAAAACTCAACAAATTATCACCAAGGGTTCACAGTTGATAACCCATTCCTTCGGAATCGATGGAAAGGAAATTCAGAGTATAGATCACGAGCTCCGGGAGCTAGAAAGTGACTCCAGCTAAATGCTCACTACGGTACCCTTAGATCATTCTCACACCAAACCAACAACCTGCAAGTAAATGAACAAAGCAAGTTAATAAAGGATTGAATGTTAATTCCTTGAATAGAACAAGAAGTCTAAAAAATGAACAGCAATTGAATAACTAAGTCCCGCGGGTTATAACCAAACTTAATCTGTTAACTCAAATACTCTCTTTGCAATCAAACAACATTATTTCACCTCAAAGGCACCACACAAATCAAGCACTAAAAGGAACAAAGAATAACGATTAATGAATTATGAACAACATCGATGAATTAGAACGCACACAAATACTAACGTTTAATATAACAGACGGTAACATAACAAATAAGAACATGCAATGAGCTCTGAAAGGATTAATAATTCTGATGCGTAGTCAACACACGATTCTATCCGCAAAACTCAATGATTCAATTTTAACAGAGCATGTAATATGAACTTATAAAACATACCAAATTACCAAATAACAATGATAAACAAACCACACAAGTAAATAAAGTCGTAATGGTATAGAAGCAAGTGTCCTTCGGCTTCTGGCCCTTAGCCTCCATGATACACCGCTTGAAGTTAATCCAAATGTTATAGATGAAATAATCACCAAACTTCCATTAATGCATCACCAAAAATACATTGAACCGCTCAACGAAACTTAACAATCAAAGCTGATGTTTTACAAGAATTACATAAAAGTTGTCCTCATCTCCATATCTATATCCCAAACTAACAAGAGTCAGTTTCTTTACATAAAGACGACTAAGGAGATGTCCAAGCAAGGTAATAAAAGTGTCGATCCTTCGTGATCGAAGATCCCCGAGGGATTCGCCAAATCGGTTAACTCTTCATCCCGTTTTCTTTTGCGTCGAGCTGGTGTCTTCTCCTTCTTTTCCGAGCCGATTTGCTTTGGACTGCTTACCTTGTTTGCGTTTCTTGCCTCTTCGCTCCGCAGGGACAAAGAAGCTATTCGACTTCGTCCTTCCTTTGGAACGGAAATTTTCGCTTTCGTTTTCCTGTGATAGAAAATAATCCATTATCAGCAATAAGTCTGTACATCAATTTCACGTTTTGTTATGTTCCTTATTACTTCCCAACCACACAAAAAGGTTCACAAATTCTATTAAAAAGCTAATTAAATAATCATCACATACTTTAAGTATCTATTAATTGTCACACCATATGTGTATCTTCTAGAATTTTGGTGAAGGGTAGGCCAATAGTAACCCACCCGCAAAACTTCTTGTAAGTAGTTCTCTGCAGCAAAGTGGCCTCCAATGTAGGCTATCATGACACATTCAAAGAGGATATCAAAACTTTTCCGCTCACACGTCTTCTTAGGATTTTATTAGGGCCTAGCTTGAAGAGATTCCCTCTAATCCATGTGAAAGTGGCACTTTTCTATCGATTTTTCTCTCCCTAAAATGAAAGATTAGGGAGGGAGTCTTACGTAATCCGAAGTAGTTGGCTATACTGCCAAACCATGGTGAGTGCTAATATCCAAAAGAGGTTCATCTCGTAAGCTGTCATCCACCATTCTTCTTCACTTGCAAGGTGAACCAACCCCGGACAAAAAAATCGGAACAACATTTTCCTTTCCGTGCTTATCAACTATAGTCAAATCAAATTGCTGCAAAGTAATAATAATATAATTATTCTAGCATTAACATCTAGTTTTCATTAACACTTCTGATGGATGCGACGTGTGAACAAAGGTCCGATATCCGTTGACATAATGCCCGAATTTGTTCAATGCATGGACAATGGCCAATATCTCCTTCTCAAGAATAATATAATTTAGCTCAACTTTGGAAAAGTTCTTCGCCGATGAAATAAAATGACATAAATAGATTTTGGTTCTCTAATTGTCCTAATGTTGCCCCTACATCTTTTTCAAGATGTGCACTGCATTGGATGTGGAAAGGAAGAGTTCAATTTGGACCCTTTGAGGATGGGGGCAAGAGTCAATCGGCTTCTTAATGCAAGAGCTCAAAAGTCTGATATGACCAGATCAAATAAACCTAATCTTGGCCAACAAGACAAATAATGGCGAAGCCATCTTGCCTAAATCTTTGATGAAACTTCTAGTAACTATAGTTGCCCAATAAACTCCTCGACATCTTTTTTCTTTTGACATGTGCACCTTTGATGATAGTGATTTTTCAGTTCACCTATATTCGCTTGGGATATGGAGGTCCTAATACAACCGTTTTCTTCGTAACCATTTCGGCTCAAGGAGATGATCAATGAACATTCTTAGTACTTACCCAACTTGAGAGAGTTTCTTGGAAGTCATCTCATATGGTGTGAACAATCCATGTAAATTTTGGCCGCAGCTGCATTCAACTCGTAAAGATGCTCGTGATAGCTTCCGGAAGGTGGTCGGGTATTGCATAAACTCAGTAGGAATATACAAGAAAGCACCCAAGCGGGCGGTGTGAAAGTAGTCTTATCCCGTCTTTAGGCTGATTGAATCTGATTGTACCCATTGAACCCATCTAAGAAGGAAATGAATTTCTTCTTCCCTGCAAGGCCATCTAGGACTTAGTTCAAAGGGCAAAGGGAAATGGTATTTCTTGGTGGCTTTTTTAAGTTCTTCATAATCAACACAAATTTTCCACTTCCCATTCTTCTTTTGGACTACGAAAAGAGGAGATACCCACTCTGTCAGATATAGGATATATGAACCCCTCATCTAATAGTTTATGTAGCTCTTCTTTGACTATGTCCTTTAAAGTCGGGTTCATCCTTATTTGTGGTTGTTCTGCTGTGTCACATCCTTTCTTTGTTGTAAATGATGTCCAGACATCAAGGATGCAATTTTCTATCTCCTTTTTGTAATCCCGGGCTAAGAAAATGCTTCAATATTTTCTTTAAAAGATGTTAACCGTTTTCTTCATTTCAAATATTTTTAAGTTGATTTTCATAGATTTGGATGTAACAAATTTTATAGCTCTCTGTGGTTTCAGAGGTTGTATTAACTAATTTCACTTCCTTCCAAGGTTTTATTTTAGACTCTTGACTAGGTTTCAGAGGGAGAGTTAGTGAGGATTGGTTTTGAAAATGGCATGGTTTATGAGTTCACATTCAATATGCTACCCCTCTAAGGATAGCATCTATGGTGCACATAGGGGCGTGTTATATAACTCATATTCTCATCCTCCAACACATAGAGATCATGATCTATGGAAGGCTTGGTCAGAGGATATAACACTAGTTGTTTAGACAAAGGCCCATTTTTGATAGTCATGTTTCCGGTCTGACAACTAATATAAGCGTCTGGCATGGCTAACCAAGGTCTCCCTAAGATGAGAGGATAACCATTAAACTTGGGTTTTGGTTGCAGGACTAGAAATCTATAGGATACCCCAAGAGTCAATTGTAACCATAACATTCTCAATAATTTTCCGCAGTTATTGTGACCGATCCGTAAGTTGCATAACTATTGTGGTTTTCCTCAAAGTCCCTGAGATTAAGTTTCAACATAGTTTCCTTGGTCATGATATTTATGGCAAATCAATTAACTGCAGTGTTGGGGACTAAGTGACACCATCTATATGTACATAACAACGGGATCACTGTGGTCCGTGTATTTTGAACACCTTCCCCAACATCAAAGTCGATACAATTGCCCTGGGCTCACATTTATGGTGGGGGTATCTTCTTCTCCTTCTAGGTTTCTGAAGAAATTTTCTTTGACTTGTTTGCTTGTAGATAGGGACATCCTTAATGTCCTGGAGAAGTGGTATCTTTACACACAAATTTTCCAATTCTCCTGTGAGTTCGCCCCTCCGGGTGTGGGCCGACTAGGGTGGATCAAGTGCTCTGGAAAGGAGGTTGCTGGATCCGAGTGTTATATTCTTCCCTTTCCCTCTTTCAACCCCATAAGTGGAGATGAAGGGGATGGTTGTCTGGAGTACTATTCGTAACCTTAGATCGATTCTCCCGTATCTCCACAACATAACTGGATGGGATGTCTTCCACCGGGAGTCGACAGCTCCGGCTCTGTTGTTCGGGTTTGGATTGGCCATGTAGGTATAGGTAGCTCAGGTGGAGCAAGATTAGAAAGCTAAGGTTGAGACTGGTGGAGGCATTATGAAAGTATTTTATTTTGTTGAGGCCTCCACCTTGGATGGATTGTTCCATTGAGGTTTTTGTGAACATACTATCGAAATGGTTAAGCCATCGTTGAGGATGACAGGAAGGTTGAAGGCCAAGTAGGAGGTGTAGACTAGGATGGAGGAGTGGGTATTAAGAAATCATGGTGCACTCTATTGTCATAATAGTAAGAGTGTGGGGTGTACCTTGCATACCTTTATTGATACGAGGCTCCATTGCCTTCTCCGGTTGAGGAAATAGAGATACCGCCATTGCTCTCCACCTTGACAATACATCTTTAAGTCTAGGTAAGGAGGGGAACTTGTCTACGGCATGATGCTCTTCATAGACTAAGAAAACTCCTGGTGACATCTCACGGATATCTGCTTTGGTGTTTCGGTACATCTAGGAAAAAATATGGCTAGGGTTATCTCTACTTCCTCTTGCTTCCTTTTGACCTGTATTGTGTCCATTTGCAAATCAAATTTTGCATCATGCTCCTTGAAGTACTTCCATATGTTTCAATATCATGTTTTTATGAAGGTGAAGAGAAGGTATTGGATGCATTTTCGCTAGCTTCACCTTTTCTTCCTAAATTCCTAAAATGGTTCTAGAAGACAATTTTTGATTGTTTTACACTATTGTTGGTAGATATCTTCCTCCTCACACCAGTTTTCTATCATCTCTTCTGATCCTTTGCATACAAGTTTGAGTGAGTTAGGACTGGTATAGAAATAGCCTTCAGAAGTTCATTTGAAACCTCTCTTCATAACTTAGGGATCTGCTGGTGCCCCAGAGTGATCCTAAATATGTCATCCTTAGCCTTTGGACCCAAAGTAGTCTTTGTACTTGTTTTTGAAGGTCTCTTCCATATGTTCCTGCATTATATCCTTGTGTGTATCCATGAACTAAGACAAGGCGGCATCCTTAAGGGTGGATGGGGAATAGCTTCAACTTATGATCATCAAACTATTTGTTCAGAGATAACAACAAATTCAAACATGAATGTGTTAGGGTCCTTTGCAAGTCCATGGAAGTGTGGAAGAGCCGAGGGGTTAATGTGTTTCATCTAGTGTCCCATCTACTCTCTTATGGGAAAGTCTCTGGGTCCTACCATGGTTAAGATAGGTGAGGCAGTAGTCCTCACTTGAAACAAGGTTCTTCTCTTCTTCCCTAACAGGATCCTCAAAATATTCATAAGGCTCTCCTATAGGGTTAAATCTCACCGCTAACGAATAATAGTGAAGGGTGTTGCAGGCATGTGGGGTTTTTTTTGAAAAGGTTTGTCTTTGAGTATTCTAGTCCCATTATGGTACATGAAAATCATATATTTTTTGTATTTTTCAATATTTATGTAGTGACATGAAAAGAAATAAAGGGTAAATAATGCTAAAACAAAATCAAAATATCTACTAGACACCTCTCGACAACGATGCTGGGGTGGTGATGGAGTTCCGTATTGCACCAAGAATGTTGCAACTCTGGGGCTGCCCGCATTTACTTATCAACCCAAGAGTTCATACAAACTTTTGATGACAGCACACATACACAACAGATTATAGGCTCTTTAGATAGTAAGTTCAGTGTTTCATTCATTTTTCTTCACAAAGGGTGTTATTTATTAAATTATGAGAACAACTGAAAGTAATTTTCTAGAAGTGAAATGACATAAAGGAAATTAACCAACCAGGAAAGGAATTCCAAGAATGAAATGACACTTAATTTTATAAAATAAGAGAAGAAAGGAAATTAATTTCAGCCTACAATAGCTTAATCTCCACAAACAGAAATAAATTTACCTATCGTATGATTTGTCTACCATACTCCTATCCATGCAACTAAACTATCCATGCTTTAATTTTAATTAAAAAGAATTAACACATGAAATGCTAAGAGTGCTAAGAGTGCTTATGGGGGGTTTAACACATGAAATGAGGTTTGGAAGTGGAAAGAGGGGGTTAAAGCCTTAGAAAAAATTATGATAGTGTGAGAAATGGCAGAGTGGCTATAGGGTTAAACCCTAGTGTTAGCTCCATAAATTTTTGACAAGAAAATGTGGGATAACAGTTTTTGGAGCCTTCAAGAATGCATTTCTCTTAAAACACATCATCCTCGAAGCCTCCGTGCCTTGTAATCCTTGACAAATATCTGCTTCATCCAAGTCTTCAATCATTGCAAGAAATTACTCCAAAGGCCTACATTTGCCCCTGGATCTCCTTAATGCTCCATTTTAATCATATTTTTCCCCCTTGTCAAAATTCCCCTTCTTACCCTCTAAATCCTCACAAAATCCCCTTAAATCCTACACATTAACCTAATTCAAATCTAATTACCTTTTCCCCATCACATTCTTTCCACAGTCCCCAGCCATTGGGGTACAAAACCTACTTTACACCTTAGACAAGGTCGTTCTTCTCAGCTTCCCCCCGGAAAACCACTTCCGCACGTAGACCCAAGCGCTATACCCAAGGCCAATCTGCAAGCAAGCACATAGGACTGGGAGCGAACACGCATTTCACAGTTAAACTCGATGCGATGAGCATCTGGCTTGGCCAACCTTAAAGATATCCGCCGTTGATCTTGACAGATCCAATGCTCAATAACATGTTTGCGTCGCCCCTAACACTCCTTTATGAGGCCCCTCCGATGGCCCTTCATCAGCTTTATCCACTTCTAACCGACGTGCTCCATATCTATCCACTTCTTGGTCCTCATGACCAACATCAGAACCGACGTATCTATCGGTGACCGTTTTTGGGAGGGCGATATTTTTTTCATTTTAGCGATTCCACCTATCGCATGACACATGGCTCCACGCACTGTCTTAGTGCACGCCTTGATTACACAAGAAAACTTGCTGCTGACCTGGCACATATGTGCACATATGTCGTCCCCGCCGATCTAGAGCTACCATTCATCTGGCCACCAGACTCACCAGTTGCCCAGGACCAGCCCAAGGCAGCACACCCCCGGCCCACCATCCATCACCCTCTCGACGCATTCTCGCCCGTCGATATCCTTCCTCGAGACTTGGACGTGTCCGCATTCAATGCCTGCCGTCATTGACCCATCCCGCCACGTCACCCATTCCACGTGCTTTCGTCAGAAGCTGGCCCTGCTTATATATTCATTCCAAGGTCAAATTTTAATGTTTTACGTTAAAATTTCCATTCTCGCCACCTCTCCGTTGAATCTGGCCGATCCACTACGTCACCGGCGAAAGATCTTTCCGTATCTACTTTTCTCATTCGTGCTACCACATTTTCAATAATCATCTCGCACCTCCCCGTGCATGTTTTTCTAATGTGTTTTCATGTTTTGTAAGGTTTCGTGGTGAAAACTCCTCCTCGTTCACAACACCATGTGGGGTAGAAGAACACAGGGAAGAGCATGTAGAGAACGTATTTATGAAGAAAGTCCTGGGAAGGTATGCTGACATGACTTTGATTAACAGGCTTTGTGTTTAAACTCGTAAAAACCTCCGTGGGGCCATTAAAAGCATGATTTCAGCTTTATACAAACGTGGAAGCGAAAAGAGTATCATGGGAAAACAACAGTGTTTAGGCCCTATTATTGAAGATCTTAAGCCTTAATCCAAAGGTTTAAAGGGAAAATTATACCGTATTGAAGACCCATGATTACTGCTGTAAGGCCCGAAGAGGCCCAACGACGTAAAACGATATATCAAGAAAACACATCGCCAGAAGCTCCCGAGAAAGGACACAAGATTCATACTACTTTCATTCTATGTCGTTTTCTTGAGAAGATTTTCCCTGACATTAGTCCTACGCCACTGTACATTTGTTACGAAAGACAGCAGACCCGAGTCATTGATTTGTTTTCGTTCGCTCACCGTAATTTTGGTGAAGTAGCATACGGGTAGACACATATCGAGGTAAATTAAAATTTCCGATTTAAGATTACTCTTTCATTAGGGGAATTTTTGAGGTCTAAAATGGACCCCCCCCTCCTTAAGGAAATTATAAAACAATGAGAGAAAAAAATCAAACAAGATTTGACAGACATCATCAAATTTTAGAGGGAAAATGGAAAACTACTAACTCATTAACTTATTCAAAAATGTTTTACCTCAAATTTTCGAGCCGGGAGCAATTATTGGATGCAAAATCTATCTCCATCCAAGGAGTACTCCATGCTGTACACTTTCGATGAACGCCACACATTTAAAAATGAGAACATAAAAACAACGGATTACAATCGTTTTTTATGCATTTTCATTTTTCGTGGTAGCAGATTTACCTAGCATAGTAACATGGGTACCCTGATGAGGAATTGGGAATTTCTGATTCAATGAGTATTCCCACCAAAATTTGATAAAAATTTTGGGAGTATGCTGAAAATACGTAGTTGAAAAGTAGTTTTATTATTTTATTATTTTTTAATATTTTTACCCTTTTATTTAAAAAATGGTGAATCGTCCCCCATGGTTGACATCATCATTCGAATCATATTATTAAGTATAAAGTTTATTTCTGTTGTAATATTTTCTTAGGAGGCCCATTTTAGACCTCAAAATTCCCTAATGCTTCCAAAGAGTACCCAAGATAAATGCCCGTAATTTAAATTGAATGGGGCTCCCATTCTCTCATGTTTCTAAGCTTTAGTGTCAGACGTAGTTTTCCATTCATTTTCCGCTCCACTCGAGACATAAGAATCCTTGAGAACATATTGTAAAAGGTTGTTGTTCGGTTGTTGTCGTCATTGTTAGAGGGATTCATTTTGACCGTTAGAACCGTTCCTTGGGAGGGAATAGAAGAGAAGTTTAGGAAGGTAGTAGGTTGGGAGGAGAAAGTTTGACTTCGAATCATCCATTGGAGTTCAATGTATGTGACCTGGTTTTGTATCAATTAATCAAGCAGTGTCTTCGGTGATCCTGGTCTATTGCTACGTGTGATGTTTTTCTTATCGCATTGTTTATTACATTTTTCTATACTGCTCATTTCTTCGGCTAGTATCGTAAATCCGGCATAGGATTTCCCCTTGTTAGGTACCCCATGTCTCCGCCTTCCTTGCTCTTTCTTAACAAGCCACAGATGTGTTATCTAAGGATTGATTTCAAACCAATTTAAACTGGAAGAAGAACCCACATGGTCACTAGCTTCATGTATGAATTAATGAATCTCTGCTTAGTTGTTCTTGACTGGTTTAAGTCGAAGATTTGGGATACCTGGGATTAGAGTAAGTTTTGTCCATTAGGATCTCAGGCAACCAACCCATCTTTTCAAGATCTTTTTGTCAGTGTTAAAGCATCAAGGTTCAGGTCCTTTCATCTGCTATTCTGCTCGTTAAACTTATCTCTGTTTTTCCTCGAGCATGCTGGAAGCACTTGAGTTAAATATCTCTGTCCGATTCATAAGCTCCCCCTTTGTCCCTCCTTTGAAAGTCGCTTTTGAGTATGTCCCAGGTCTAGACAATGACCCTCCCACCCCATCTCCATAGAAATTGGGTGGTTTTTCTTCTTTCACTTTTCATTCCTTAATATTCCATTTCACTCATCTATCTAAAATATCCTTTAGCATAGACAATTTTAAATCCTTGGCTAGTGGTTTGGTAACACCCCTTTTCATGACCTACAGTCAATGATACACTTTCTTTTGATCTATCCTTTAATTAAACATCTTCTATCGTCTGGCCTTTCCTTCCATTACCGAGTTTATGATCTCAAGACCCAACTCACAACCAACCAACCAAATCATTTTAAACCCTTTGTGCTTCATACATTTTCAGATCCATTTGAGCTCAAAGATATATATCATTCTTTGCTTCATGGAGAGATCCTCTGGCTCAGGAGTGCTAGATCTTAGGGCCCCCGTGTTGGTTATGATGTTGTCTCATCTTTTGGTCTTGCCAATTTGGCCAAAAACATGGGAACCCCAACATAATGGCGACTCCACCGGGGGAATCGTTACCACCTTAAACATTCCTGTGCACTCAAAATACCCAAGATCTCTCCGGTTAGGATTGGCATTAATTGCTGATGGTGGATAACATCCTACTTGAAACATTCATATACATCCACCTCGGGCGACTCACACTCGATAACCTGGAAGACCTGCACTGGAGAAGACCAACAGGCTAAGACTCACAGAAGAGAGAATACATGGGTTGGATTGGTTTAAGAATTCATTATTTTTTCACCACTATGTTCTGTCCTACTTTAAGCCTAGAATCACAGTAATAAAGATGAGACCTCACAATGAGTGTGAACATCTCAAGCCTTGTCTTTTCCTTTAGACCACAAGAAGAATCAGACTGTGAGTAGCTGTAGTGATGAAGAGCTTTCACTATAAAACTTCTCATCAGCAAAACTTTGCCAGCCATGAGCCTCTGTTGCACTACCTACACCTGCAAAGGTCATAAAAATATATGTTTTCCTCAGTTTCCACCTCTTGCCTTCACTGAAATTATAAACCAGCCTACTTCTTTTTGATGGAGAAAATAAAAGGGCCACTGGCCAAGAACATGTTCAAAACGGAGGTGATTATCAATTGTATGAAACAGAAGAAGATGATGTGCGCATTAGAATGTTTGCCTTGTCGTCACAGTGAAAATGTTGGTGAGCTGGTTCAAAAAGCCTTCCGTGCCAGTTGTGCAAGCATTTTCAGCTTTCATCAATTTTCTCAAGTTTTCCTTGATAAATTAGTGGCCCACAAAATGTTCTCTCTGTTTTAGGAGTATCACAGAATTTAAAGGCAATGAGAGGATAAAGACAGAAGAATTTTCATGTTCAACAAGGTATATCACATGATACCTACTACATAAAACCGATTTTGGGATGGGCTCTAATGCACCATCCTAGTTCTTTTGACCCCAGGTGGAATTCCATATAGAGAAAGAGAGCCTTCGAGCTTCAGAAGAAATGTAGAACATAGCAATCACTGAACACAACATAAAAGAAGAGAGGAAAGATTAAAGAAACAAAGAAATACCTAGTGGTGAGGTTAACATGCACAAGAAGCTTCTAGAGAATGTCGAAAGACGATAAAGACCGCCAATATCTTGTTGAACACAGAAGAGGAAGAAGTAGAGGTTAAAACTAGAAATAATTTTTGGGGGACAATCACACCTTGTCCTCAAGAAAACAAACTTAATTACCCAAGACATGAGTTACATGCAAAGCATGTATGATGAATAAGAGCTTGGAATCGAAGGATGTCTTTTACTATTTAATAGTGTTTCTGTTTAAGATCCGTGATCTACCAAAAGAAATTTATTATAAATATGATCTCTCTAACATTGATCTCTGCTCCGATGACAATTTTTTCCAAAGGAAACCGAGTTTATGGGGCCATCATCATGGATCTGTATAAAGATCGTGACCATTTACTTCAAGAAAATGATGACAATGTGCCATCTACATGATACCGATGAAGAAAGCATTGAAAGCATGATAGCAATATGAAGATTCATTGAATCTTTTCACTACAGTATATCATATCATCACTTTGGCACTTCAAAGAAGATGAAGTTGTTTCTTCGTGTCACAGGACAAGGGGAAAGGATATGAAGAAAATCTTGAGCAAGATGAATATCCGCAGCCTTCGCCTAAAAAAGGTCAAGGTAATCAAAGCAACTCCCTACTCAAGAATATGTTAATTTTTTCGACAGAGTTGTGTCTACCTGTACCGAATCGGCTGTGTGGGAACAGAGAGCCTTTGTTAGTGATGAGCTCCTCCAGCCAAAGGCTACAATGAAGATGAGGAGATCTTTTCATGACAGATATCTTTGTCTTGATCCAGAGAAGAAGAGGAAGGCTCATTATACTACTGTTGCCAAATACTCCTAACCAAGAAAAGAAGAGTGTGATTACGTAGGCCACATCAGCAATGCAAAAGGTTGAAACTATCTGGTGCGACAACTCATCACCATGGAAGGCCTTAAAGAAGAAATTGTACATCATATGTTTATTGATCTAGTGGCAGAGTACATGGAGGCCCTGATTAGCTCAAATTCTCCAACATTGATTCTTCACCAGGGCCAGATTCATCAGAAGTGGTCATCACTGGTGGTGGCCTCAGTTTTGAAAACCCACATTCAGAGTACCCTATGGTTATCTCAGATAAGCAGTCAGTTTTTCCATCCTTCATTTTTACTACTTAACTGGCTGCACTGGCATTATTGTATGATATGAAGCAGCAGAGATTTCCAAGTAGGGTAGGTAGGAAAATTTCAATAAAGCTTAGTCTATGAGCATTTAGTTAGTTGTTTTTAATTTCCGCAGAGTTTCAGTCCATATGCAGCTTGTCTTTATGCTATGGATCCAGAGCAAACTAGACTGTCTAATCCTAGTTTGACTGTTTTAAATTTCTGTTGTAAAATGTAGAGAAGAAATCTACTGGACAGCTTAATCCTAGCAGATATTAGATTAGGTAGGGAAACATGTGAGGCCAACAATCTAATCTGGTGTCATGGAGTAATAAGGGTAGAAATATAATAGGTTTCTTTTCCTGTTTGTCAAAAATTGATGATGTAAAGGGTCTGCAATTCCAAATGCACCCAAAAGTAAATGATAGGACTATAGGATGGGTAGGTAGATTTTTTGGGAGAAATTTTATTGCTGATATGATGTCTTCATGGTTTGTGGTAGCTGATCTAAGAAAGAAAAGAATGAGTCAAGTACTAGGCATCTGGCCTACTCCAAAGATCATTTTCTGAATTCTTGACTCCTTCAAGAAGAAGCCATCCCCATGTGGAGCCACTGTTAGCCCCCTATAAATTTTTGACAAGCAAACAGGGGGATAAAATGTTTTTGAGCCTTCAAGGAATGAATTTCCTCTGAAAAAACATCATCCTTGAAGCCTCCTTGTGCCTTGTGTCCTTTGATAAAATATCCTCTATTTTTTCCATCCAAAAAGTCTCACTGATTGCAAGAAATTGTGCTCCAAAAGGCCTACATTTTCCCCTTGTATCCCTACAAAATGCCCCATTTTAACCCTTTTTTCCCCCTTGTCAAAATTACCCTCTTACCCTCTATATCCTCCCAAAATCCCCTTAAATCCTACACACACCCTTTGTTCAGTCTAATTCCCTTTTTCCCCCTACCGTTACCCTTTCCTAGTCCCAAACTGCATTAAAAAGGGGCCAAAAACCCATTTTACACCTTAGGATAAGGCCTAGCCCCTTTCAGCCTAGCCCCACAAACCACTTCCCCACGTAGACCCAAGCCCTAAGACCAAGCGCCGATCCTTAAAGCACTTATCGCATCGGAGAATCAGAACAAAACACGCATTTCCCTTGTAAAGTTAAAACCTCTGATGCGATGGAGTATCCGTCGGTCAACCCTCGAAATGATATCCACCGTTGATCTTGATAGATCCAACGGCCCGCAGCCTATTTTACCACGCCCCTAACACTCCTTTGTGAGCCCTCTGATGGCCCTCTCCACTGTTGATCCACTTCTAAATCTGACGGTCCATATTCATCTGCCCCGGTGGTCCTCGCGCCAAAACACTGTGCAGAAACCGACGGTATCTATCGCACCGCCTTTGGGAGGTGGGCAGAATTTTTCATTTCGGAGCGATTCCACTCATCGCATGACATGTGGCTCCACTCACTGTTAAAAAACCGCCCCCCATCACGCGTTAAATTTCGGCGTTTGACCTGGCGCGATATGCACGTATGCCGTCCAATCTAGAGCGGCCCATCCAACAGTCATCGCGCCACGGAGCTGCACGGGAATTAGCCCAAGGAAAAGTACACCCTTGGTCCACCATCCATCACCCTCTGACGCATTCTCAGCCATCGATCCCCTCCTGAGATCGGACGGTCTAGATTCAATGCTCGCCCGCCATTGACCCGGTCCCGCCACATCACCCGTTCCACGTGCTTTCATCGTGTCTTCGTCCGTTTCCTATATATATTCATTCCAAGGTCAAATTTTAATGTTTTACATTAAAATTTCCATTCTCGCCACCTTCGAATGCATCTCCCGCTGATCCACTACGTTTTTCCACAACATCCTTTGCATTCATTTTCCTCGTTCGTGCCGCACTGCCATTTTCACATTCATCCGCGCCACCCTCCCCGTGCATGTTTTCTTAACGTGTTTTCGTGTTTTGTAGGGTTTTAGGTGGTGAAAACCTCCTCTGTTCACAGTCACTGTCACGGTGGCGAAGAATGCAGGGAAGAGCATGCGCAGATATTGTATTTATGAAGAAATGCCTGGGAAGGTATGCCGACATGACTTTCATTGAAGGAAACAGGTTTAAACCCTATAAAAACCTCCGCAGGGCCATTAAAGCACAAATTTCGCAGTTAGAGGAAAACATGGAAGCGGAAAAGAGTATCAGTGGGAAATAGAGTGTTTAGGGCCTGTCATTGAAGATCTTAAGCCTTAATCCAGTGTTTAAAGGGCAAAGTATACCAGATTGAAGACCGCATGATTAATACAGAAGGCCTGAAGAGGCCCAATGCACAGAAAATGATATATTAGTGTTTCACATCAGCAGAAGCTTCCTCTCGAGAAAGGACACAGTATCCATACTGCTTTCATTCTATGTCATGTTCCTGAGAAGATTTCCTCCCTAATAGCAGTCCTACACCATCAGAAGCATTTGTTACGCAGTATGGCAGACTTGAGTCATTGATTTGTTTTTGTTCAGTTCACCAGAATGTTGCAGCAAGTACAGCAGAGACATACATTGAGTAAATTGCAGCCTGACGAAGATTACTCTTTATTCCAAAGAGTACTGAAGATAAATTCCTAGAATTTAAACTGAATGGGGCCTCGGCCCTCTTACTGCTTCTGAGTTTTAGTGTTGCATTTAGTTTTCCATCTAATTTCTCTGCTCCACTCAAGCTATAAGAATCCTCGAGAACATATTGTAAAAGGTTGTTGTTCAGTTGTTGTCGTTGCTGTTAGAGGGATTCATTTTGACTGTTAGAAAAGTCTTGCGAGGGAATAACAGAGTAGTTTGTAATGTAGTAGGCTAGGAGGAGAAATTTTGGACTGTAATCAGCCATTGAGCTCAGTGTATGTGACTGGTTTTGCATCAATTAATCAAGCAAATTTCACAGGATCCTGTTCTATTACTACGGGTGATGTTTTTTTTATCGCATTGTTTATTACATTTTTCATACTGTTCATTTCTTCTGGCTTGCATCAGAAATCTGGCATAGGATTTACCCTTGTTAGGTACCCTATGTCTCTGCTCTCCTTGCCTTCAATGTTTTCTGTTGTATGTGTTATCTAAGGATTGATTTCAAACTAATTTAACCAGTGTAGTAGTTCCATATGATGCTAGCTGATGTATGAATTAATGAAATCTGTATTTAGTTGTTCTTGATTGGTTTTGAGATGGAAGATTTGGGATACTGGGGATTAGAGTTAGCCCTATCCACTAGGATCCTTGTGCGACCAGCTGGCCTTTCTAAGATCTCTTGCTGGTGTCAAAGAATTGAAGGTTCAAAGTCCTTCTCTGATCTACAGACCCTGGCTCTGTTAAACTTATCTCTGTTTTTCCCTGGAGCATGCTAAAGCAGACCTGGAGTTAAATGACCTCTGGTCTGATCTATAAGCTGCCCCTTTGTCCCTCCTTTGAAAGCTGCCTTTGAGTATGTCCAAGCAGGTCTAGAGTTAAATGACCTCTGACCTGATCTATAGATAGAAATTGGGTGGTTTTCCTTCTTTCACTTTCAATCCTTAATGTTCCATTTCACCATCTATCTAAAAGATCCTTTAGTATATATGACTTGCCCTCTGAAAGCCTTGGCTAGTGGTTTGTAAGTAATTCCATTTCATGACTCCATAGCCCAATGGATGGCACTTTCTTGATCTATCCTCTTTACTGAAACATCCTGCTACTCTACTCCTTTCCTTCCATTACTTTCTTAGTTTATGATCTCATGACCCAACCCAGCAACCAACCAACCAAATCATTTAAAACCCCCTTTGTGCTTCATAACTAGCCTAACATCTCATTTGAGCTTCAAAGATATATATCATTCTTTGCTTCATGGAGAGATCCCGCTCCGGGTCCAAGAGGGCTAGATCCTAGGGCCCCAAAATGGTTATGATGTTGTCTCATCTTTTGGTCTTTCCAATTTTTCCAAAACATGGGAACCCCAACACTTAGGAAACCTTATTATAATGCAAGAAATGACTTCAAAGCAAGAAGAACTCAGAAATGTGATGGCGGAATGCGATGGATAGCAGAAGTTGTGTTGTGTGATGTCGCAATCGCAACTTTGCAATTTTAAATGGATGGAATTAAGGAATTAATGGAATTAACTAAATTGTGTGCAATGCGAAGTGAGAAGAGTTATGTGGTGGGTCATGAATCACAATATCGCAAGTTTGCAAGGGTAGCGCTAAGGATTAACAAGAATCAACTAAATGGTGCACAGTGCGAAGTGCGAAGAGTGACGTGGCGGGTCACGAATCGCAATATCGCAAGTTTACAAGGATAAAGGTAAGGATTAATGGGAATAAACTAAAATGTGTGAAATATGATTTGCGCTGTGGTAAAAGTTGCCGGTGGCGATTTGTGATTTGATAAGTTCCGCGGGATGCCATTTGCGATGTGGTAAGTTTTGTGCGATGTGATTTGTGATGTGGTAATTTCTATGGGATGCGATGTGCGATGGGGATGACGTGGCAGTGGAAAAGCTAAGAGTTTCGATTTGTGATTTCGCAATCGCAAAGAATGAGCGATGAGTGTTAACAGTAGAAGGTAACCGGTGCGAAGTGCGATTTCACAGTATTGCAATCGCATGGAATGGGCGATATGTGTTAAGGTAATCATTAAATGTTACGATTGCAAAGTGCGACGTACGGTGGCGAGAATCTCGAGGAGAAAAGGCATAGTTTGGGTTTTCAGTGGTTCTATATGGTTTTTCACGTGTTTTTTGTAAAAATGGTAAGGCGATAGTGAACGGAGAAAAACAGAGAAGTATGGATGAAGAGCTTAAGGGTTTTGGAAAGAAGGTAAGTGTAGCACTAAGGTGCGAATTAAAGGAGGGAAATGGAAGCGTAAGAGTAGTGCTCAGAAGTGAAGCACACCTACGGATTCATGTACAGGAAACAGACAGAAACGCAAGATGAAATAGTGAAGGAAAGGCTTGGACTTGGTAATACAAATTCTTCCCCAAACTCGAAGACAAAGCAATTTTGGCCTGTGGGAAGTTCTGCCCCTATCGAACTCTATTTCCAGAGATGAGAGGGGGGAGACCTGACCACAGATTTGGAGTTTTTTCTCTATTTCACTATGCATCAGAAATTAAAACTACAACAGTACAAAAAATAAATAGAAATGAAACTTAGCAGAAGTAGATCTAACTTAAATGAAAAAGGAAAATCTAGCTAAATGACATAAATGAAAAGATAATAACAACAGAGAAGCTGAGGCACATTGATTGGGCCCTAACCCATGAGCCTAGCCCTTTGAACTTAAATCAATCAAATGAGATCAGTCTGCTCATTTCACAAAAGAATAACTTCATACATCTCTTAAAGTTTCGATCCCTGAATAAAACAAAAAGCTTCAATAGTTCACAACAATAATTCTAAATTGAAGTGAGACTAGGATACAATAACTCTTCATAACTCTAGCTCTGCTCTATTTATTCTACAGGGTAGCTACCAATAGCTCCCTAGAAAATGGTGATTAAGTCCACTAGACTCCAAGTAAACCAAGATTGAGTGCTCTCCTCTTTGAGTTGCTCGGTTGCCTCTGGAATTCGAATTGCTGGAGAGAATCCTCATGGATCCTTCGACTACTTGTGGAATTCAAATTGTTGGAGAGAATATTTGGGATCCTTTGGCTACCTTTGAGGGTGGACAATCCTCCTATAAATTCTCCTTGATGTCTCCTCCATGTCTTTGTAATAAAATATTTATAAAAATTCTTAATAAATCATTATTTGTTGCACTCAACCTTATATTAGGCACTCAGAGTATGTTAGCCTTAATCACCACCTATACTAGCATCATAAATCCAAATAATAATAAAAATGCAAGAAAAAGAGATCTAAGAGGGAAAAAAGGTGAATGTTAACCCCTCTAAATATGTCTAATGATGGAGCTCATCACCTCCTAAGCCAACTATAAGAACGAAGGAAGAAAGAAGAAATATTATGGAAACAAAAATCTCGAGTTCAATGGCTAAAAGAAGGGGAAAACATATAAATTTTTTTCATAAGGCCATGATTGAGAGAAGACAGCATAACTGAATCTTTTCTATAAAATACTCCAACGAAAATCAAGTTCTCCAACATAATGAGATGGAAACCATGTTAGTAATTCATTTCAGTGACATACTCACAGAACCATATTAAGATAGATCATAATCCATTGAACGAATCACTAGAAACATACCTACAATTATTAGCAGGGATCAGAACTTGGCCCTTCTCAGGGAAATCACTTTTGATGAGGTTGACGAGGTAGTTAGAAATATGCATAAAAATAAAGCCCCGGGACCTGATGGATTTACAGTAGAATTCTACCAAGCTACTTGGGAATTTATGGGAAATGATATCTGGGAAGTGGTAGAAGAATCTAGGCATTCACGACAGGTTTATCCAGCCTGAAATTCACCCTTATCTATTTAATCCCCAAGCAGGAAAACACAGTTGTTCCAGCAGGATTCCATCCTATTGCCTTATGTAATTTCATTTATAAGATCCTATCAACGATCATGGTCAACAGATTAAAACCTATTCTTCCAAGCCTTATTTCTCTGGAACAAACTAGTTTTTTGAAAGGCAAACAAATACTAGACAGTATAGTTACAGCACAGGAAGCTATTCACTCTCTTCGCACTCTCAAAGTGAAAGGTATGTTAATCAAACTCGATCTCTCTAAATCTTATGATTGTCTAAGTTGTACTTATCTTAAAGAAGTACTTGAATCCTTTGGATTTGATAGAAGATGGATTCTCTGGGTAATGTCTTTCATTTATTCTCTTAACTTTTCATTCCTGCTTAACTTTTCATTCTCTTGACTTCGACAAGGAGACCCACTATCCCCTTTTATTTTTATCATAGCAGTACAGGGTATTGGTCGTCACATTAAATCTAAGATTCATGGAGGGAAATTGAAGGGGCTGAACCTTTTGGGACCTGATCTAACCCTATCTCACCAATAGTTTGTAGATGACATCATGCTCTTCTGTCAAGCTACCTTAAAAGAATCTAAGGCCATTTTATCTATTCTCAAATACTTCATGGCAACCTCAGGGACTATCATAAATAATGACAAATCGAATGTCTGCCTTTTTAATAATAATGATGTCTCTCAGAGATTCCTATCCCGTACTCTAGGTTTCAATTTAGGTTCTTTCCCCATGAAGTATTTAGCAATTCCACTTAGACTTAATTCTCTTAGGACTTCAGGATGGAAAGATCTCCTTAAGCGTATTCAGGGCGGTCTACAGAATTTGGCACTCCAAGTTCTCAATGCTCCTATTTGGGTTGTCTTATTGCGCTCTGTTTTGCAATCCATCCCAATTTATCAGTTATTAGGGCGGGCTTCCCCCAAAACCATCTGCACTAATATGGTAAATATATTCAAAAACATTGTGTGGCATGGAACTCAACAAACACGGAAATGGGCTCTTCTCTCTTGGGATAATCTCACTAAACTCAAAAAATCAAGAGGATTGGGATTACGAGACCCATACGTATTGAAGCACGTGATGGGAGCTAAAATTTGGTGGAGATGGATCCAAGGGGGTAGATACATATGGAAAGTTATTTGGGAGAGGAAATATAAAATGCCCCGAAATACTGCTGGAAAGATGAAAATCAATGTTACTCCAAAAGGGTCCAACATCTGGAATCTAATAGCCATTAACAGAGACCTAGTTCGAGAGCATATCTTCTGGGAAATTAGAGGTGGAAATACAACTCTATTTTGGGAATATACTTGGTAGCAAAGGGAAAAATTATTCAGTAGATGAGACTTAGGAGAGATATTCCTTTTCAACAATCTACCAAACATAAGATTGGTTGCTAAATATTGGAGTGGGGAGAATGAGGGGGAATGGAGAAAATGGAAAGGAAAATAACATTGGTTGAATGCCTCTGAAACACATCAATGGAACAGTTATGAAAAATAAATGAAAACCAAGAAACTAGTTTCAGTAAATGGAGAAAATATTATGAGGTGGGGATACTGTAATAAAGGAATGTTTAAAATACAAGAAGGGTATTATATCAAATCTCACAATCTACATAGTATCACAATACCGCTTTGGAAAAAACTTTGGGCAGCTAAAAATTGGCCAAAAATTGAACATTTCCTCTAGCTTGTTAGTTATAGTAAAATCCTCACCTGGGATCACCTGCAGAAAAGAGGGATGCAAGTCCCTTCACTACGCATAATCTGTAACATGCATGATGAAAGTATTGAGAATTTGTTAAATACATGTGATCTGGTTGAATCACTTTGGCAGAACACTATTGTGATCTTCCAACAAACTGACAGGGACAATACCAACATCAACCAGACCATTGTAAATTGGAGAAAAGGGGGATATACCTGTGCAGTCCTCAACAGAGCTCAGAGGTTATCGATGGGGTTTCTTCTATGGGCCATCTGGAAAGAAAGGAATCGAAAAATATTAAGGGACGAGACTAGATGAAAAGACCAAATCTGG
This sequence comes from Pinus albicaulis, assembly GCA_034641835.2. Classification (NCBI taxonomy): domain Eukaryota; kingdom Viridiplantae; phylum Streptophyta; class Pinopsida; order Pinales; family Pinaceae; genus Pinus; species Pinus albicaulis. The sequence goes on along the minus strand of CM076578.1, from coordinate 1,833,847,031 downwards.
TAGGTAACCCTTGAGAATACCCATGAGACCATCTTAGTTGAGAAATGGCATGAGAAAGATAGGAAAGCAAATGGAAATAAAGCTCTCATCCTTTCCATGCTAAACCTAAAGCCCCAAATGCTGGCTCAGACCTTATGAAAAAGGAAGCAACCCAGGAAAAACCCTCAGGATAAGTTTTAGATGCCTCAACCAGGGTTTCTGAAACTAAATTATGATGGGGCCTCTAAAGGCAACCCTAGATAGGAAAGAGCAGGTGGTATTTTCCGGAACTCCTAGGGTTCAGTATGTAGAATATACACTATTGAACTAGGGCTTTCCACTAATAATGAAGCAGAATTAATGGTGGTCAAACACGGGTTGCTAATAGCAGCTGGGGAAAACTACCACAGAATCATTGTTGAAGGGGACTCGATTATGGTAACGAGGCTATTACAAAAGCTGCAGTAGGGAACTCCATGGGAGAAAATAAGTCAAAGCCGGCAGACCGCACACCTAATCCATGAAATCAGTTTAATTATTCAGGATACCGACTACCTTATCCCATTGCATGTTTGTAGAGCTGGGAATGAGGCAGCGGACTACCTAGCTAACTAGGGGTGTAGCCATGAGGGTCGCCAGCTAGACATTAATCAATATGATAGGGCTTGGGACATCGAGCTACAAGTACTCTAGGCCATAATTGATAGAGACAAGGGGATTTCTGGAGATCCCTGATCTGGGTGCCACATAGATGAAGGGATACGTGAGGTGTCACGCGACGGTGTGCACTACACGGTCACTCGAGCATGGGTTGGTAGAGGGCTGGTTAGACAGTACGTTCACACACCAGTTCATAATGGTTGTTGACGACATAGCTGCAGGCCAACTAATGTTGTCAGAGAGGTTTGGGAAACATCGTTGACATTTGAAGGGGTTATTTCAAGTAGCGAAAAGGAAGGGGAGCACGGTTCTCAGACACAATTCAGAAGAAGGAGGAGTAGTGCGGAAGAAGGTTGGTGGTCTGCAACTTCATCTGGTTACCTGGTGCGTGGTGTATCTTCTTACAATGCATGCAAAGGTCATTCATCCGGTTGGTTACATTATAATTATCAGGGTTGGCATCTATCCATTGCTCAATTCATATGCTCCTGTTTAATGCTTAGTTTTTGATGGGGGCTGCCGAAACTTAATGGGCTTACATGCTGCTCAATACTACGGGTGTTTGTCAAATTATGGTTCCTTTTATAGCTTACAGTTTGGTTTCTTTGCTTGCATGGACCTAAATCATGGGTATTTATGGTTTTTCATTTTTTTGTCTCTCTGCTTGAGTCAATTTCCCTATCATTAGGGCAATTTTGAGGTCTAAAATGGGCCTCCTAAGGAAATAATAAAATAATAGCTAAACCAATAAAATAATATTTATGAATTTTCAATTCACTTTTTGCACCACAATCAATGTAACCATAGTTAAATTCAATTCAAAAGTTGTACCAAAATAAAATTAATAAAAAAATTGTATTGATGTGACTATAAATAAGAATGAGTTTTTCAAGAAAAAATCATTATCATTGAAAAACTAATGCATTTTTCCTTTGTACTTAAATAAGTTAAAATAAAATATAAATATAAATTTATAAATTATTAATTACATTATATGCTATTAATTAAATTTTATATTATTTAAATTGTATAATAACATGTAATTAATATACTATATAAAAATAATATAATATAATATAATAAATGTATAGGGATATGCATTGTTTCTTTCAAGAAATATGAAATGACAATAATATATTTTTATTCAAAAAGTGTGAAATGAAATTTATGATGAGTACTTTACTTTGAATTTAAAAGTACTTAGAGCACTACCATGGTTAACCATGAGTTTTTATCCACCATTGAGAATGTGACAAGTAAGTACCTTTAACTCAAGCAATGCCACCTCGACCATTAGGGATCATGTCATCCCTTAAACTGTGATTGGTTCTCATAAAGTGAATTTTGACTGTACATTTTTCTTAAGAGGCCCATTTTAGACCTCAAAAGTCCCCTAATGGTTTTAGTGACTCTTGCCTTGCCGGCCCTTGTTGTCAGTCCTTGCTTCCAAATTGTTTGTCATGATGGTTTCCAATCTGACTATGCCTCTATTAGGTTTTGTAATGAAGGGACATGGGCTTCCGCGTCTCAGACCTATGAGTTAGCATGCATGGCTATGCAGGACCACCCTGTTAATGGCGCTTGTTGTATTTCTGTCTCTGAATCTGCTCTCCCTCATTTCTTTTGTCAAGAGACTGGCTCTCTACATGGTCCGTGGGAGAAATTATCTATTTTGAGGCCTCAACATAATGTTAATGGCTTTGACTCTGGTTATAGAATTAATTGGGAGGGTTATAGGAGCCTCTGTTTAACTGGGTTGCACCCCTATCCTCATTGGTTATGGGTCTAGGTGTTGCGTAGTCTGAATTATTCCCCCTCACTGCCTAAGATCAAATATTATAATCTCATCCTGCATTTAAATCTTTATCAAAATACTTCTTGTAATTTTACCACACTCAGAAGGAATAATAGGGTTGTCTATTACTTGGTAACAACGGTTGTTGTGGGACCTATTTACTGTTGCATGCAAACAATTATTGATTTTTTCTTGTGATATACAAGCCTTTTTAAATTAATAATAGGTGTTTCCCAATCACTGTCTAAGGATTTACAACAATACAATCAGGTGTTTGTACTTTGGAATACAAATATGGTTAAAGGACAACCGGCCAAAAACCAGGTAAAGGATAAAGGGAAATAGAAACTTCTTAAGCCCACAACAGGTTCTAGTAAGTGAGGAAGAAAATAAAATAAAGAGGTTATGGAAAACCTCTTCGATGTATATTGTACAAGTAATCCTCCACAGGTTCACAATCTTATTTAGGACTAGGAGAGAGACTGAAACAATAAAGTGGAGTTAAGCATACAGGAGGAAGCAATGGACTTCATTAAAGACCATGGCAATACAAAAGGGAGACTGTCCCTTTTTCATCAGTCTATTCACACATACTGGACACTCAAATGCATTTTGGCCAAGGTTGTCATGAGCTTACAGGAAATGGGAGGAGACCCCAAAGTGGTTTCTTTTCTGCAAGATATCAAAAGAGAGATACAAGAAATTTGTATTTCACATCATCATGCTACAACTCATCTTGGATGAATAGAATGCCAGCTGCAACCAATGCATCAGGTGGATATGCCTGAATCCAATGTCAAAGACCCAACACCTATTGGATCTTCAGATGATTTACCAAATACTTCCTTAGTTTTCTTATGTATTTTGCGGATAGCATTTAGTATTTACAGTTATAATTTGTTATAAATAGTATAATGTACATAGCATTTATTAGAAGGTTTAAACTTTTCCAATACTGGATGGATTTTAACTCTTTAAGGTGGCCAACAGACTTGGTTTCCTTCGGGTAGGTTGAGGCCATCAAGTTTTAATCTATTGATGTGTTGCAACCTGCTCTTTTTTTTTGATTAATAGAAAATAGAAAAGTACTGCTAAAATTACAAAAAAAAATTGAATGGTATTAATGGTGATTGTCCTTTCTTGTTAAGAAGCCTCTAATGAGTTTCAAAAACACTACATTCTTCCATTTTCGACTATGAAAATCACAAAAGGGATTTTTGGTATGATATTATTTCCACAGTTGGCTATAGATCCACACTGTGGTCCTTTTTCAAGTGAGATTCCATACAGTTGGTTGTAGTTCTAGATAGAGTGATTTTGGAGATGGAGGAATATGGTCATGCAACCTTCATATACACTGCAACAACCCATGAAAGCTACAATGTCTAAATCCAACAGTGTAGACTGCAAAATCAGGGCTAAGAATTTTTTCGATAGGGGGAGATTTGGATGGAAATGTTGTTAATGTTGCATTAGATGCAGCCTATACCAGTGCAGTGCAGTTGTTGTTGTTGCTGGGTGCAATGTTTTTTCTCACATTTTGTAGATTCTGAGAGATTTTAAGTTGGAACGTTGTTGTCAGAGGATTTCAAAGCTAAGGTTGTTGAGTTCATAATTGCTATGGGGTGGTTTATGGTTGAAAGCATTTGGAGATAGATAACAATACTCCCCTTGCCAATCTCATGGGGGAATACTCTATGTAAGGCGGTCCCTCCAACCTTCACATGAGTTGGAAACATCGGTCTGAGATGATATTTTATCCCCATGCTCCTCCTATATCTAAGTGGAAATCACAATGTGCCCCCATATGAATTCTCACCAAAATTCTCTATCGAGAAAGACTCTAATGCACAAAAGTCTCTTGACCTTTGCGTTCAGCCTATTCTCTTTGGATCCTACTGTTGTTATGACATCCCTCAAAAAGCTGGGAAGGCTAATGATAAGGAGCTTCATTCTGCAAAGAAAATACAACAAGGACTGTATAGACTGTCTCAACCCCTTTTTTCACATATCAGAACCTTGGAAAGGGCTTAAAATCTGCCTTTTAGCATTAAAAGCACTCATTGCAACACATCAAGTCTTTATTCCCCTTTAGCTTAAGCCCAAGCCCCTTTTCCACCATGAGATCAGGCCCTGTGACTGAGCGCTAAGCCCATTAGCGATTGCATGTCACTCTTTCCAAGTTCCCGCTTCCAAGTTTTTTGTTTTTTTGATGGCCGATCCTTCGATAAGATCCTGACCATTGATCTCCTCCAGATCCAACAGTCATCGCTCCATCGCGATGCGCCCATCCATCACACATCGCAATTCACAGTACCCCATGTTCCTTTTACATTTTTTCGTCGATGTACAAAACACCGACGCAATTTCGACAGTTGATATCCATAGATCCAACGGTCCTCTCTCTATCGCACATCACACATCGCAGTAGTTCACTTTCACTCTATATTTCATCGCCGATGTTCATTCCCTGCCGATTTAATCTGAGCCATTAATCGCAATCGATCCAATAGCTATCAGCCCCCCCTCAGCTCCATTTTTCATCCCCCATGATGGAATCCTAACCGTTGATCCTCCTGATCCAACGGTCATAGTTGTCTCGTCGTTACATTGTCCTCCGCCCCATTCATTCATTTATGCGAGATCGCGATGCATCTCCACCATTGATCTCATCCCCAATCCAATGGCTCTCGCTCCCTTAGCATATCAAAAACTCTCCCTCCACGTTTCCTCTTCCCATCTGTTTGGATTCTCGATGTGTGTGGCCCTGATTCAATCACAGTCGTCCGATCAACCCAGATCTATGGCGCAGGATCACTACGGGGGAACCCGACCAAAGTGGTTGTTTCAGGGATTTAACACCCTAGAGGTTGGTTGGGATTCAACCTCCACAGAGCAGGGGCGTACTACTTAACAGAGACTCACACGATCATGCACATTCATAAAAACGAAATCGAGTAGAATGAGAGGTTTACCCGTTGGTCCTATGTTTGAAGTAGATCCACGTGGAGTTCAAACTCCCTGCAACCGTCCTTCCTCCTTCACCTGAAATACAAGAAGAAACCAACACAAAGGACAAGTTGTACAGTATATTTCTACTCTATATGTTAGTGAGATTCATATAAAACATTAAATAAATCATCATGAATGCATGTATAACAAATATTCTTCATACATAAAGCATACACTAACACGTTTATTTCGGGAACAGCATGATACTTCTGTATTATAAAAATAGTACGTACAAAAGTAAGTGGAGAGATCACCTAATCCTTCCAAGGCCTTCGCAGACCGTCGTCCGGATCCGTCCAGCCCTTGCCTCGCTAAGACTCCTTCCAAACAGGTGCATACGAGATAACATATAAAGGGATGTGTATCTCAAGGAAACAAGGGTTTCCCGAAATGAACTGGGAAAGTGCAGGAGGCACGGGGAATCAGACTTGGATAGGGAACCAACAGAGTATAATAATAATAATTCTCTCTCTCCCTTAGGCCATACATATGAGGTCTTTTTTATAGTCCCTCCAAGTAGTTTCAGCAGTTGGAAACAGTTGGCCACGAGCTGGGGTGGTTGAACTACCTGAGTAACCATCAACCCAGCGCGAAATTAGGGATTTTTATATATTTTTTAATCATTAAAATGGCATACGCGGAAAAGTCTAGTTGTACTCGCGTATACACGCGGAAAAACACGGGCATAGTCGCGTATGAAGGATTTTCCACTGTTTTTAAGTGAATTTGTCCAAGTCTGTAGGAATGGGTGCCCATAAAGCCATGAAGCAATCATGAATCATGTCAAGGTGAGAAATGATGCTATAACAGTGGCCCGTACTACTTAGTGCCCTCGCAGTTGACTCCTTTGACTGATCAAGATCTTCATCCAATGGTCCATATTCACTATGGGGGCACCCGTCCCACAGACTTGTATGTACCTTCAAGGACCTCTACAGTTGATCTCCACCGTGGATCTCCATTATGACCCAACTATCCTTGCTCCATCGCATCTTTGCAAATTTTCCAATCACACATCTAATATTTCACTCCTCCGCTCTAATATGGACTGTTGATCTTCCTCATCCAACGGCCCACATCACTCTCGCTGCTATAACCCCCGCAACTGATCATCCCGCTACATGAAAAAATTGCTGATGTCATTTCCGGTCCCACCTGACTGCGCAAGTACGTCCATCGCATGCATTTGCAGCCGTTGATCTGGATTTCCCAGATCAGATGACTCCCATTCATTTTCGCATTCATTTCACAGCATTTCTCCAACTCACAGCTCCGATGTGAAATGGACGGTTTTCTTAGGGACACACATCGCTCCCTAACATGTATCACATGCCTCCAGCCCAATACCGCTTACCACTCAGCCCCCACACGAAAACCACTCTGGTTTTCCGCAAAACTGCCTCTTGGATAGCTTTGCGCCAAATCAAATTTAAACCCTATTTTCGCCATGAAAATGCTCTCGCTGCATTCCCTACCTCCGCACTGCTCCTCTGCCTTTACCCAAGCCATCTGAAGTAGTCAAACCCCTCATCGCAGGATTTATTTAATTTGTTTCCTGTCTGTGCATATTTTCATGGCCTTTTAATGTACACATGGCCGTCTCATAGCCAATCACAGTGGCTCGAGGCTGAGGTTGCCGATCCTCCATGCCCGTGAAGCAGAGAAAAATATGCAGAGAGGAAATTCCATGTCCAAGGTAATGGACCATGACCATTAGCCACTCTATGGGACCCTCCAGTGCAGAAGGCCGACTCTTCCACTATTAGTAACATTGCATTCTCCAGCTCAGAAGGCTAGCTATCCCACGACTAACTGTATTGCCTTTGCCAGCATCAGCAGTGGTTCCGCCTCATCAAACAACATGATCATTCACGACTCGGCCCATGTGGCCTTTTTACCAAATGTTCTCTTCACTTTGTCATTTCGAGTGAAATTATTATTTCACTCCTACAGTTTTTACTTTCAGTTTAGTCAATTGTTATATTTCAGTTAGAAAAGTATTTAGGCCTGTGTTGTAAGATGATGAGAGGTAGTTTTTCCTCATCATCATTTTTGTTTTGATTTAGACCTGAAATAACATACAAGCACGCAGGGAAGATATTTTCCCAAAATATATTCTCTCTCCTAGGAATCAGTGGTTATAAAAAACAGGAAGCGAACACTAAGAAAAGGTTCTAGATTTTCCAAAGGACTCACTAGTTCGAGTGTTCTGTATGTGTTTTTGTATGAAATTTGATAGTTGATGTTGAAGATCCTGTAGGGACTCAGTAATAAGAAGATTTTTTGGAATTGGGGATTCGGCTCTAGATAATTCACAGTTTGTAACTCTTCTCCATGTTTTCTAATACAAATGTTCATTTCCTATCTTTCCATATTCCTTGTATATAATGCTCTGGAATGCGAGTGCTCCCATGTTTAAATGTGAATTTATCATTACAGATACTCATATTTAATCATACATAGTGCTTTAAATAGGCTCAGTCAGGATACTTTGTTTCATTTTCCATCTCTTCCACCATTCTTCCAATATTAACTACAATGGATTCTTATCTTTGAAATTGTCTAGATATATGGATTCTTATCTCTAAATAGGTGTTATAGCATCATTTATCACCTTGACATGATTCATGATTGCTTCATGGCTTTATGGGCACCCATTCCTACAGAATTGGACAAATTCACTTAAAAACAGTGGAAAATCCTTCATACGCGACTATGCCCGTGTTTTTCCGTGTGTATACGCTAGTACAGCTAGACTTTTCCGCGTATGCCATTTTAATGATTAAAAAATATATAAAAATCCCTAATTTCGCGCTGGGTTGATAGTTACTCAGGTAGTTCAACTACCCCAGCCCGTGGCCAACTGTTTCCAACTGCTGAAACTACTTGGGTAAGTTGAGTCATATGCTCCTTGCATTTAATATGTCCTAGGCACTGGTCTTTATACAACTCAAGTTTGTCTCTAGGAGCTACAACATCTTTCTGGCGCCGTTACCGGGGATAGAATTTGAAGAGCTAAATACCTGGGCCTCGACAAATATTCATCCACCCTTCAGAATAGGTGAGAAGGAAGGGTTGGGAGTTGTAGATCCCTCACCTTGGCGACTCCACTTTCTTTCAAAGGATAAATCTATTTGTAGTCTTGGCTTCCCGAAATCCACACCTGAGGTCAGATACATCCCAGTTGAGAACACCTTCAGTGTCCTAATTCTGTATAGTGCCTTACAAAAGACAAACAGATGTTAGCCACCTATAATATTTTGTTATACCAAAAGGTGGCTAAGATCTTTTTTGAGCCTCCAAGGAACAAATTTTATCACTAAAAATTGTTGGCTCTTGAAGACTCCTTGTAGGCCTCATGCCTCTGTCCAAAATCTTCATCACTTTCCCTATTAATTCTGCTGATTTGCTGTAAGAAACTGCTGAAGAAACCATCATTTTTCCCCTTTCTCCCACTCATAAATAACCTTCATTTACTCCCCCTTTTCTCCATATTATTTCCCTACTTTTCATAAGTTTCTCCTTCCATTCATAAAAATCCTCCTGACATGGTTTAAAACTTCTTTTTGAGCTGTGCCGAAACCCCCAAATCCATTTAAAACCTTGAATTTTTTCATAAAAAACAAAGTTTCATTGCTATGGACCTAAGCCCCTTGGGCTAAGCCCTAAACCACTTCCCCACCATACGCTTTGGGTCTGGAACCACTTGCTAATACGATAAAGTGCTAATCGCATCGAAAAGAATCAAAGACGCAAGTCTTTGCCATACTCCAAAAGTTTCGATTGCGATTAGCCTTGCTGCTTAAAACCCGATCGCATCGTTTATTTTATATATCCAGTAAGCCCGCCTCCGGCGCTTAAAACATTGTAAATTTTCATTACCGTTCTGCTTTTTCCTTTATAAAACCCAAGAACCCGCTTATCCAAAGTTTCAACTTAAAAGCTTGAAGTCACGTGTTAAATATAAAATGGTTAGATTAAAAGGACCGATTGCGTAATCGTAATCGGGAAAATTTCAATGGGTTGATCGAAAGGACCAGGCCCGCAGTTTCGATTGCGATTGGGCCCGCAGTTTCGATTGCGATTGGGCCCGCAGTTTCGATTGTGATTAGGCCCGCAGTTTCGATTGCGATTAGGCCCGCAGTTTCGATTGCGATTAGGCCCGCAGTTTCGATTGCGATTAGGCCCGCAGTTTCGATTGCGATAAGGCCCGCAGTTTCAATTGCGATCCTTCGATTGAATCTGGACCGTCCACGTGTCCAGATCGGACGGTCCAAAACTACTCCTCCTTATTCTTCTCCCGCTATCCTTTTTGCCTTTCTATGCAGATCTCCACCATTGGCTGCCTTCATCCGACGGTTTCACTCCTCCCCCGCCATCTGAAGCAGTTTTAACCTATTTTCGCAGGATTTCTTAACTATTTTTGTGTTTTGTAGGCGTTTTAATGGTTTTCCATTGTTTAAATGAAAGAAAGCCGAGGGTTGGGAAAGAAGTTTCCTGCGCCTTCGAGCTGTTAAAGAGAACCATCTGCGGGGTTTCGCTCCATTGTTTTCTCAATGCTTCATGGGCATGATGCCTTTAAAAATCCCAGTGCGGCCTGCACATCGACAAGACACTGTTTTATTCGAAAGAACAGTTAAAGAGTATCAGTTTTGAGAATAAAGCACAACAGAAGAAGATTGAAGACATTATTACGGGGATTATGGCTAAGACAGTTATCAAAAGCCTAATCCCCGACTCAAAACACTATTTAAGAAAATCGTAAATGTTTTGATGACAGAAAGGTTTCCACCGCTTCAACTGAGGCGAATTGATTCCTCAGCTACTACAAAGAGCCACCTATTGCCTCAAACCTTTCAAACAGAGGCCGAAGTTATTGATTTAGGAAATATTTGCCTCCAGCGCTGCCAAGAAGTTAATTCTGCCAAAGGAGTGTAATAGAAAATAGCTGCAGAGTTGCTCCGGACAAAGCATAGAGCCTCAAAGTCAAATAAAGCTCCCACTGAGCTTTGATATTAATTGTAAAACATTAATACAGTGATCCACCTGTACACTTCTCCATCGAACCCCTCAAGAGACCGAGAAGTCATTTAATCTGTATTAATGGTTCATGAGATATTTTTGTTAGTTCTCACCTCCTCATCTTCCTATAAGTACTTCTGTATAAGATGAGAAGGTTGGTTGCTGTTTGATCACAAGTTGTAATATTGAAACTCTCTGAAATAAATATACAAGTCTGTTGAAGTTGAAAATAATTTGGAGTCTTGGATGTCTTGATGATGCCGTTGCATGTCTGTTCCTGAGAAGGCTCTATAATTGGATCCATGAGCTTGGCTATTGGTGAAGTGCTCTGAACTGTTAAATGTTTTTTCCCTTTTTTTCGTTATGTTCCATAATTTCTTACTACAGTAGGCTGAAATTTTTAGGCTAAGAAATGACTCCTGGAAGCACCTTAGACCCGTTCACCCTTCACTGTTTTATGTTTTCTTCTGCTGAAGTATTTTAGAGGCTTTAAACCTTCTCTTTAGTCTTCATGCTCGTTTATTTCCTTGATAGCTCAAATAGTTGGTTTCAGCATGTTATGGTTCTCCCTGCTTGTCTGCCATCACTTGAAAGCCATTATTGAAATCTCCCTTCAAAGTACCATTGTCTTAAGTTAACCAAAGAGGTCGGTTTTGATCTTACCCTTTGCCCCTGCTTAAACAGTTGTTTTGAAGGTCTTTATAGTTGCAAACACAAATGTTATTTAGGTGTTCCCTCTTCTATGAATGCAACTATCAGTGAATTTTTTATGTTTTCTAAATCCTTTAAAATAAGATCTTTGAGGAAATAGGGTGTTCCCCGAATCTTAGATTTCATTTTAGAAGTTGTCTTGAAATCATTATTTGCTTAAAGAATGTTTGTAGAATTTATGGTTAGCCCTGTCTATCAAATATCTTTTTATTGATAAGTCATGTTTCTCAAGTTCCCTTTGTTGAGAATTAAATTTCTTTTTCCAAATCATTAATGTCCATCTCATTCCAAAAAAAAGGATCCTGTGGCCAAGTTAGATTTGCCCTTTGATATCCCATATCCCTTGAAGAGTTTGTTATGACCTTATTTGGACTCCATTGCCCAATGAACCGGATATTTCCTCTTTCTGTCTATCTTTCCTAGACCTTTCATATTCTGCTGTATCAACTCAACCCAACCAAACAAACATCTGCACTTAATAACTAGTCTAAAATCCATAATCAAAGCAAACAAGATAAACCTTTGCAAACAAATATTTCAGAGATCCCTCTCTGAGAACAGGAGGACTAGATCCTGGAACTCTAAAGATTGGTTCTGATGTTGCCTTGTCTTTTGATTTTCCAAACTGTCAAAACACGGGATACCAACATAATGGCGATCACGGTGGGACCTGCTGAGAATTAGAGGTTTGCGAAACCTTTCCTTCAACTTTAGGTCTGGTATAACATAAGTAACTTTCTTCAAGCACTGCCTAACATAATGGAAATCATGATAGGACTCTTTTGAATCAGTGACAAACTAAGTAACCCTTAGGATTCCTTTAAATCCTTATCAAACCTTGAAGGAACCAGTTACCAAGCCATAAGAGCAACTCTGTTTGTTTGAACACCTTAGCTAAGTGCAAAATCAGACTTAGAACACTCTCTTAACCTATAAAAACAAAATAAACTCAGAAAAAACCAAAATATTTCAAGTTTGGCTTCATAATAAACATGGTGGTGGACCATAAAACCTTTTACCTCCTTTCGAGCTAAAACGCTTCCACCTGGCGACACCATAATCCTGAGCAGACCTTAAAGACTCCAATGGAAAGAACCCTTACCATTATACAGTTTCCTAATCCAGTTAGAGGATTGTAAGATCAAAATTTGTGTAAACAGATCAGTTAACCTCTCAAAGATTGTCATACTTGGTTGAACTTTTCTTGTCATTTGGATCTCAAATTACGGCATAGTGGCTTCTAGGAAGATTTATACTAGAGCCCATCCTGACCCCGATCCACCTGAGATAGTTGATGACCCAGAAAGTATCCTTTGGAAGTCTCCTAAGGTTAAATTTTCAATTGTTTTCAGATCACCCTTGAGAGCTAAATCAGTTCCTGAAAATCTTTTAGCTCTACAACAATCACAAGTTGACTTAGTAAACCCATTTAAAACTAGGTCATTTGATGATATAATTCAGATAGATTCTGAGTCTTCACTTTCATCCCCGGAAACGAGTGAATATCCTGATAGAGAATCAACACCTCCTGATCCACATTTTCTTTTTAACCTAGGTGTCTCTCATCCAAAATCAGCTCAGCAATCTGCTGCTGTTCCATCCACTTCTGTACACCATTCATCCACTGTTCAAACCACTCCACTCCAGCCAAATCCCCCTCTTGTAAATCCCCCCCTTGTTAATCCACCACTTGTTAATTCACCCCCACCACATATCATGGCAGCATGGTATGCTCCCTTAGCCCTTAATATACCACTAGTTAATCTTCCACAGGACTATCAGTCCAAAATTCCATTATATGATGCTAATAATGCTACAACTGCATCACAACATGTGGATAAGATGAATGAATATTTTGATCGAAATGAAATCGATGATGATTCTATCAAACTCAGACTGTTTGCTCAGAGCTTAGGGGGAGAAGTAAGAAAATGGTTTAAAGGTTTAGCCCCCCGTAGTATAAATGACCTCCAAGGCTTCCATCAAACATTCTTAAACAAGTGGGAAGTGAGAAAAAATCCTCTCCAAGTCCTTGATGATTATAACAATCTCCATAGGAACCCTGGGGAAAGTGTACAAGCTTATTGTACGAGATTTAACAGCGTGTATAACGCACTTTCCCCTGAACTAAAACCTCCTCAGGGCTCAGCTTTAAACAAATTTCCTGAAGAGTTTGACCCATACATGACATATTCACTCAGAGAAAGATTTTTTGCAACTTTGGAAGATATGCAAAGAGGTGCCATTTCTGTGGAAGTAAACTTAATAGAAAAGAGAGCAAGAATGAAAACTGAGAAGAGAGTATCTTTCAGAGAGGAATCCCCTCCCTCTACTTCAAGCTCAAAAATGGAGAGAATGTTGGAAGAAATGATGAAAGAGATGAGCATAATTAAGAAAGCACAAGCAAATCAAAGCCAGATTGCACTTCAAAACAATCAAAACAGAAATAGAAATCAGAATTATAGAAAAGATAACAATCAGGATAAGCAAAAAGAAAGTGACCAACAAATCAGACCTCCCTTTCAATAGAACTATGTAGATCAATATGAGGAAGACAGGGAGTTGGAAAGATTGGAAGAATCACATGTAAACTTGATTGGATCAGACAGTGGGGATGATGTTTTCCTCACCGAGGAAGAACAAGGTTTCTTCTCAAATGATTAGAATACAAACACCTATGAAGATTTTGATGACTATAGATTGGGTTTTGAAAATGCAATCATGGAGGTGCACAAACAGTATGATCTTAGGAGCAAGGGAAGTGTAGAGAATTCAAAAGATAAGAATACTAGCATTGCTGTCAAGAAGAACATGGAAAACCAGTCCAAAAATACAGCAGAAAAAACCAACATTTCGGCCAAGAAAACAGACTCAAACAAAGACAAGGGAATCCAGCCAAATGTTGAAAAAAGTACCCTAGCACTTCAGCTAGTAGTCCCAATAAAACCATCCCAATTACTATCCCAAACCAGGTTCAGCAAAGTAAAATTGCTGAAAGGAATTTAATTGAAAAAACAGATGTAAATATCAACAAGTCAATTATTCCTTTCAGCCTTGAGGGGGAGATTTCCAAGATTAAGATTACCATCCCCCTAGCTGAACTAGTAACCCAAGATGTGTACAAAAACCAAGTTTTAAAAGCTTTAAACTTAGGAAGTGATACTGACACCTTAAACTTGACAGACGACAAACCTGAGCTGTTGTTTGGCCTAGAAGTTGAAGGAAAATATCAAGAAGGACCAGTCCCTCCCTTCTATGTCAGTTTGAGCATACATGATAAAATTCTACACAATGCCATGTTAGATTTCGGAGCTTCACACAATCTAATGCCCAAAGTAGTAATGGAAAGCTTAGGCTTGGAAATTACTAAACCGTACAAAGATTTTTATTCCTTTGACTCAAGTAGAGTCAAATGTTTGGGTTTAATCAAAGATTTATGTGTTAACTTAGCTCCGATCCCTGCCAAGAATCTAGTGATGGACATCGTGGTAGCTGACATTCCCCCTAAGTATGGCATGCTTTTATCAAGATCATGGGGAGCCAAACTTCAGGGAAGCCTTCAAATGGACATGTCTTATGCCACCATCCCTGTTTTCAACCAAAATAGAAGACTATACAGGGAAACCCACATGAATTATATGGTGAGTAACATGGACAAACCAAACAACACTCCGATCTATTCTATTCAATCAAGTTTAGATTCATTTATCTTGTATAACGAAGATGAAATTACTCAACCATGTAAAGAAAATATAGACCCACAAAATTTCACCTCGAATAAACTTCAAAACGTTGACGATCAACAGCGACAAGAAAATGAGAATGAGTCAAATATACTTTGGACAATAAATTTCGATGGATCCTGTAATAAAACTAGTGCAGGGGCAGGTGTCTGGATTCAAAACACAAATCAGATTTTTTCATACAAATTAGACTTCCCATGCACTAACAATATTGCTGAGTATGAAGCACTTCTCCTAGGCTTACAACTGCTTAAAGAATTAGAAGCCCAAAGGATATCCATTTTAGGGGATTTTGAGCTTATCATCAAACAAATCAAAGGAGAATACTTAGCCAAGAATCCAAAGCTTAGGGAATATCGAAATGCTGCCCTTGACCTGTTAAAAACTTTCGAAAAATATGAACTCATTTTTATCCCTAGAGCACGAAATCATCTAGCAAATGAACTTGCCTTCACTGCCAGCAATTGCCAAGTACCTGAGATAAATGAACAACTCAGTATAAAGGTGAAACACAGACCTGCTGTGCTTGATAACGAAGATCACTGGCAAGTGTTCGAATCTGACAAACACATAGGTGATTTCTTAAAATCAGAAAATGATTTCAGCATACCAACACCAGAAGCTAGCCATGGAGAAAACTGCTTGTATATTGAACAAATCCCAGAGGCTGAAATGACATATCCTGCTGATATAAATCATTGCGAAAATCCTTTTGAAGCAGAGGTAGTGAAAAATGAAGACCGAGAAGACTTGGAAGTCTTACAATGCAAAAATGATAAAATCCCAAGAGGTCTCACACCTTTAGAACACCTGTTTGATCTCAACGATGTAGCTAAAGAACCCAGAATGGAGCCTGTGGAGACAAATGTAGAAGAACACAAAATAGGCAGTCTCGCAAAACCCAAGATGATCAAGCTATCCAGCACCCTCCTAGCCCACATAAAATCACAGTACATAAGGCTTTTTAAAGAGTTTAAGGATGTGTTTGCTTGGGAATACAAAGACTTGAAATCATATGATACCAGCATCATCCAGCATAAAATCCCCTTGAAGGAAAATCAAAAGCCTTTTAAACAAAAACTAAGGAGAATAAATCCCCTTTTATTACCTTCGGTTAAGGCAAAAATTGAGAAAATGTACAACGCTGGGATCATAGTACCCATTAGATTTTCGGAATGGGTATCAAACTTAGTTTCTGTTAGAAAGAAAACTGGGGAGATCAGGCTCTGTATTGACTTTAGAAATTTAAACAGAGCCTCTTTAAAAGACAACTACCCTTTACCTAAGATGCACCATATACTTCAAAGGGTAGTTGGATCAAGAAGAATATCCCTATTAGATGGGTTCTCGGGTTACAATCAGGTGTTAGTTTTCCCAAGTGATCAAATCAAAATTGCTTTTACCACACCTTGGGGAACTTTTATGTATGTCAAAATGCCTTTCGGATTAATGAATGGAGGGGCCACCTTCCAAAGGGCCATGGACATAGCCTTCTCTGAAGATATTGGCTATTTTATAATTATCTACCTTGATGACATAACTGTTTTCTCAAAAACTGATGAAGAACATTTGATTCACCTAAGGAAGGTTTTTGAGAAATGGAGGAAATTTGGCTTGTCACTAAATCCCAAGAAGACCCTCTTTGGACTCCAAGAAGGGAAACTTCTTGGTCACATAATTTCAGAAGAGGGAATCAAAATAGACCCTACAAGGATAGATGGCATATTGCAAATCAGCCATCCTAGAAGCCTCAAAGAATTGCAATCTTTCATTGGAAAGATTAATTTTTTGAGAAGGTTTATTCCCAACCTTGCTGAGCTATTGAAAAAAATCACAAACATGCTTAAGAAAAATGTGGGTGTAAAATGGACTTTGCCAACCAAACAATCATTCGAACTGGTCAAACAAGCTCTTACCCAAGCGCCAGTACTGATTAGTCCTGATTTTACCAGAGACTTTTACATTTTTTCTTTTGCATCTGAACATACAATAGCTGTAGTTTTGCTTCAAAAGAATGATCTCGGACAAGAACAACCAATATCATTTTTTAGTAGGGCCCTAAGAGACGCTCCTCTCAATTATAACATTATGGAAAAGCAAGCCTTAGCATTAGTAAAAGCATTAAAAGACTTTAGGGTTTATATTTTACACTCTCACATAATTGCTTTTGTTCCGCATACTGTTGTCAAAGATATTCTAAGTCAAGACCCTGATGGTAAAAGGGGAAAATGGATTGCAACTATTCTTGAATATGACTTAGAAATTAGGCCCACCAAACTTGTTAAGGGGCAAGGATTAGCAAAACTTATGGCCGAGTCCAACTTCCAAGCACTAGACATAAATATGGTGGATGTGTTGGAAGAAATGGAAGAATCTGACGCCCCTTTTATTGAGGAAACTTTCCTAAATTCCCCCTGGTATGCTGACATTGTTTATGTGCTTTTATATTTGAATACTCCTCCTTCTCTGTCTAAAACTAAAGCTAGATTTTTGAAACAGAAAGCTTTGAGTTTTTGCATTTTAGACGGAGTGTTATATTGGAAAAACGCTGTTGGAATTTTGCTTAAATGTTTACTTGAAGATGATGTAGGGAAGATCATGCACGAACTACATGATGGTGAATGTGGAGGACACCTCTACTGGAAGGCCACAGCAAACAAAATTCTCAGATCAGGTTACTATTGGCCTACACTTTTCCCAGATACTCAGAAGCTCGTCATGTCTTGCCATAAGTGTCAAATCTTTGATGGCAAGAAAAAACTCCTTCCCTTACCCCTACATCCTATCAGAGTTGAGGCACCCTTTCAACAATGGGGGCTGGACTTCATTGGAGAAATTCATCTATCTTCCTCAGCTCAACATAAGTGGATCCTCACAGCCACTGACTTCTTCACCAAATGGATAGAAGCTATACCTACCAGGAATGCTAATGACTCTGTCGTTATCAAGTTTCTCGAAACCCACATCCTATCCAGATTTGGTTGTCCCAGAAAAATCATAACAGACAATGCTGCTGCTTTCAAATCCAAAAAGATGGTTGATTTCTGTCACAAATACCATATAACCTTGGGCCATTCCACTGCTTACTACCCCCAAGGAAATGGATTAGCCGAATCCTCCAACAAGAGTCTCATCAATATCATTAAAAAATTGTTGGAAGAAAATCAAAAATCATGGCACAGTAAGTTGGTTCATGCCTTATGGGCTGATAGACTAACTACAAAGAAATCAATAAATATGTCCCCTTATCAGTTAGTTTATGGCATGGATGCAATTTTTCCTACCTCATTAGGAGTTCCAGTCATAAAACTCCTTCAAGAAGTACAGGTTGAGGAAAATGATATGCAAAGGAGGATCAACCAAACCATCCATTTGCAGCAGACTAGAGAAGAAGTTTATGAGAGAACACAGTTAGTCCAAGAAAATATGAAGAAGCAATTTGATAAGAGGACTAAGGCAAACACTTTCCAGGTGGGAAGTGTTGTTCTTAAGTGGGATTCAAGGAGGGAAGAGAAGGGGAAACATGGCAAGTTTGAGAACTTGTGGAAAGGGCCATATATTATTCATGCTGGGAGGGGTCATAATACCTTTTTCTTGAAAGAATTGAATGGAGAAGACTTATATGGAGGTCCTGTCAATGGCAGGATGCTCAAGCATTACTTCTGCCAAGAGTCTTAAAGTTTCAAAGCATTTTTGTCTCCATTGTAAATATCATAGTCTAACCATTGCATTCAAAGTTATGAAAAATCAAAAAATACAAAAACAAAGAAAGAAAGAAAAGAGGGCAGAAATGAAAAACAAGAAAGGCACAGCCCCATGCCAAAAAGAGAAATAAATCTGAAAGTGTGCAAGCTTAAAATGCCACTCCTACAAAACACACTTCTAGTTAGTCAAACTGTTTAATCTTGACTAATTAGCTTTCAATTTTCTGCTGATAGGGCAGTGAATTTGATTTGACAAACCGTTTAATCTTGGCTTATCAGTAGATAGATTAGGATAGAAATTAAGGTTCAAACAAACTCAAAATCTGAACTAAAGTTTCCAAAGAGAGATGACTCAAACTGTTTTATTTTTCTGAGTCATAAAAGAGAAAATTGATTCTAATTTGCCCAAAATCTGAATCAGATATCAAGAAAGAGACAGCTCAAAACAAAATTAAAAACAGAGCTGTAAAGAAAAAGAAGGCCATAATGAGAAACTTTCAGATCTTAAGCCTTCCATTTTGATTTAATTTTCTGCAAATAATAATCTATGTGCAGCTTGTTCTTATGCCATAGATCATAGCAAGTCAAACAACTCAATCTTGACTTGACTATTTTTAAATTTTTGTTGTAGAATTTAGAGAATGAAAGTTTGCTGGACTGTTTAATCCCAACAAACAGTAGACTAGGTAGAGAAATATCTGAGCTCAACTGTTTAATCTGAGTTCAGGGAGAAATAAGGATTAGAAATAGATTAGATTTCCTGCTTTCAAAAGAATAAAATGTTGTGAATAGAGTTTGCCAATCCAAGTGCACTCTAATGAAGAAAAAATGCTAGATCTGTAGGATTGGGTAGGTAGCAAGCTGGTTGATAAAGCTCCATTGGTTTCATGGCTGCCAAATATATTTTTAGAAAAAGATCATTCAATCACAGAAGGACAGCCCAATGGATGAGGCAACTGATTAGCCTCCCAGAAATCAAGTCTGAATTCTTGATGCCTTCAAGAAGGTACCATCCCCAAGTGGAGCCACTGTTAGCCACCTATAATATTTTGTTATACCAAAAGGTGGCTAAGATCTTTTTTGAGCCTCCAAGGAACAAATTTTATCACTAAAAATTGTTGGCTCTTGAAGACTCCTTGTAGGCCTCATGCCTCTGTCCAAAAATCTTCATCACTTTCCCTATTTTAGTTCTGCTGATTTCCTGTAAGAAACTGCTGAAGAAACCATCATTTTTCCCCTTTCTCCCACTCATAACTAACCTTCATTTACTCCCCCTTTTATCCATATTATTTTCCTACTTTTCATAAGTTTCTCCTTCCATTCATGAGAATCCTCCTGACATGGTTTAAAACCTCTTTTTGAGCTGTGCCGAAACCCCCAAATCCATTTAAAACCTTGAATTTTTTTTATAAAAAACAAAGTTTCGTTACTATGGACCTAAGCCCCTTGGGCTAAGCCCTAAACCACTTCCCCACCATACGCTTTGGGTCTGGAACCACTTGCTAATACGTTAAGGTGCTAATCGCATCGGAAAGAATCAAAGATGCAAGTCTTTGCCATACTCCAAAAGTTCCGATTGCGATTAGCCTTGCTGCTTAAGACCCCCGATCATATTATTTTCATATAACCCTGAGCCCGCCCTCGGCGCTTAAACCTTGTGAATATTTCATTTCCGACCCATTTTTCCTTTGAAAATTACAAAAACCCTCTTTTCCAAAGTTTGATTTAATAAGCCAAAGTCACATGTTAAATATAAAAATGGTTAGATCAAAAAGACCGATCACGCAATCGCAATCGAGGAAATTTCAATGGGTTGATCGGAAAGACCAGGCCCGCAGTTCCGATTGCGATTGGCCCTTGTCTTTATATACTCCCGGGCATATTACATTCCATGAAAACCACCGGCCCCGCAATCGGGCGCCTTTTCCTTTACTTATATATATTTTCCGCCTGATCCATTATAACTTATGTTTATTGCAAAACTTTGGTTTTCATATGTTTAAAGGTTTTTTCGCCGGTACGTAGGTCAAAGCAATCCTGACCGTTGATCTAGTTCTTCGATCCAACGGTCTGTGCACAGTCGCATTCCTTTTTCTGCCACCCCCGATTGAGACCCTCCGATTAGATCTGGACCGTCCACGTGTCCAGATCGGACGGTCCAAAACTACTCCGACTTGTTCATCTCCCCGCTCTCCTTTTCACCTCGTCTAAGCAAATCTCCACCGTTGGTTGCCTTCATCCGACGGCTACGCTCCTCCCCCGCCATCTGAAGTAGTTTAAACCTATTTCCGCAGGTTTTCTTAACTATTTTTGTGTTTTGCAGGTGTTTTAATGGTTTTCCATTGTATAATGAAAGAAAGCCGAGGGTTTGGAAAGACGTTTCCTGCGCCTTCGAGCTGTTAAAGAGAACCACCTGCGGGGTTTCGCTCCATTGTTTTCTCAATGCTTCATGGGCATTGATGCCTTTAAAAAGCCCAGTGCGGCCTGCACATCGACAAGACACTGTTTTAATTCAAAAACAGTTAAAGAGTATCAGTTTGAAGACAGAGCACAACAGATGAAGATTGAAGATGTTTTTTATGGGGATTACGGCTAAGACCATTATCAAAAGCCTAATCCCCAATCTAAAACACTATTTAAGAAAATCATAAATGTTTTGATGACAGAAAGGTTTCCACCGCTTCAACTGAGGCAAATTGATTCCTTAGCTACTACAAAGAGCCACCTGTTGCCTCAAACCTTTCAAACAGAGGCCGAAGTTATTGATTCAGCAAATATCTGCCTCCAGCGCTGCCAAGAAGTTAATTCTGCCAAAGGAGTGTAATAGAAAATAGCTGCAGAGTTGCTCCGGACGGAACATAGAGCCTCAAAGTCAAATAAAGCTCCCGCCGAGCTTTGATATTAATTGTAAAACATTAATACAGTGATCCACCTGTACACTTCTCCATCGAACCCCTCAAGAGACCAAGAAGTCATTTAATCTGTATTAATGGTTCACGAGATATTTTTGTTAGTTCTCACCTCCTCATCTTCCTATAAGTACTTCTGCATAAGATGAGAAGGTGGGTTGTTGTTTGATCACAAGTTGTAATATTGAAACTCTCTGAAATAAATATACGAGTCTGTTGAAGTTGAAAATAATTTGGAGTCTTGGATGTCTTGATGATGTCGTTGCATGTCTGTTCCTGAGAAGGCTCTATCATTTGATCCATGAGCTTGGCTGTTGGTGAAGTGCTCTGAACTGTTAAATGTTTTTCCTTGTTTTCATTATGTTCCATAATTTCTTACTACAGTAGGCTGAAAGTTTTAGGCTAAGAAATGACTCCTGGAAGCACCTTAGACCTGTTCACCCTTCACTGTTTTATGTTTTCTTCTGCTGAAGTATTTTAGAGGCTTTAAAACTTCTCTTTAGTCTTCATGCTCGTTTATTTCCTTGATAGCTCAATAGTTGGTTTCAGCATGTTATGGTTCTCCCTGCTTGTTTGCCATGGTGGAGCCCCAAGTGGAATAGGCGGGTGACCACCAATATCCACCTGGATCAATAGTGCTTTAAATATAGCTCAGGCAGGATATTTTGTTTCATATTTCATCTCTTCCACCGCTCCTCTGATATTAACTACAATGGTTCCTTGTCTTTGAAATTGTCCACATATATGGATTCTTATCTTTGCATAGGCCCAGTATATATGGATTTTTGTCTTTGAATAAGCCCGGTTATGGTTAATATCCTATTACATCTTCTGCCACAGTCATCGCCCACATATTAATTGATATCTGTGTGTTATTTTAGAAGTCGGCCCCCTCTACAACATTCTGTCTTAAAGCTGTCAGACGCATTTACATATTGAAGTTTATACTAAGTTTCTACAGTTTTCATAATTGCTGTGTTTAACTTTGGGGTCTAAGTTCCACCCTTATTAAAAACATTCATCCAAGTGATTATAGCAAGAGAGCCTAACTTGGTCAACTCCAATTAGTTGATTCATATGCTCCTTGCAATTAATATGTCCTAGGCACTGGTCTTTATACAACTCAAGGTTGTCTCTAGGAGCTCCAACATCTTTCTGGCGTTGTTGCCAGGGAGTCGAATTTGAAGAACTAAATCCCTGGGCCTCGAAAAATATTTCATCCACCCTTCAGAATAGGTGAGCAGGAAGGATTTGTAGATCCCTCACCTTGGCGACTCCACTGTCATTCAAAGGATAAATCTATTTGTAGTCCTGGCTTCCCGAAAGCCACACCTGAGGTCAGATACATCCCAGTTAAGAACACCTTCGGTGTCTTATCCAGAAAATATTTTGCACAAGAGAGGTTGGAGAGAAAGACAATAAACTCACACAGATATTCCCAGATTCTCCCTGGAAGACTCTCCATCCTCCTCTTAGTTAGCTCAAGATCAAGGTCATGATTCTGTTGTAAGAACCCTTGATTATACTTCAGATAGCCCCTCTCTAGAAAATATTGAAGTTAAATATGAGGTTGACTCTGTAGATACCACAAGCTTCTTTCTGCATCCCATTCCTGAAGCTGAAGAAGTTAAAGAATTTACAGAGGTTTCCACTTCTCATATTCCAGCATTTCCGTCAACCCTTCAAGCCTCCATTCAATATATCCCCATTGTCATACATACTTCCCTTCCACCACCTCCTCTTACACATCAGACTCTCCTGCCACCCCCACAACCTCCGATGGTTGTTCCTGGCTTCCTATTGAACAAATATGCCCCCCTGGCATTGCCTAAGATCCTGAACGATATGCCTCAGGATTACTTAAATATCCTACCTCTTTTCAATGGAGAAAATGATATTGAAGCTCAGAAACACCTGGAAGTTTTTTGTGCCTTCACAGAAAATTTCATAGTTGAACATCTGGATGTGGTGTTGATATTGTTTGTCCAGTCTCTAGATGGAGAGGCCAGAAAATGGTTCAAGACTCTAGGAGACCGCTCCATTACTAAATGGGAGGAGATGGAAAATGCCTTCATCAAGAAGTGGGGAGATAAGAAAGACCACGGATACTGTCTTACATAATTTAACGCACTTAGAAAGAAGCATAATGAAGATGCATCCGAGTTCATCAAGAGTTTTAATAAGTTATATACCAGTCTCCCAGCCGAAATGAAGCCTCACCAGACCGCTGCTAAAGTGGTGTTTGTAGCAGCCTTTGAGTCAGAATTCAGATTCTCATTGAGAGAAAGAAAGTTTGCTACTCTAGATGAAGCCCGGACTGATGCATTGGAAGTGGAAGCTAACTTTGCTTCTACGGGTAAATCAAAAGGGAGGTCAGATCATGATGCTAGACAGAGAGGGAAAGAAGAAGCATCTACCTCCGGTCAAGATAGAGAGGTAGCTGATAACAAAATCGAGGAGATGAACAAAATGATCAAGAACCTTTCGAGCAAGATGGTGAAGCTTGAGCTTGAGGCTAAGAACTCATCCTCCAAGCCATTCCAAACTTCTCCAAACAGGGGTTATAACCCCCAATACAGAAAGCCTTCTCTACAAATATTACAAAGAGATCAGAAGGAGCAGCAAGACCACATACAACCCCCGCTATATCTGGAAGGGCAGATGGATGGCCCTACTGAAGACATCCCCGATGGGCAAGAAGATCAATATCTTGCTTACTCAAATGGTGATGAAGTTGAGTCTTCTTTGCAAGAAAGTGAAGGAGTGGAGCTTTCCTTGCAGGAAGAAGAAGAAGAAAAAACAGTGCTGCTGAAGATCCAAAGATCGATGATTACTGTAAGCAATTCGTAGACTTCATGCAAGCATAGTTTCATAGAAAATATGATCTCAGGTCCTCTAGAAAGAGAACCTGCACACAAGAACAAGAAGAAGATATTCCTAAGAAGGAGACAACTGTACATAAGGTCGAAGATAAAGGTAAGAAACCTATAACTGAACCTTTACATTCTAATAACTCCATTCTTTCCTCTTCTAAGTTGGCCCCTACTCCAAATGTAAATGTTAAACCTATTTTGAAGGAAGAAAAACCTCCAGCTTAGAGTAAAGAGCCAAAGGAAAATTCCATAGAGAAGTCTCCCTCTGCTTTTAATCTTCAAAAAGAACTGGAGAAAGTGAAAATCCCAGTCCCCCTGACTAAACTATTGAAACAACCAGTCTACCAGTCTCAGGTGTCTTCTTTCATGCTCTCCCAAGGAGCAGCCCAAATCCCAGATAGTTTAAACCTTCAGGATGAAAGGCCCATGGTTGTGTTCGGTCCTCATGTTGAAGAGTTAGATGCTTCAACTCCTCCTTTCTATGTATCCTTAGTAATTCATGACCTATTATTGCAAAATTGTATGCTAGATTCTGGAGCGTCTCATAACCTCCTGCCCCTATCTGTGATGGAAAATTTGGGGCTACAGATCACTCGCCCATATAAATATCTCTACTCCTTTGATTCTAAAAGAGTCAAATGTTTGGGTATGGTCAAGGTTTTAGTGGTAAATCTAGCCCAAATCCCAGCTAAGAGCGGGGTAATGGACATAGTAGTGGCTGACATCCCTGCTCGCTTTGGGATGTTGTTATCAAGATCATGGGGTACAAAAATTGGAGGATCTATAAAGTTGGACCTAACCTATGCGACCATCCCTGTGTTTGGGGGCCAAGAAAGGAGATTATACCGGGAAACAAGGTTTGTGAAGATGGTCACTAAAGATGATAATTCAGTGAATTCACCGGTGTACAGAAAAGATCTTGAGTTTTCTTGTCTAATGCTTGAGGAAGATAAAGATTACTTGCAGGAGCCATCTTTTTTTCAATTAAAGACTGAGCAGTTTTCAAGTAACGAAGAATGTGGGATTTAGACCTTGCACTTTGATGGAGCCAACTCAAGGGAGGGGAATGGAGCTGGGGTCCTCCTTAACTCCCATACTCGACAACTGGTCCCATTATATTTCAAATTGGAGTATGAAGCCACAAACAATGTGGCCGAATATGAAGCATTGCTCCTGGGTCTACAAACAACAAAGAACATGAATATTCAGAGCTTGAAAGTTTTGGGAGATTCGGAACTAGTGGTGAGACAAGTAAGAAATCAATGTTAAGCTAAGTACCCACGACTGAGGGCTTATAGAAATGAGGTATGGGACTTGGTAGAGAATTTATTCTCAGCATTTAATATTCAATTCATGCCGAGAGATCAAAACAGAATGGCAGACTCTCTCGTAGTAGCTGCAAGCACTTTTCGGCCACCTCAAAACCCCCTCCTGAGGTATGAAATAGAAGTTTGCTACTGGCCTTCCATCCCTGACAATGTCAAACACTGGCAGGTGTTTGAAGATGAAGAGTAAGTCAAGAGATTCATGGAGACTATTGGGGAATTCTCTAATATGGACATAGATGCTGGCGATGGAGAGACTGAGGAGTTTCCTCAGAATAAATGGCAGGATACCATGGCTGGGCACAAGGTGCTACAGCTCAAAGGGAATGTAATACCTGTTACACTAAAAACTGTTATCCTGACATTTTTCTATGAGTATGAGCTCATTGTTACTCATACTTCCTCCTTTTGCAAGTCTAACATATCAGTTCCTCATGTCAAGCTTTCAAAATCAGAGAAAAGTTCCTAAAAATCCCCTAAACATTGGTATCGCACTTTCTCTATTCATTGCCTGCGGTCCCGCACCTAAAGTTCAGCTTGCCTGCGGAACCATACCGCACGTTCTTTGTGTTATGGGTGCGGACCTCTGTAAAACTCAAAAGGCGAGAAAGTAAAGATAAAAAGTTGATTTCAGATGAATTCTAGAAGATTCTAGATGGGAATTTTCGGGAATGGATACGCTTTGATAAGGTTCATGCATCCCTCACTTGATGGAGCTAACCCCTTGATGTAAGGAGCTAATCCCTTTGAAGGAGGATTCTATCCCTTCATATTTGGAACAAAAAACCTCCTCTTTTCCACTATAAAAAGAGGCCTTGGGTAGCCTCAAAGGGAGTTCAAGCTTTAAGATATTTGAAGTTAAATGCTGTTGAGATTCAGACTTAGTTAACTAAGACTTTCTGTGAGGTTAAATCACTCACCTCTATCCATCTTGGTTCAAAGAGTGCAATGCTTGTCAAAGTAGAAGAGATTCCTGCTTCGGACCCCAAGAGGACCTGCACGACATCAAGACACAGGTTGTAAAGGTTTTCTTTTATTTGAAGTTAATACAAATATACTCATTTCTCTCATTAAACTGTCTATTCATGGTTTATTTCATAAATTCCTTGATCATTATGATGAGTATGATTTATAATAATGTCTATACAGGTGCTATGTAATCTTTTTTCTTGTTTGTGACTGCAGATTAACGAGGAA
This sequence comes from Pinus albicaulis, assembly GCA_034641835.2. Classification (NCBI taxonomy): domain Eukaryota; kingdom Viridiplantae; phylum Streptophyta; class Pinopsida; order Pinales; family Pinaceae; genus Pinus; species Pinus albicaulis. The sequence goes on along the minus strand of CM076578.1, from coordinate 1,833,820,101 downwards.
CGTTCTTTCAAGTGCACGGGAAGGACTTCAATGAGATCAAGCAAGCGCTGGACATAAGGTAGGCCTTACACCTATATAACATTTTTATGAATCTTGTATGCTTAGAGAGAGATTAGTATAATTGGCTGTTTGTTGCTAGTTACTTTTACTACTAGAGAGATCGGTCTTGTCCGCAAGACGGATTAATCTACACAAAAAAATGGCGACTCCACTGGGGATCGAACCCAGAATCTCTGGTTTCGCAGACAAGGTCAAAACAGGGTCAAATAGCTGCTGCTCCTTCAGGGTTTCATGCCGCTGACGGTATGATTGGTACAGTCAATTATAAAAGCAAGAAGAAATCTGCAAAGAATTCTTCTCCTATTATCACTTTACCAGATTCCCCGAAAGGAGAATCTTCCCCCAAAGTTTCTGCCGATATTCACGTCGTAGAGACATCTACGACCAAATCGAAATCCGGTGGTAAAAATAAAGGGAAGAATAAAAACAAAAAGAATTCGAAAGAGAAAACTGATAAAGATGAATCCAATGACGAAAAACGTAAACCTCGCTATCCTTGTTTCATTTGTGAACAAGATCATTTCACGAAAGAATGTCTATATCGAGCCGAAGTTACGAAATTCGTTAAAGGATCGCAACAACCTGCTGTCTTGAAGGATCTTTTTCCAATTCAAGATAGTAAGATGATTGGTTCTTCCTTGACTACTTTAGAAGAGCCTATTATGATGATGTCTCATGTAAGGGTTGCGACACGATCGCAAGATTACGGTTCTAAGAATCCTGTTGATGGTAAAGAAGCATAATCTTCTAATACAAACACATCAACTACACCTCCTCCTATTTTTGGTCCGCTACAGATCGAGAAACAAAATCCAGACTTAATAATCAAACCGCCTGCTAAAGGTGTTCTTCGTAAATCAGCTTTCAATCCACATGCGAGAGCTGCTCAGAATTACAACATTGTTGAAGACTTAGCTATTTCTCCTTCAGCATGTTGAGCGAAGTGCTTTCGCAACTTCCGTGTCCAAAGACAACAAATTATTACGGTTCCGTGTAGGAGTCGTCGATTCACAGGATTCTAACCTTATAATCTTCAATTTAGAAACTAGTACGCCGCGTCTTCCTCACCAAATGGCTTTCCAGATTCCAGTGTTAGTCAAAAACAGACCTATTTTTCGGACTGTGATTGATGAGGGAGCTTCAACGTGTATTATGTCGCTTCAGTGTTGGAAATCTCTTGGTTCTCCTACACTTAACCAATCTCCGACGATTCTAAAAGCTTTTGATGGTCGAGGTTTTCAAACTTATGGTATTTTGCAGGATTTACCCATAGGGGTTGAAGGAAAAATCGTTAATCTAGATGTGGAAGTGGTTGATGCCCTTCTAGATTACAATCCCTTTCAGTCTTCCCATTTAGTGGTCCTATCCATGGACCTACAAGTGTTTCTTCTTGCCTTTTCGACTCATAAATTTCCATATCAAGGAAAGATCGTGGGATAACAGATTAAAGAATTTATTTCTCGTCCACCCAAATTCTTCGTAAAACAATCCTAAAGATAAGTTCAAGAACGACTATCCCTTATAAGGATGTTGGAGTGGGTTTGATTAAATATTCTGGTTTACTAGGAACTTTTTCCTTTCCTCCTCCTAACGTATCGCCTTCTACTGCAAATATTCACATGATTTCGTCAGACACTGTTATGTTTGATGATCCTTGGATCGTACCTTCCGAATCCGAGATTGATTCATTTGATGGCATGATGCCTTTGAGTCCATTTGAAATTGTGTATCAGGTTGTACAGTCACTTTCCAACCCCTCTTCAACCGAAACTGATCCAATGAATGGGATCCATGAGGAATCACTTTCGATATCCAGTTCAGTTGCAACGACATTTCCTGAACTTGTTCATACAGATGAGCAAATTCGTGAGTTTTTGTCTGTTGATGATTTACCATGGGAAGATCTACATCATCGATCTTAATTTTTACCTGAGCTAGATTATTTTGAAAATGATTTCGCTTCAATTTTTACTGCTGAATATGTTAAAGAACTGCAGAATCCTTTGCAAAATCCTGATTCTGAGTTAAATTTGGAAAATATATCTCGAACGCTTCCCATTGACATTTCAGTAAAACCAGGAATAATTGAAAACATTCATATAGGTGCTTGTTGTACTGAAGATGAAATTAAAGCTTATAAAGCCCTATTTCAAGAATTCTGTGACATGTTTGCTTGTTCTTATGAAGAAATGCCAGGAATTGATCCATCGATCGTTGTTCATGAGATTAAGACTTACCCAGATGCTAAACCTATTCATCAACGATTATGTCAAATTCATCCTAGAAAAGCTGCTACTATAAAAGCAGAAGTTGAAAAATTACTTCGCGCAGGATTCATTTATCCAATTCCCTTAACGGATTGGGTATCGAATATTGTTCCTGTGACTAAAAAACAACGAACGATAAGAGTATGTATCGATTATAGGGATATTAATCGAGCGTGTCCAAAAGATAATTATCCAACTCCCTATATCGATCAAATAATCGATGATTGCGCTGGCAGTGAATTGTTTTCCTTCATGGATGGCTTTTCTAGCTACAATCAAATAAACATACTCCCTACTGATCAACCAAAAACAGCTTTTATTTTTCCATGGGGAACATTTGCTTATTGTAAACTACCTTTTGGATTAAAAAATGCTGGAGCAACTTTTCAACGGGCTATGTCTTATGCATTTCATGACATTAAGCACATTGTCCAGCCATATCTCGATGATTTACCTGCTCATTCATTACGTAGGGCCAACCATCTCACTCATTTACGAGCAATTTTTATGAGATGTAGGCATTATCGGATAAGGCTGAATCCGCATAAATGTGTTTTCTGCGTAGAATCAGGTCGGTTACTAGGATTTGTTGTCTCGAAAGAAGGCATTCGCATCGATCCATCGAAGGTCGAAGCCATTGTTAAATTGCCTCCTCCTTCGACTTTACGCCAACTCCAAAGTTTGCAGGGGAAAGCAAAATTTTTACGTAGGTTTATTCCTAACTATGCCGAGCTTACAAAGGGTTTTACCCGGTTGTTGAAACATAATATTCCATTATTTTGGGACGAGATCATTGATCGATCTTTTGATGCACTTAAACACGCGTTGACCCATGCACCGTTACTGCATCCTCCCAACTACAACCAAGATTACATTTTGTACCTCGCTGCTTCACATTCCACCATTGGGATGGTACTAGTTCAGGAAGATGAATCTCACAATGAACATGTGATTTATTATCTTAGTCGGAATCTGCATCCGACTGAAATTAAATACACACATGTGGAGAAATTGGCCTTGGCAGCTGTTCAAGCTGTCCAACGTTTTAGACATTACATCTTGCTACGGAAAACCACGGTAATTTCTAATTGCAACCCTATGATGTATATTTTGACCAAACAATTTCTAGGGGGAAAATATTCCAAATGGATAGTTATCCTGCAGGAATTTGACTTGGAATTTGAAAAATCCAAGGCAAAGAAATATTTGGTATTTGCGGAACTGATGTGCGATTTCCCCTCTACTGATACTGAAACAGTGGCAGAAGAGTCCATTGCGGACGAATCTTTGTTTCTCATCAGTACACTTGATACTTGGTATGGAGATATTATTGTTTATCTCCAAACCCAATCTTTTCGGCCTGACATCTCACGAACTCAGCGACGGAAAATATGCTTCCATTCCCAACAGTATAATATCATAGGTGATACGCTTTATCGTCGTGGAGCGGATTCTGTTTTTCGACGTTGTCTAACTCATGAAGAAGTTGAAAAGGTGTTAAATGACTGCCATTCTGGAGCATGTGGCGGTCATATGTCTGGGTATGCCACAGCCCAAAAGATATTGCGTGCAGGATATTTATGGCCAACATTGTTCAAGGATTGTATTTATGCGGTTCGGAAATGCCACAACTGTCAAATTTTTGATCGAAAAATGCGCGCGCCACCCGCTCCTCTTCACCCTATAATTGTTGTTGGTCCTTTCGCAAAATGGGGTATCGATTTTATTACATGTAACCCTCACTCGGCCGGGGGGCATGCCTATATTATCTTAGCAGTAGATTATTTTACAAAATGGGCCGAGGCGATGCCTACATTTTCAGCTGACGGCAAGACTGCTACAACTTTCGTATTTAATCACATAATTGCTAGGTTCGGTGTTCCTCAAGATATTATTACAGATCATGGAAGTCATTTTCAGAATGTCATGATGAATGAAATGACAGACCAACTTGGCTTGCGCCACGATAGTTCCACTCCGTATTATCCGCAAACCAATGGTCTGGTTGAAGCCATTAACAAATTTTTAGTCACCATGATCAAACGAATCATTGGTATTCACAAGACGAATTGGCATTCCATGTTATTTTCAGCGCTTTGGGCATATCGAACCTCAGTCAAAACATCAACGGGTTTCACTCCTTTCCAACTGGTTTACGGTTTGGAAGCTGTGTTACCGATTGAATGCGAAATTTCGTCACTAAAATTAGCTGTAGAATTACTTCCAGCTACGTCTCAAGAGGAGAAACGTTTTTTGTACTTAGCTCAGTTAGATGAGAATCGACGAAATGCTGCAATAGCAAACGAAGCTCATGTTAAACTGATTAAAGCTCAGTATGATAGAAGTGTGACCCCTCGAAATTTTTCAGAAGGAGACCTAGTTTTACTTTATGATCAAGCTAACGACAAACTAGGAGCTGGGAAATTCGTGCCTATGTGGCATGGTCCTTACATTGTTAAACAAAAGTTAGCAAAAGGGGCCTATGAGTTGATAGATTTTGACGGTGTCCCTTTGGATAAACCCAGAAATGGGCTCTATCTAAAGCGATATTATGCTTAAATGTGGTGTGGAGATTTTGTTAGTTTAGATTTCTTTACTGTTGGTGTGTTTTAGATTAGAAAAGTGTGCCTAGTTTAGAGAGTGTGTTTTTATCATTATTCCTACTTATCTGAGTTTTACTCTTGATATTGAAGATGTCGACGTCTCTTCAAACCCACATTGGTTTTGCTGATGGTGCTTGTCGTAGTACACGAAACATTTCTTCCGCAACTTGGGTTATCTATTCACCCTCTGACGAGTTAGTATCCATGCATGGGGTAAGCCTTGGTCAAACAAAAAATAACATTGCCGAGTATAGTGCAGTGATTGAATTATTGTCTGAGTCCATATCGTTTGGGATTCGGAGTTTGATTGTAAGGTTGGATTCTGAACTTGTTGTATTACAGCTTAACAGGGTTTATACCATTAGAAATCCAGTGTTATTATGGTTATTTTTTAGAGTTCGTCTCTTGGAACGTGAATTTGATTACATTGAATATCAGCATATTCCAAGACATTTGAATACATTAGCAGATTCAATTGCTTCTAGTATGATAAATAGACATTTTCAATAATCAAAACAGTAAATCAAACGCATTCATATATGTACACAGATAGCTGGCAAATAGTGATATATCATAGTATAGGAGTGTTTTCAAAAAATATACATCGTCTTCGATCATAGGTTGGAAACACCTTATGATCGGCAAAAATGATAATACAAAAGTAAAAAATATGAGTCTACACGATCATCCCATCACTGATGATGATCATGATAAGAAACCACTGCTCGGGCTACCCTGCATAGGAACCTCCTACAAGGTCCTAGAACTCCAATCACATATCTCTGCAACCTGAGAGGAATGTCATCTATGCTCATCTCTGGAATATCTAGAGTCAAACGCTCTAGATGATGCTCTAAATCAGTCAAAATATCTGCTGATTGGCCTGCTGGGGCTGGTGCGGCCGCAACTGGTTGTCTTCTCTTGTAAGGTTGGAGATGGGCTGGTCTTTGTGGACCCACATCTATTTTCAAAAAAATTTTGGTTATTAGTTTTCAAAGACGATAAAAAATTAAAAAAAAATTAGAATTTAGCAAACGTTGAAAAATGATTGTACCTGACTCATCCCACTGTTCCCCTGCTGGGAGAACCATCTCTCGGTTGTCGCGGAAATCTATCCCGGCGTATGGAAAATCCTTTATCACAAAAAGTTGGCGATCCAGCCAACGAAAATATGAAGGAGGAAATCGGACAATCTCAGTACCCTCGATAGCATGACGAGCCATCAATGCGGACCAACGAACCATCGTCGGTTCTCGAAGTCGATCGACATCAACGGCAATACTCTGTGGAGCTAACATGGGGATCCTCTCTAGAGCAAAATAAACAACAATGGATCCATATCCAAAGTTATTCAGTTTCCCATTTTTTGCTCTGGTTAGTTGGCCTTTTACATTAGCCAACACAACTTCACACCAGTTAAAGATGGTGCCGCGAAAACAGTCCACGGCAATACGCATTTGGGAACCAGTAGCTACATGAAGCGTAGCACTCCCACAAATTTTGGTAACAGTAAAAGCAATAAATTTCAATTCAGGGTGGATGATGTGTTTTATATCAATCCGTTTGTCCAGAGGATTTTCCTGGTCATTGCAGAATTCTAGTTGGAGACTAGCAACAGACTGGCCACCTGGCCTAGTCCCAAACAAAGAAACTTGTTCACCCCTCTTGGACAAACCAGTCAAGAAATATATATCCTCCAGCTCAATTTCGAGCCGGTGGCCACCAATGAAGAAGCACTGGTCCTGAACATTCCATCTGTTCACCAACCATGTCAAGAGTTCTACTTGTGCCCTCATGCCTGAGATGGCCCAAAATTTGTACAAGCCACATGATTTTAATGCCTGTTGTGTGGGCAAATGAAGTATTACGGCTTCATCCACTTCCTCGTGCTCACGTTCTCGCCAGATCAGCATCTTGTCAATCCTACAATACATAAAAAGGCAAGTTAGAATAGTCTTATTTGAAATTTTTTGGCAAACAAATGAGAAATGAATGTTTTAAAATCAACCGCGCGGGTACCGCACCTACGCTTTATACACAGTGTGTAGATACGCACGCATAATGTGTGCCGGGTGCGGAACCCACGACTTTTTCCTTATAGAAAAAAGTCGGGGTCCGCAGGTAACATGTGTCTCACCTGCGGACCCCACGGGCGAACTTTTAAACCATTTTTTGCCCCAAAAAATGCAAACTAAAGCCTAAAAATAAATTTGAAACGGATGAAAAACAAGATTGAGAGGTTGTGGATTACCTGGGACTGACAGTTTTCGATTCCAACGGACATATTTTTCAGAATCTTCACAAGAACTTTCTTACCCAAAAGCTTTTTACTTTTCACTCTGGAACCGAATGGTAAAAATGAAATTGAAAAAGTCCTTTTTATAAGTTTTTTCGAATGGATGAATTTTTAATTTATTTATTTTTCACTTTAAAAAGGGTATTTTTGAAAGCATTTTTACTTATCTTAAACAGGTATGTGTAATGTTTCAAGTTTTTGTGCAGAAACTGGATTTTTCAGGAAAGCTGATCATTTTTCAACAAAGAGAATACTTTTATCACTTTTTCGGACTCTTTCAAAAAATTTACGAAAAAGCGAAACATTGGAGTCAATTTTGGTTATTTTCAAGACTCGTTAAACTCATGAAAATCCCGAGATCATTTTGCTATTTTTCATTCTCGTAAAACACATGAAAATGCCGAGTTCTTTCCGTCTTTTCCTGCTCGTAAATTAAATTGAAAGTCGGCCATATGAGTACATTTTTATCCCTTTTTCGAACTCGTTCAAACTTACAGAAAAAGCGAAACCATGGAGATCTATTTTAAGCCCTTTTCAGACTCTCTAAACATGAAAATATTGCCGAGTACTTGACTATTCGAACTCGTTAAAGTAAATGAACAGTCGTCCCTTCAGTACAAGTTTGCCCCTTTTACGGACTGAAATGGACTATTTACGAAAAAGGTATACGTTGACTAATTACGGTCAATAGAGTTCTCTCCCGCATTATTTTATCCTTTTTCGGGCTCGAGAGACTAAATTTACGAAAAAGTACACCCATGGAGTTTTCTTAAGTTTTTCTTTTGACTCCCTAAAATTGAAAAACACCGAGTTTCTCCTATACTGGACTCGTTAAAACTTAACAGTAAAGGACCTGTTTAATTTTCAACAGGAACGAACCAATCCTTCTTAGGGTTCGAATATCAAACTAAGTTGGACTCATCCGAAGGATGAGCTTATAATCAAGCAAATGTTATCCTCCTTAAGCTTGTCAAAAATAAAGAGGTACTTGCCAGAAATGGTGGGGGAAAAAGAGAGAAAAATGGGCATGTTTGTTATATTTTAATTTTTCGAAAATTCAGTCAACCACTCTTGAACACGACACTTTCGTTCACCTGGGTTGGGAAATCATTTACCTAACAGTTAATCAAACCACTTCTCTTCAGCCGATTTCTGGGTATTAGCTTTTGGTCAATTGTTACCAAGCCATCTGCAGTGTCGTTATGTGTTCAAGAGAACAGTTCAAATAAAACCATTCATCTGCAAAATATCTGTCATCAATTATTGACCATCCCTGAGTCAGTCCTTGCCAATATATTTTCAAAACTTGATCTATGATTTCGTGTTGTGGGCTTGCCTACGACAGATCACTTTCTATCGACATCAGCACATTATCTAGGAAGTTGATCCAGAAATTGTCAGTACCTTGAAATCTGCATGCCTCAATGGCAGGTTTCTCGCCTTCGACGACAGGTTGCATCATTGACCTTCGATCAAATGATTCCGTGACATGTTCGACTTCAGCTCATTCATTCACATTTCATGGATTGTACTGAGTACTTTGAGAGCCATTGACATTACTGGTGGTTTCTCTCACACTTGTTAACATTTCACATCATTGACTGGTAATCAAGTGGTTTCTACCATGTTCAACTTCAACACATTTATTCACATGGATAGAATCGTACTAGTTTGAGATGCGGAAATCAAGACCCTGGATCTAGTTTCCACCATCCAGGCTGCGAGGAATTTTATTATTATACAGTAGACTATTCATTACAGATGGCTGCGCCCATGTTGTGTCTACGCTATTGATGTAATATTAAAATCATTCCTGTATCAGAACGATTTGAGTTAGTTTCTAGTTAGTTTTAATCTGAGTATGGGAATGCCTACCTCAGTGATGACATATATATGTATATATTTTGCATTGAATGTTTTTACAGGTTCCAACTGGGGTGTACACAGGATGATCTTTGAAATGATAAAGTACTGCACTCTTCATATATGACAGACTTCAGCTTCATCTATTCTAGACTTTGCACTTTAGGGGGCAATTTGTTACACTAAAAACTGTCATCCTGACATTTTGCTATGAGTATGAGCTCATTATTACTCATACTTCCTCCTTTTTCAAGTCTAACATATCAGCTCCTCATGTCAAGCTTTCAAAATCAGAGAAAAGTTCCTAAAAATCCCCTAAACATTGGTATCGCACTTTCTCTATTCATTTCCTGCGGTCCCGCACCTAATGTTAAGCTTTCCTGCGGAACCATACCGTACGTTCTTTGTGTTATGGGTGTGGACCTCTGTAAAACTCAAAAAGGCGAGAAAGTAAAGATAAAAAGTGGATTTTAGATGAATTCTAGAAGATTCTAGATGGGAATTTTTGGGAATGGATACGCTTTGAGAAGGTTCATGCATCCCTCACTTGATGGAGCTAACCCCTTGATGTAAGGAGCTAATCCCTTTGAAGGAGGATTCTATCCCTTCATATTTGGAATAGAAAACCTCCTCTTTTCCACTATAAAAAGAGGCCTTGGGTAGCCTCAAAGGGAGTTTAAGCTTTAAGATATTTGAAGTTAAATGCTGTTGAGATTCAGACTTAGTTAACTAAGACTTTCTGTGAGGTTAAATCACTCACCTCTATCCGTCTTGGTTCAAAGAGTGCAATGCTTGTCAAAGTAGAAGAGATTCCTGCTTCAGACCCCAAGAGGACCTGCACGACATCAAGGCATAGGTTGTAAAGGTTTTCTTTTATTTGAAGTTAATACAAATATACTCATTTCTCTCATTAAACTGTCTATTCATGGTTTATTTCATAAATTCCTTGATCATTATGATGAGTATGATTTATAATAATGTCTATACAGGTGCTATGTAATCTTTTTTCTTGTTTGTGACTGCAGATTAACGAGGAACGTTCTTTCAAGTGCACGGGAAGGACTTCAATGAGATCAAGCAAGCGCTGGACATAAGGTAGGCCTTACACCTATATAACATTTTTATGAATCTTGTATGCTTAGAGAGAGATTAGTATAATTGGCTGTTTGTTGCTAGTTACTTTTACTACTAGAGAGATCGGTCTTGTCCGCAAGACAAATTAATCTACACAACAATACCCAAAGGACTGGTCCCCTTGGAGAGACTATTTGATAAGAATGATGTCCTGATCCAGCCAAGTAAGGTTTTTGAAGAAAATCATGTAGATGACTTGAACCTCAACACAGAGGCTGATCCCAAGATCGTGAAATTGTACAATAAGGTACCTGATGAATATAAAGGGAAATATCAGGAGCTATTTCAGACATATAAAGATGTCTTTGCCTGGTCTTATCAAGATTTGAGGACCTTTGACATTAGCATTATCCAGCACAAGATTCCATTAAAAGGAGATGCTAAACCCCACAAACATAAATTAAGGAAGATCAATCCTTTACTCCTTCCTTCCATTGAAAAGGAAATTAAGAAACTGCTAAAGGCCAAGATTATATTGCCATTGAGATATTTTGAATGGGTGGCCAACCTAGTTCCGGTTTGAAAGAATAATGGAGAAATAAGATTGTGTGTTGACTTTCGAAACTTGAACAGAGCATCTCTAAAAGCTAACTATCCGCTGCCTAAGATGGACCATATATTGCAGAAGGTGGTTGGTTCTTCACGAATGTCCATGATGGATGGCTTTTCGGGGTATAATCAGGTAGCAGTGCTTCTGGAGGACCAAAATAAAACCGCATTCACCACTCCTTGGGGGAACATTTATGTATGCTCAAATGCCCTTTGGATTGATCAATGCAGGGGCTACATTTCAAAGGGCCATGGATATTACTTTTGTGGGGGAACAAGACAAATTCGTGGTGGTCTACCTGGATGACATCACAGTATTCTTGAAGGATGATGCTGAACATATTGAGCACCTACGCAAAACCTTGGACAAGTGCCGAAGGTATGGACTGTCTTTAAACCCTCAAAAATCTCTGTTTGCTTTAGAAGAGGGTAAACTGTTGGGGGATATTGTGACAAAGGCAGGGGTAAAAATTGACCCGAAGAGGGTAGAAGTCATAAATGGTATCTCCTTTCCTCTAAATAAGAAAGAGGTCCAAGTTTTTCTTAGACGTATCAACTTCCTGAGAAGATTCATACCGAACTATTCAAAGATAGCTCAGTACATGACTAAGATGCTGAAGAAGGATCATGAAGTAAAATGGACTCCTGAGTCATGGGAAGCTTTTAATAGGATTAAAAATTCTTTCACAGAAGCCCCAGTGTTGGCTGGACCAGATTATGCGAAACCCTTCATGATATTTTCATTTTCATCTCCACACACTATCGCAGCAGTATTATTGCAGAAGAACGAGGAGGGGTATGAGCAACCTATCGCCTTCTTCAGTCAAGTGATCTGCGATTCTGAGCTAAAATACAACATCCTGGAGAAACAGGCTTATGCCTTGGTTAAATTCCTCAAGGCTTTTCAGATGTATGTCTTGCAGTCGGCCATAACTACATTTGTACCCACAACGGCTGTAAAAGACATCTTGATTCAGGGAGATAGTGAAGGGAAGAGAGGAAAATGGATTTCCAAGATACAGGAGTATGAGTTGGAGATACGCCCCACTAAGCTAATAAAGGGACAAGGATTAGCCAAGATCCTTTCTGAATCAAACTGTCAGGCTTTGGGAATAAATTTATCTATGGTGGAAAATGAAGACTCTAGGAGAGCAGATGAGCAGTGTGGGATAGAAACTGCTACACAAAAGACCCGTATGAAGTACCTTCTCAGTCCATGGTACAGAGAAATTGTAGAGTACCTCTTGACTCTTAGATGTCCTCCAAGCTGTGACAAGACAAAGTATAGAACGCTGAGGCTGAAGTCTCAGAAGTTCATTGTAGCAAATGGTCATTTATACTGGAGGGACCCATCGGGAATACTACTTCTATGTCTCACGGAAAAAAAAGTAGAAGAAGTGATGGCAGAATTCCACGAGGGAATCTGTGGTGGTCACTACAGTTGGAGGGCCACTGCACATAAGATTTTGAAAGCTGGTTTTTTCCAGCCCAAACTATTCGGAGACGTTTATGCTTGGGTGAGAACCTGTGAAAAATGTCAGAAATTTGCTGAAAGGTAGAAGTTTGCACCTCTGCCCATGATCCCAGTGCACATAGGAGAACCTTTCCAGCAGTGGGGAATCGATTTCATCGACGAAATTCATCCTGCCTCAAGTGGGAAACATAAGTGGATATTAACAGCCACTGATTACTTCACTAAATGGGTAGAGGCCGTGCCAGTGAGAAATTCTACAGACATAGTGGTAATCAAGTTTCTGGAAGATAAAATTATCTCAAGGTTTGGCTGCCCTGCTAAGATTGTCACAGATAATGCTTAGGATTTTAAGTCTGTCAAATTTATCAATTTCTGTCAACATTATAATATTTTATTAGGGCACTCTACTGCATATTACCCACAAGGGAATGGATTGGCAGAATCTTCAAACAAAACCTTGGTGAGGGCGCTGAACAAGGCCATTAATGAAAATCAGAATAATTAGGATTCCCAACTTAAGTTCGCGTTATGGGAAAATAGAATCACTAGTAAGAGGTCACAGGCAAATCCTCATATGAATTGGTCTATGGAAAAGCAACATTTTTCCCAATACAATTGGCCTTACCTATGGCTAGGTTCATGCAGGATTGTCAAGAGGAACCAAACGATCTCACCAGAAGGATGAATCAGCTAGTAGAGCTGGAGGAGACTCGAAGTCAAGTAAATCAGAGATTGACTGAGTACTAAGAGAAAATGAAGGACCTGTTCGATCAACATGCTAAAGGTAAAGAGATGCAGGTCGGAGATTTAGTGCTAAGATGGGATATAAGAAGGGCTGAAAAATGAAAGCACGGAAAATTTGATCCTCTATGGTTCGGACCTTTCAAAATCGCTGAAGAAGGAGGAAACAACACCTTCAGGTTGGAAAATTTGCAAGGCGATCTGCTCGATGCCCCTGTGAATGGGAAATTCTTAAAACCCTTTTTCCAGTATTGATTCAGGCCGAAAGGTCTGCTATATGATATTGTATATTATTTAGTTGCTTTTATTATGATGTTTGTTGTTTTGAGTCGTCATGAAGGAAGAAGAGAAGGCATCAGGGAGACATGGTTTGCAAGATGAAGGTTAACAGATGGTCTGCGGAGTTCTTGACACGTTCAAGGACGAACGTGTCATCCCCAAATGGAGCCAATGTTGTTATATCATTCACCACCGCCCATAAGAAGCTTATAAAAGGGGGGTCACCCAAACCATAAAAGGAGAAATACTTAAAAGAGCGAATGGGTTCATGTGAGTGATAATTCATATAAAAAAGGGGACAAGGCATAATATATATTATTGCCTTGCGATAGAATTTACATAAAACAAAGGGGAATAAAGGCGTAAGACAACTGAACAGGGTGGGACCCACCCATACTCCGAACAATCAAAAAAGAAAGGAGCGTAAAGGGTTTCTGGGGGGATCAAGAAAGGCAGAGGGAAGGCAGAAGCTCACCCCCCCGGAATGGTGCTGATGTGGCATATGGTGGGACCCAAGACAGATACTCCATGGGGTAATGGTCACAGGCTTAGAGCTTCTCCAAAACCCCGCCAGACTTTCTAGTTGGCTCGATCACGAAGGACACCTGGCGCTATGAATACAACGGTAAGGTAAGTCCTAGGACACCCGGTACACGACCAGTACCGGCATTTAACCCGATGCGTGGTATACACCTAACCGAACTCTGATAGCAAATAAACAGATGCCACGTGCCTCAGTGTCGGTGTCCTTATGACGTCAGCCCTACAAGTGTTGTCCTAGTCTCGTTTTCCAGGCAATTTGAAGTTGTATAACCCTGTTCTGTGATTCACTGTGGCAAAATACTTTATTTTACGGGACACTGTATAGCTAAAGTGCGAGCGCCTAGTACCAGGTCTACCAAGTCACTTTCAACTTCCCTGCATCGTTTTCCCCAAGCATTTTCCTTACTGCTTAGGTATTCCATCCCTTTTTCACTATCTGGTTTCCTTTCGCTTTTTTTTTTTCATAATGGTCATGGGTAAAGTCAAGGTTAAGAAGTCATAGCCCGAAAACCCTCAAGTTCGTGAGTCCAGGGCTGCTCCTGGCCTGAGCCTTTCACAGACTTGCAAGTCCACATCCGAGACCCACAATACCCGTTTTTCATTAGTAGTGTCAAGCCGGATCTATTCAGGAAGCATGTGGAAAATAGGGATAGGTTCAGAGTCATTTTGTTAGGACTATATCACCAAATTACTTCGCCTGTCTACCCAGTTGTTGAATTCATTTGTTGGCTCAGAGAAGCTTACAATGAATGCTGGGATATGTTCCTATCATCTTAGGGGAAAAAGATATTCAGTATATCTCCCGAAATCATTAGAAAATCCATCTGTTACCATACCAGTTCAAATTATGCCAGTTTCTTTGAAATGATGCTATCCTGTTAGTTTTCCAAGTTACCATGGAGGTAGCAGAGCGATTTCATCGCTGCTATTTCTGACTCTCGCCTCACAGCTTTCCCGTCTGTAGACTCGGTGCCCCTGAACACATTAAAGGAAGACCTTCAACCAACCGTTGCTCTCATTGCGGGATTACTAGGTATAGAAGGGGTCGAGCAGGTCTCTAAGGAGTGTGTAGCCATTTTATGGTTAATGTCACAACCCGGCGTTGTATTGGACATCCCTGGTTTCTTGGCCTCCGCCATCCAAACTCAATTTTAGGACCTCCCAGCTATAGGTCATTTTCGTTTCTACTCCATGTTATTTTACCTTTTCCTCTTCCAATAGGCTGATAAGTTTGAGGGTTTGGGTCTAGAAAAGGTTTATAGGATAAATTCTCAGCCAAGAACTGTCTTTTACTGCAATCCCACAACGCATCATTTAGCAAATGGGGTGGGTTATTCAATTTTCTTGAACGAATTCATGAAAATAGCTTATACTATTATTCATGACAATCCTCTACCCAGGATTTTTCTTGAGCAGAAGAAATGGCTACAATGCAGTGAGGCCGAAAGCACAGGAGACTGGTACCTATTTGATGACTACACTGAGATCAGGGTTTACGGTGCAGAATTTTCCCCTTACAGATTGCTAGTTTTTCCCGCCATGCGGATTTATGCCTTGGAGTACCTTCGACAGACCTTGAAGGTTGACCATCTCCACTTCCTCCCTACGAAAAAGGGGTTCATTCTTAAACTTCCTACAACCATCCGCCCCTTCATTGTTAACTCAAGGCATGCCCTCCCCATAATGGAAAACCTGCTCAAGGGTATGGATTTAAGGCAAGGGAAAGCTTGGCCCTATGATCCGAAAGGCATCATCTCAAATAAAAGGAAGAAGATTAAACCAACTGCTTATGCTCACGAAACTAGACCCTTCATCGAGTGGAGAGCTAATCTTGATACCTGGCCTTTGCTTTCATAGATGGAGACTGATTCATCTCCGACAAGGGAAAAAGGAGACACTGCTTCGACACAAGAAGAAGGTAAGACACAGGTTGAAGAAGCTGGAGCCTCAGGAGAAGGCTCTCTGCCTTCCAAGAGGCAGAGAAAAAATGATAAAGAAAATGTCAGGGAAGAGCTGTCATTGGAAAAAGTAGCATTATATGGACAGCTGGACAAGGGAAAAGCAGGTTTTGTGGTAAAACATGATGGTCCATCATCTTCTGATTTCTCAGAATTTTCACAAGCCATCTCTGTAAACAGGTCAAAGGCGGAGAATTAAATGAAGGGGAATAATAGAGCTATCAGGGAAAAACACTGGTCGGAATTAGAGGGGTATGAAGACAAATATCATACTCGGTTCTCAGCTGAGATTGATATGGATAAAGAACAATTGGTAATGGCCATGACTGAAGCAGTAATAGACCCAGAGGCTGGGACCACCAGCTATAGAGCTCTGGAGGTGGAGGTAAACATGTCACAAGTTCCACCAATTGATAAGTGCAATCTGTTCCAGTGTTTCGGTGATATGCTAAAGGATGAGGTTGTGAAGCTCCCCCTCACTCTAAGGAAGCTACAAACCAAGTACAACCAAGTGATCGAGAACCTCAGAATGGAGAAGATTAATTCCTGGGCACTCTCAAATGACCTGCACAGTTTGCAAGCTATCGTAAAGGGAAAAGGGAGCGATAAAGCAGATCCTCAGGGCCATGTCATCTCGGAGTTGCAGAAACAGGTTGCAGGTCTGAAGCATAAGCTGAATATGTCTGGATTTCAGCACATACAAACTGCCTAATTAGCCCATATTTTAAAGGGCAAGGCTGATCTAGTAGACTCTCTTGTCAAAGAGAAAGAAGAGAGGGTTAAAATTTCTAGCGAGATGACTGGCCTCTAGCGGAAGATGGACGAGCTGCAGAAAAATTGGGATGCACATGTATGCTCCACACCACCTCTTGAAGGATCCAGCTCACTCTCAGAGCAGCTGACCACAACGCTGGCCCAACTTCAAGCGGCGGAGAAGCAGGTTCAAACAGCATGACACAAGATCCAGGAGCTTGAGGCCCACCTCAAGGGGAATTCCAAAAAGGTAGCGGCTCTGCAGAAGGAAATAGAAGAGGGGAAACAAGAGAAGCTGCAGTAGGAGAAGACTATCAAAGACCTTACGAGCCGAATGAAAGGAAATATCACCCTTCTGGACGCTCGCTGATTAATTTGGACAAACATTATTATGGAGGTAAAGAAGTGTTGGGCTTTCTTGACCCTCATTGAAGAAAATAAGGCTGTGGTATGTCAATTCAGAAGAACTCTCCATGAAGGGTATACATACGCTTCAATTAAGGTTGAAAATGCCAGAAGGTATATTGCCCTCCTAAATGACTTGAACTCAGAAGAATTGGCCAAATGAGGAATCAAGGATAGATTCAAGGAGGCGGCAGAATGTTAGAGGGTGATGGAAAAGGAAGTTGCGCGCAACCTGGAACTGGGTAGTTTGGAAAGGATGGTGACAAGCTTGGAACAGTTCGAAACAGAATGGACCGAACTGACACTCACCGGCCTCCCATCATGCTGGGTGCCTTCAAATACGGTTCTTCAACCGTTATCAGCATACGAGTGCCAGCTGACGGAAGTGATGAATCAGACTGATATACCATCTGAGAAAACTGCTCGGCTTAAGGCTAAAACCATAATTGCAGTACTCAGAAAAGAATTCTCCCTCCTCCATTAGGTGAAACAATGGTTTCCCACTCAAGCGAGCTATGCCGAACTGACAGAAGTGCATATTTGGGTCGACACCTTCACTATAATACCTGATCCTGCAGTCGACACTTGGCAGAGGTGCAATGATCATGCGAGTTCATCAGCCACCACATCTGCTCCTCTATCCACTCCTTCCGCCAGTAAGAAATCCAGCTCCTCTGCAACCACAATACTGCCTTCTCCAGCTACATTCTCGACTCCATCCCACCACCAAAATTGTTAACTCATGATTGGGCCCACGTGGCCTCTTGTTTTATTTTTTTTACTTTCAATATTCGAGTGAAATTCATATTTCACTCTTGCAATGTTTATTTTCAGTTAGATAGTTGTGTTATTTTCACTATAAATGGCTACGAGCTTGATTTGTAAGATGATGGGAAGCGTTCTACCCCATCATCAATTTTGATGTTTTGATTAAGACTTGAAACTGCATACAGGCACGTGGAAAATATATTTTCCCAAAATATCTTTCCGCGTATGGCCCATGAAAATGTTATAAAAGCAGAAAGCAAAGACATCTACAGGGTTCCAAATTTTCCAAAGGACTCACTAGTTCAAGCATTCTGTATGTATGTTGTCTGAATTTTGATAATTGATGTTGAAGATCCTGTAGGGACTCAGTAATAAGAATCTTTGTTCGAATTGGGGATTCTGATCTGGGTGATTCACAGTTTGTAGCTCTTCTCTATGTTTTTAATACAAATTTTCATTTCGCATATCTCTACATTTCTTATATCTGTGCTCTGGAATGCGAGTGCTCCCATGTTTAGATGTGAATTTATCATTACAGATACTCATGTTTACTCATCTATAGCGCTTTAAATATAGCTCAGGTAGGATATTTTGTTTCATATTTCATCTCTTCCATCGTTCCTCTGATATTAACTACAATGGATCCTTGTCTTTGAAATTGTCCACATATATGGATTCTTATCTTTGCATAGGCCAGTATATATGGATTTTTGTCTTTGAATAAGCTCGGTTATGGTTAATATCCTACTACATATTTTTCCACAGTCATCACCCACATATTAATTGATATCTATGTGTCATTTTAGAAGTCGTCCCCCTCTACAACATTCTGTCTTAAAGCTATCGCATGCATTTACATATTGAAGTTTATACTCAATTTCTGCAATTTTCATAATTGTTGTGTTTAACTTTGGGGTCTTGGTTCCACCCTTATTAAAACCATTCATCCAAGTGATTATAGCATGAGAGACTAACCTGGTCAACTCCAATTAGTTGATTCATATTCTCCTTGCAATTAATATGTCCTAGGCACTGGTCTTTATACAACTCAAGGCTATCTCTAGGAGCTACAACACTACTAAAACTCGCTACGAAAATTTATGTGCATGACTGTTTTAGCAGTAAACGTCAAGTTTTATTTCAGACCAAATGAAAAATTATTTTGGAAATATGAAAGAGGTTTTTCTTCAGGACAGTTCCACCTACAAAAACCTCTCTCAGTTTCTGCAAATCCACTAGGGTTTAGAAATTATACACTTATCTTTGAATCCTTATTTTTCAGAATTTTCACTAACCATATTTGTGAAAAAAATGTAAAAATTTCACTTGGAGGAGGTCCATATCAACATCCACATGGAATAATGACACATAAGCACTCTTGTACACTAGTAAAATTAGTTGGTTGTAGTTGATAAGGGTTATTAAATTAATTTATTGAACTATTAATGAAATAAGAGTCCTTTTTGTATTCAAACTCTGCAAAACAGAAATATCCTTAGGAAGTCTCCAAGTGATGGAATCATTTTTGAAATAGGTCTCTGAGGTGGAAATTCAAAGCTAGCAAGGTGGCATATCATTTGTATGAGTCCTCACTCTATAAATGAGATAGTTTTAGAGTTAGAAAGTGTTGGAATATGTTACTTGTGACTACTACTATTGTAAACAGGTTCTGATCAGTAATAGATAGTGGCTGTGGGCTTTCTCCTTCACCTGAAATTCATGTGATGTTTTCATGAACATCGTCCTATGTATCTTGCTAATTTCTATCAATATATTAATTTTTGATTACTCAGAATTCGTGCTTCTAATTCTCTAACTTCCTTCAAGCATTAAACTATTGTATATCTTTCTCAATATCCCGCTTTCAATATCTTAATGTTCATTACTCAGAATTCATGTTTCTCGTGCTATGATTTCCTTTGAACATTTATCTATTGAGTAAATTCTGTGTGTGTTCTCCTTTCATTTAAATATATACATGCCTTAGCTTCCACTAGGAGAGCCTTTGTCATTGATATCCCTAGCACTGAGTCCATAGCCCAATGGTAGCAAGCCTTCATTTTTAAACCTGCAATCATACAAAACCAATACAAAATTCACATCGTTAGCTAGCTAGTATTATTCCTATTGAAAATCATAAATCCCCTGTGAGAGAGCCCTCTCAAACTGAAGAGGCTAATATTCAGTTAGAAGTGGTTTGAAAGAGTTGCATTGAGTTGATTGATGAGCAGGCAATCCGATCAATTTGGTGATAACACATTCATAAAGAAATAACCTTTTATGCCATAAATCCTCCAAGAAAATATATGTCAATTAAGCTCTAGTGACTAATATATCTCAAATATATAACCATTTTTTTTTGGTAAGTTAGGTTATTCTATTAATTCGAAAACAAAGAAGTTACATATGCTACAAACTGGGTTGGAAAGATGCACTTAGCCAATCCCAGCCTTGGTTACGTGGTTTTGAGGCTGCCTTAGAGGAGGAAACCAGCTCGAACAAAACTTAAAACAGAAAATTACATTATGTGTAGTAACGCTGGTGTATC
The DNA here is from genome assembly GCA_034641835.2 of Pinus albicaulis. Classification (NCBI taxonomy): domain Eukaryota; kingdom Viridiplantae; phylum Streptophyta; class Pinopsida; order Pinales; family Pinaceae; genus Pinus; species Pinus albicaulis. The sequence goes on along the minus strand of CM076578.1, from coordinate 1,833,799,860 downwards.
TAAGTAGCATGAAATATGCGGTAGCAAAAAAACACTGGTGGCAAGCTTGAAAAAAAACATGGAAGAGCTGTGCAGCTGCACAGGCCTCCATTTTATTCTTCATCATTGTTTTCGGGGTCCTCCTTCTCAATGGGGCACACAAGTGCCAGCACAGCGGCTTCCTCCAAATTAGCCATTGTACGTCGGGATTGTGGATCGGTGCGCAGAGGAGGGGGGAATACGGATCAATGCCATTTGGGACATGCATCCAGTTTCCATCAGAGTCCATCACGCAGACGTCTGAATCATCATCTTCTTTCTCCTGAATCGATAATGGTTCAGTTTTGCGGTACTGGGGGTACGGCTAGGGAGAGATGGTGGATTTCCACGGGCTGCATTTTCCTTTTTACGCAGCCTACCCTGAGGCCACTTCCTCTTTCTCAGGATCGGGGATATGTCGTGCAAAAGTGCTGGAGGAGGAGCCTTCCATCGACTCTAGTCGATTGTCTTCACCACGATGATAGCGACCAGGGAGAACCCCTCTTTGTCCTCCTCAGATTGTTTTCTGGCGAAGTCTGGGGGCCATTGCGCGAAGAGGCAGGGGAGAGATGTTCAAGGGGGATACGCAGAAGGGCAAGCAACGCTGGGGTGCAGGGGGTCAGAGTAGCATGGGGGGGTGCGTAGGCAGGGATGCAACAACCCAGAAGGGAATACACAACGCAATGCTGAAAATTGGGCTTCCTAGCCTGCAAAATTTAGGGAGATGCCAGAGCAGAGGTAAAGAGGTGAAAGGCAGAGGTAAAATGTTGTAACTTGGAAGGGGTTGAGAGCCAATCTTTTTAAAGGGGCTAGGATGTGTGCGAGGAGGATAGCAATGAGTAGGTCTCTCACACAGCTGCGTGCCATGATCCATCACCTACGTAGGCTTGAGGGAAGGGGGATGGCTACAATACAGGTTAATCATGGTGATCATTTATGGTGATAGGTGTGAAGGGATGCCCTGGGTAGGGTGATGCAGTTCCCACCATCTCGTCATCATTCCTGATTCTGTGAGTCTCGTGCGAAGGGCTAATGTTTTGAGGATCTGCAACATGTGAGGCTCTGCGTAGAAGATCTCTGTCCTCTAGGGTGTGTGAGATGTGATTATCAAGCGTGTTAGTTCTGTCACCCACATCTGAGGCTCAAATATCTAACCATTAGTACAAATTAGCAAGTGAATTTCTTTATACAGATAATAATAAACTTCATTTAAAATTAAAATAAATATTATCTGATGTGATTCCTTATGTTAGCATTTCACCAGTTCTTTGAAGGCTGATAAGGAGATCGGCAAAGGTAACCACAGACCACTTTGACCTAGTAGCTAGCCCTACTAGGTTGAGAGGGATATCTCAATGAGATCATAGCCAAATATTGATTGTGAGATGAAGATATTAGGCTAGGTATGTGGATTAGGGTTTTTTTATTTGATGGTTTTGTGCTGGATGGTGATTTAGGTCTAGGAGGACTAGGTCAAGGCTCTGAAAATCAGATTTGCAGAGATGTAATGGGGAAAGGTAGGCACAAAATTTAGCACTTTTGAGGTATCTTTGTGTATAGGGTAGATTTATAGGGTTTCAGAACAAGCATAAATCTCATTAATTCACTTATATCATAAGAAAATGAACAAAAATGTGAAAGCTTCTCCAAAACAGAGCATTAAGTCAATGAATTATGTTTATCATCTGAGAAAGTAAACACATGTAGCATGGAAATGGAAATGGAAGGTACAATAAATTCAAACATATGATCACAGAAGGAAAAACACTACTAAATAACATACCACATGAATCCCACTACAATAGCTACAAATTATGTCTATTAGTTCCTGCCAAATTCACAAATACACTTAGTGTCCAAGGATCAATTCCACAACATCCAACATTTGAAACTTTTTACAAAGTACCTCATATATCCAATAAGGTCGAAATCCTCCTTTGGAGATCGAATTTCAAACAAGAAAAGACAAATACATGCACCTATCCAAGTCTTCTACACACTAGGGAGGTTACTCAATCAATTCCTCCTTTTCCTAACCATCATGAGACATATCATCAAAGCATTAAATGGAGGATAAGACACCTAAGTAACCATATATTACCCATTTAAATTCAATTTTTACCATTTACATTCATCTACTTCTACCTTTTTACTTTTAGAAAAGTTAGACTGGAAATTGACAAAACTTACACAATGAAAATTCATCAAAATTATCAGAAAATTCGAGAAGTGCAGTGAGTTGTTGGAGGCCATTTCTATGTGCCTTTCTAAAGTCCAAATTGAAATCTGGGACCTGTTCTAGAAATATGGGAGATTTTATATCACTTTTGAGTATTTTTGCATCAAAAATGACCCATTTTTTAATGATTTATAGCCATTTTCCCAATGTGTCTCCAGGAGTGCAACGAAAATAAAAAAGAAGGGTTGAATGTTGATTTTTGACCCCTTTTTCTCATTTTTCTCAAAATTGAAGGCACGAATAAAAAATATGAGCAAATGGGTTTTGAGAGGAGGCCAAGATATTTCTAGAAATGTCAACCATTTTCCATTTGGAGGCTTGAGGAAGAAACACAGTGTGAGCTCTTTGTGCTTCTCAACCTAGTGAAATTTCTGAATTTTTCAAAAATACACCAAATTTCACTAAAACACAAAAAATGCTCCAAATATTCTCAAAATTGGTCTATAAGTGACAAATGAGGTCTATTATGCTATCATTGAGGCATAAGAAAGTAAATCCAACTTACATTTCTCCTCATGGGTGATTAGGGTTTCCTTTAGTTTGGCTTGTAGTTGTTTGAACTTGACATTACAAATCTGATTTAGGGCATAGTAATGATCATCCATGTGCTTATGAATATTATTGTCCCCATTGGCCTTGTCAAGTAGCTTCTCCAAGTGGATGTTGACCTTTTCAAACTCCTTGTTCTCATTGATCTCTTTAGTAATCTTGTCTTCAAAACTGAGCTCTTCATCTGTAGGGTTTGGCTCTTTTTTCTTCTGCAATGCTCTTTTGAGACCCATGGTCCTTGGCCTCTTTATTCTTACCTGTTGTTCATGCTCATCATTCTCATCTATGTCATTCACTGCTTTTCCTTTCACATCATGCTTGCTTGTCTCAAACTTAATTTTCTCCACGGACAATTGTTTTTCCTCCAACTGTTGGTTTTCTTGCTCTAGAAATTGAATGATGAAGTTTACCCTTGCCAAGTTGTCTTGGATTTGTTTGATCTATGCATCCTTGTATTTAATAACCCTCTCTATATTTTCATGCTCATCACTAGCCTCCAAGTCTTCTAGGTCAAACTCATGCTCCTCCTCATCATGCATGGATGTCTCATGTTATGAATGTAATCCCTGCTTTGTGGGTGTAGGATTGTCCCCTTCCTCAATTTGAGGAGAAAACAGAAGCCTTGTGCCTCTTTTATATGTATGAGTGACCTCAAGCCTAGGTATATTTTTCATTGCTTTTTCCTTTATTGATGAACCAACCTCCTCCATGGTAGGTGATATGTTTTGTTGCTGACTTGGTGTAGTAGTTTGTAAATATGCCTCAATGAAGGAATCCCATGTCATGTTCTTTTCTGCAAACTGATGGAGAAAAATGACCTTTATCAAAATATGATGGAAGAGACTAGGATAATTTTCTTTGTTTTTCATTTGCACCTTTTCAGACATCTTGATCACACTCCTATACAAGAAATTACACAAATTGAGAGATTTCACAGTTATAAAGTGCGTGAGCAGTCTAATGTGGTATTGATACAATCTTGAAAACCTACCCTCACATGTGAAAAAATTCATCAATGGTGAATATATCTTCAATAAATATCTGAATGGGAAAATATGTGAATGAGCTCCTTTGTATTGTGATTTCAAGTAGGGTTTGTACTGCTCAAGGTCTAGGTTCATGCATTTGAACCAATATTCACCATGATTTGGTATTCATGTAGCATGAGATATGGTATCTACTGCGAATATGAAATAAAAACCTGCAATGGTGGCCTTTTCTCTTTTCAAATTGGTGGCAAACATATTTGTGAGCTGCTCATGAAAACCTACCTCTTCCACTCTTTGACAAAACCCTAAACAATTAACATCTTCAAATCACTTTCTGACAAATGGTGAGGAAGTGATTTCATTGCAGTTGGAGGGCTTAAAACTCAGTATATTCCCCCATTTTTTATATTTAATTTTCTCTGATTGTGATGAGTCAACTTCCATGATGAAACCCTAGATGAGAGGAGGGAAAAACGGGGAAAAAGAGTGAAGGGACAAAATGAGGGAGTTAGGGAAGGGATACGGGAGTAGGAAAATTTAGGGAGGTCTTAGGTATATTTAGGGAGTGAAATGGAGTTAAATGAGTGAGGGAAATGGGCTAGGAAATTCAAACACAATCCTTGCTAGGAAAACTGCCCAAATTGGCAGAATTAGGCTAGGGTTTATAGGGAGAGTGATGAAAATGAAGGGAAATGGATATGTAGTGGATATAAGTGATGTATAAACTACAAACAAAGGTATAGGAGTAGGAAAACTAGGGTTTTTCACAACAATTTAGAACTTGGGAAGAAAAACCAAAAAATTCAAGTAAACACTAGGAGGAAATTTGTTTCACTAAGTTCTCTTGATATAATAGTGCTAGGGGGGTATGAAAGGTTTCACTTACTTTTGGAAGAAGCTTGTAGACTAAAATAGATGAAGAAGAACCTTCAAAAACCAATTTTGATGACCAAAAAATGAATTATGCACTAGTATGCTCTGTGTGCAGCAAAGGCCACCTGTTTATAGTGTAGGCTTCCTATGCACAACGTGCTCCTCTAGAAGTGCATCGCAGTCTCTGTATGTGTGAAAAACTAAGGTTTTTGCTAATGTGAGGTAAAAAAAGGTGATTTCTTGCCACTGTGAAGTGAAAGCTCGATGATGAGAGGACATAAGAGTGCAAATGAAATATAGTTGTGTGTTTTTGTCCCTTTTATGAACATGAAATGACTCTTTTTGAGTGATTATGGACCCCACATATCTTTTCTAGCATGACTTTCATTTTTGAACTTTGTAACCTTGGACATTTTGTAGCTTTGAACTTTGTAGCTTTCTTTGGAATCTTGAAACTTTTTCAAAACTTTAATTGTAGCTTTAGGAACATAAAATAATTATTACATATAGAAACATAAAATTACATTTTTGAAATTAGAATTTATTAGAGAAATTTTCCTACTACCACTCCTCCAATTTGCCGGATTTATATGCATGAAATGGTAGATTTGGCTACGTTGAAACCCTAATGACCAAATGGAGACACTGAACTGAATGAAATGATGGTGGTGATGAATTAAATTATGATGATAATATCTGAATGATGATACACTCAGCTGAGTGATGACATGGACCAACATATGAAAATTTTTGAAGGAGTGGAAAATAGTCCTAGACCTAATACCTAGTGACCAATTTTTTCCTTGAAGACCTAATAAAATGAAAAAACTTTGACTATGGGACCCTAACAGGACATGATAAGAGCCCATTTGATCATTGGTGATAGGTTGTAAATACTGACACTAACACCTTATATCTAGCATAAAAAAATAAAGCATTACTAACTAATTCTAACACAAGAATTAAATAAAAGTGATCAAGCCATATGTACAATGAATAAGATGAATTAAATCCCAAAAGCGAGGTCCTCTCCTTCAAAGAAGGGTGAATGATGTCCCAATTTTTCATATTTGCCTCCAAAGTCCCCTTAGATATGTATATTCTTAATCCACCTCACAAGGATGCAAATCGATCATGCAAAATGGTGGCATAAACCCTCCAAAGGGTGTGACACCTCTAAAACAAATACTTAAAAGGTGTAACATGATGCTCTGTTACCTTCAAGGTAGGTCTAAATTGAATTCCCATATTCATATCTTAGTTCAAAGGAAATCCACTAAGCATGAAGATCATTTTTCAAGACAAAAATTAGCCATGAAACCCTCAAACAACCCTATTGATTTCAAAATGCATGGGATCAACCCTCAAAGTTAGCTCATTGTTTGTCAGGTTATGTCCAACTCAACATACTTGTTCTAATTGAGTTCCACATCATTACAATTCACTTTTGGATCCTTCAAAAAATCACTTAAGTGACGCATTCACATCATTGAGATGCCCCTGCCATTGTTATCATCTCTAAATAGATATATTAGCACTCATAATGATGAAAATAGGCTCAAAAAGTGCAATTTTATGATATTTATCTTCATTTTTCCATGTGAGACATGTAGATAAGGTCCATGTGTGCATATGTAGCCCTAAAAGTTCTTCATAATGTGTAACCAGTGCCTCAATAAGTATGAAATACCTCAAAAAATGTGAAAATGACAAAAAATCATAATAAAGTTACTTGCTTAGGTAATGTCATGTCATGCCATCAAAACCCTCATGTTCATCAAAATACATGTGAATACACCTATTAATCAGAGTGTAACATTTGGCTCCAACTCAAGGACATGTGATCTTCTTAGGAGTGTATGTGAACCTCAAAATATCATCATTATACACAATAAATACACATTAGAAGGGAAAAAAGAACAACTTCTCAAGATGGATTGTTTTTATTATAGTAATGTCGATGTGAACTTATTCTTCCTACCCTGTTGTAACATGTGATCAGTGATGTTGTTAAGTAAATTAAAATATGCAATGTATCCACTTCATCACCTCATGAATTCAATGATCTCTTCCTTTATTCTCAGTCATCATATCAAAGGACGAAACAAAAAATTTTATTGTAGGTTGATATATCTACTATTGGTGGTAGGGACCTGAGACTAGGTGCTTGCAAATGGAAGATGTCTTGAAATGAATGAAATTCTCTATTTCATAATCTATATATGTACCCTTGAAGTGGAATATTGTAATCTTTGATAAGACATAAATAATTATCCTCCAATTTAGTAGTCTCAACTTTTTTTTTCAAGTGCTATTGTTCACATACTTGTAACTTCACATTTGGGTCGTAGTATAGAGTAAAATGCCAAAATATTTGATGTAGGGATTCTGCTATAAAACAGATCCTTGCGCACAATAATAGAGTGTGTATTCATCTTACAAGAAATCCTCAATTTAATCTTCAATAAAGTCTACTTAGACTCAATTTAAAATATATATGAAGAGAGAGCCAAACAACACACAAAATAATTGCATAAAATACAACCAGAAATTTACAAATGCAAACCTTTCCTTGGCCGAATATTACAATGATTGGCCTCTTGGCTCTCGCCTTCACATGAACTCTCACACTAATTCTCTCTATCTCTCATTGTATTCCTCACTGTCTTCCATCCTCACACAATCCTCATATTTATACATAATTATGGATTAATTCCAATCCATGATTTGCTCCACACAAATATCAACCAAAATCTAAAATAGATTTTATCCCTTATTTAACTCAAATGAGTTCCATTGAAGGAATTCCCGATCCCTAAATTATCTACCTAACTCAACTCCACTCATATCCTCAATTTATTAAAAGAATATTTACAATAAACCTCACACTCACATTTTCTCTCAATTTATTTTAAAAATGTACATAATTTATAAAATAAATAAATAAAACCTCGCCCCCTAAATCACACAAATAAATAATGAAAATTAAGCTTGATGCTCCTGCATCAAACTCCCCATGTAGAGAAGTTTCCATAGACTCTTGTTTATGAGGCCTGTCACTTTTCTGTAATAATGTGATAGCCACAAGTCTCAATGACTTGCTCCCTCCACGATTCCAAACTCTATTCTGCCGCTGGTCCTTTAAAGTATCAACTCCAATTTGTAATTCATCACATGATTCCCAGAATAGTATTTTCAGAATACTATCGAATGTAACTCTTTCTTTTCCATACCATTCTTCTGGTCTCCAAACTCTGAAAGAATCTCGAACTGGCTGTACATTAACATCACTCATTCTATCAACCACATTCCATCGGTCTTTACAACAATCACTTCTTCCAATTCCTTGGAGTAACTCCTCTTTGTTTGATGATTTCGTCTTCAATTGCATTGAACACTCAGCTTCCTGAAATGAAGAATAATCAATAATTTCTCCTTGATCACAACTATAGTCGTTGATTTCTCCTATAGTAACAAATTTTTCGTCTGGTGTTGTACTTGCATTCATCAACAAACTATTAGTTTTAAAAATACAAGACCTTTCAGCCTCTTTTGATGCTTCAAGCACCAATCTCCCATCATAGACCTTCTGGATTTCAGTAAATCCTCTTCGGAATTGCTGGCTGCTTTCATATTTATCCTGTTGGTTCAATACTTCTGTTTCCTTTATGTCTCTAAAGACATAACTTTCTTGTTGCTCCTGATCTTTCATCTTATCTCCAAATACTTTCTGCTCAATTTCTCTAATTTCAACATCATATTTATTTATGTTTCCTTCTGTATCTACAACCACATTATTATTTGAAAAGTTATAACATTCAATCAACTCTATAAATGTTAAAAAAAATTCATCCCTATCATGCACGGTAACTGCAATCTCTTCTGTATCAGGTTCTGCAAGTTTCATCTCCCCTTCAGGTTCCTTAAGCCATCGTTCCAAAAAATCTATTTCCATGTGAAATATTTCCAGCATTTTATTTCAACCTTCATTCTCAGTTTCATTTTTCTTCTGGAAATCCTCCTGAGTTATCCTAGTTTCTGTATCATCATATTGCAAATTTCTGTCAGCAATTTCATTAAAAGAATTCATTTGTTTACCTCCTTGGAATATCACTTCGGCATTTTCATTATGATTCTTCTCATAAAATCTTCAACTAGCTGTCTTACACCAAACAAGAATTCATTTATGATTTATTCCTGCTGCAAAAAATCAGTACCTTCCTCCTCTGAAAGGCATTCTGCTTCATACTTCACCTTAAGAGTTTCATTCATCTCTGTGACAGTTTCACCAGTCTGTCCACCATCTTCCGCACATCCTGCAAGCATACACAAACTACGAGTTTTAAAAATACAAGGCTTCATAGCCTCATATGCTTCTCTTGTCAACATATCCTCCAAATCTTCTGAACTATTCCAATAGTTCATGAGAGCTTCCTCATTGATCTCTTCACCCAGAATTTCACCCTGTTCTGGGCCACAAATGGAAATTTCCATTTTCAACTCAGCCTCTCTGAGTTCTTCACATCTCAATTGCACACTCATCATCTGCTCGAGCTTCCTCAGCTCTTTTGTCAACTGTATGTTTACTTGTTGTTCCCTCTTTGCGTGTAGCCTTTGCCATTTCACTTTATTCCTCATGGTTCAACCATGTCTCTGGTCTTTCTTGTTTCTCTGCAACAATTCCATCAACAAATCAAGGTGAAATGCTATCTTATATTTATCCCTCTCATACTCTTCATCAATGAACTGCTTACATATGCCATTTTCCTTGGCATATTCCTTCTTCTTTCTTCTGTTGTGGTCTTTCTCGGAAATTCTGAAATGACTATTAACAGTCATCCTCTCCTCCTTTGTGAACTTCACCTGTTCATGTGTGGATTTCATTCAATCCAGTTTTTAGCAAACCTCCATACTTGCCATCCAACAATACAAGCTCTCTTCCTGCGCTTGACCTCTTGTGGTTCTCTGTCTTGGAATCATTTATGGAAACTCTCTTGCTCCTCTTTGCTGCAAAGTAAAATTGCAGTATTTCATGTGTTATAATGACCAAAATCTTTGGGTGTCGGGCTCCGCCGATCATGCACCTAATTGCATTCAAACCTTTGACTTGATTTAAGACTCTTTGACTCGAGACTTGACATCAAATCTTCATCTTGGATGAAAAATGTATCCTTTTTTACAATAACTCAATGGTTTAACTTGATTCAAGCTATACAAATTGCTTCATTTGACCTTAACATGTTAATTTGACCCTTCAACTTTATGTGATTACTTTACATAAAGATAGCACACTCACATACTTATCACTCCATTCATTATTTGTCTTAAAATATCTCTTTTTCCACTCATGAATTTTGGTGAAACACTCATAAAATGTATATGCTCTTAAGCACTATTCTTCTCAACCTAAATAACACATCCATTTGACGTTATTTAAATAGCATAAAAACTCATTTGACTTACCACCTTCATAGTGTACCCACCGATAGTGCTTGAGCTTCCGCACTACAGCTCTTCTTCCGAAGTGTCAATATATATAGCAGTGAAAAATATTATCAAAATAATTGTCAAAATAACAAAGAGAATACATCACTGGACCAAAACATCCGTAGTACCACCATCACATCCTCTACCAGAAATCACCTCAAATCTTCATGTATTTCCAACTTGTGCACATATCATCACGGGATGATTTTTCTTCAAACCCTAAATTGGTTTGGATCCTGAAAATTTCGTTTTCAAAAATAAAAAATAAAAAATGTTCCCTCATGGATCTTCGATCTTCATGGGCATGTGGGATTCCGCATCCACATTCCAACATAGTTTCGTATCAATTCAATTCTCACAGATTGCCCAATAAATTGATCATCCTTGCCAATGACATGTCTACACTCAGAATGCCCATGAATCACCTATTTACAACCAATATCCTTTAGTTGCTCAACACTGATTTCTTCAGTGAAAACCCCACACTTTCTAATCCAGGAATTCTGGGAAAAAAATACGATCGATTTAAAGAGCTCTTCACTTGGTCAATATAAATAAATGGAGGTGCTACACCAATATCTACATCATCTTCAAGTTTTGCATTATTTAATTCAGTAACAAGCTTTGCAATGGAATCCTTTGTACCATTACCTTTCTAATTGCCCAACGAAGAACTTACCAGTCCCTGCTATAATGACAAATCCGCGATAGCCATTTCCAGTGGTTTGGAAATTCCTCTGCACTTTCTTACTCTAACATCCTCAGCCTTTCCATCGCTGCTCAGATTCAATATAGCTCTATCGATTTCTGCAATCAACAGGCAGCACTGGCATAAGGGAGCGGATGCCGTCTTAGCATACCCTTGCGTTGCTACTAACGCAACTGTGAGTTTGTAATCACTATTACACAATTTCAAACCACATATACAGAGTGTGATCACTGCAACGAGCTTTTTACATCGTCAATACTGGTTGAAAGTTTTACAGGTTCGAATTTACCATAATCCGCTTTCCCAATTGGTCTTCACACAATCTTCAACTTTTGAATTCGACGTCCCAGAAGTCGTGCTCCTACTTGTGTTCTAGGTTATAGCAATTGGATGCCACTCTACACTAGTCTGATTTCAGCTACCAACATTTTCATTCATTGCACAATCAGCTTTCCATCCCGCATTGTCTCCAATTCATGCATTCACCTTCACATTCTAGCTTGTTCAATCTTCTTACCATTTCAATTATCCTCAACATTTTTTGCCTCTTTTTCACTTGCATTAGTCACTTCATATTGACGAAGTTGTGTTACTACAAACGCTGTTACAAATTTGAAATTAAAACCAACTTTGTGTTACTACTCATGCATCCATGAGCTTAGGTACCAAGCTCCATTTCCACGTGCCTCTAGACTGAAATCATCGAACTTGGTAAAGGAGAAGAGATAGGCCGCATTCAATGCTTTGAACTGTCAAATTCTGGTAAAGCTTCGATTTCCAGTTGTCAAATTGGAAAATGCCTGCAAATCTATCAAAGAATGGATAAGGCCAGAGCTTTCTTTGGATTTTCATTGTCCTTAGAAGTCTATTCACCACAAAATGGAGAGTTGACACACAGGTCGTCCAGAATAGTCATGGCTACAAAAAATTTTGCGAAGGCAATTAGGCTTTCAGAGAACTCGGGCTCAAAAAAATCTCCCTCACGCTTCCGCATGCTTCACTCTGATAAGGCGCTGCAAGTTCTGTCCTCTTCACGGTCATACAGATCTCATACATATCTGATAGCTAAATGCGCACTTTAATTATACATCTTCAACAAACATCGTTTGTTGCCTTGTGGGAGATTGTTGTGGGTTTTCTTTGTAGCGTACTTCCAAACTATGCAGAAATACACCCACAAAAATCAATATAATAGCATTATGCCATTGCTAGTGTAGATCTGCAGCTCCACGAATAGATACAAACTATTTCTTTTGTTTCCCGCAAGTTTGGGCACCCAGATAGCAAATCTACATTATTTGCAGCATGAATTTGTTATTCATATTCCACACATTCAATCTTCAATTTCAGTGTATGATCATGCAATGATGTCTCTAGTGATTACAGCTAACATTTACATCGCTCTTTCTTCTCGTGGCTCGAACCCTCATACAAAAAATATTTATCTCATAGTGAACTCAGAAATCAATGCAGCAATCTATCACACAATGAACTCCATGACACCACAAACTCAACTCTAACCTTGGGCTTTGATATCAAATGATGCAGGGATTCTTCTATAAAACATATCCTTGCGCACAATAATAGAGTGTGTATTCCTCTTACAAGAAATCCTCAGTTTATTAAAATAATATTTACAATAATCCTCACACTCAGATTTTCACTCTTAATTTATTTTTTAAATGTACATAATTTATAAAATAAATAAATAAAACCTCACACCCTAAATCACACAAATAAATAATGAAAATTAAGCTTGATGCTCCTGCATCAATATTATGATGTAATCTACCTCCTTACCATAGTTCGACAATGTGTACAAGAATTCCATATCTTAGAACTTAAACTCTATTAGCATATTTTTCATTTTCTCTATAGAGAAAAGGACACCTATTAAAATGATCAAAACAAAAACCTACATGTGTCACATGGAAATCGATCATTGACTACTATGTTTTAAGGTGTATATTGGTGGGAAATTAATTTGGACCCACCCCCAAACTTATGTTCACAATTGTGTATGTTAAGAGGGTCGAAATAATTGTAATATGGTGATTTGTGTCCCTTTAGTGTGTTCAGGTCCAAGGAGTGATTGTGTCACCCCTTGGTAGGAGACGAGGTCGCACTGCTTCACAAATCCTTTCATCATCGGTGGCACCTTCGAAGTGCCACGATTTTTTTTTGGTTCTAGGATAATATATCTCTCATGCATAAGATATAAAACATTTAAGAACTTTATATTGTCTACTATTTTAGATACATGCTAATGTGTTGTGCGATATGATGACTCATGATCTCTTTCTTGATTGCTTTGATGCTTGGCACTTGTTAGTGAAATTTGGTGGCACTTGGTTTAGTGTCAAATTTGGTTTCCTGACATTTAGGTATGATGGAAAATCTAACATTTTTACCAAAACCAATAAAAAAGTTGCAGAAAAATAAAAATAAAAATAAAAGTTGCAGAAAATAAAAATACATTATTCATTATTCCAAAAGACATTATTCTAGGATTTAAAATTATTAACATTTCAACCCCTCAAAAAAGAAGTTTTATCGTTGATGGTGAGTGGAGTCTCCACTCAATATTGGGAATGTTTCAAAACTCTCACACATGTTACTTCAAAATATTCCTTTCTAAGATTTAAAATGATTAAAATTACAACCCCTACAAGGGACTGCCAATGATAGCATCACTTTTTAATTCAAGGCTTGATTTTAAGGTTTTGTTTGTAAAAACAAAATCATGTTTTAAGACCATGGTTTCAAAAAAATAGATTTAGGTGTTGATTTTAAAAGTTTTTTCTACAACAATATTGTATTTAAAGTCAAGATTTGAAAAATATTGTAATTTTAACCGTTTAAAACAATATTATTATTAGTGGTAACATCACTTTTGGTTTGGGGGTTGAATTTTGACTATAGATTTTTTTAGTGCCAAATCCAATTAGGGTAATGGAGTGAATATGAATAAAAAGGTAAGGATACCAAGAATAAAAATATATATGGGATTGGATTTTTTCCTTCGAGAATTATGAATTTGAGACTAGAACCAAAAGGTTAAATAATCCCTCGTGCAATTAATATCGACAATGAATTCAAGGTCTATAAGAAGGGACTTCAATGGAAGACAACCTTAACTATCCGAAATTTTCTATGTCTTGATGTAACTACTTATAAATTCATCCAACGAATCATAAGGAAGAATAAAGCATGCAATAAAATATTAACCTAATCAACAAAGGAAGAATGAGGAAAAACCTTGAACTTATTCCTTCTAAGTGATAAATATATCCTTAAATCAATATTGAAAGTCTTGTATAAGGCTTGAATATTCCACCTTTAATCTTAATGCACCAAAATAAAACCATGTAGGAAAAGATTCAAGGGTTGAAAAAATTCATTCACAAAGAAAGAACCTTTTATGCCATAAATCCTCCAAGAAAAGATATTTTAATTAAGCTCCAATGACTAAGAGATCTCAAATATCCAACCATTACTACAAATGAGGAAGTGAATTTCTTTATATAGATAATACTAAACTTCATTTACAATTAAAATAAATATATCTCATGTGATTCCTTATATCTAGCATAAAAAATAAAGTATAACTAACTAATTCTAATACAAGAATTAAATAAAAGTGATCAATCCACATGTACAATGAATAAGATGAATTAAATCCCCAAAATGAGGGTCTCTCCTCTAAAGAAAGGTGAATGATGTCCTAAGTTTCCTTTTTGGCCTCCAAAGTCCCCTAAGGTATGTATATTCTCAAGCCACCACACAAAAGTGAAAATCGATCATCCAAAATGGTGGCATAAACCCTCCAAAGGATGTGAAACCTATAAAACAACTACTTAAAAGTTGTAACATAATTCTCCATTACCTTCAAAGTAGGTCTAACTTGAGTGCCCATATTCATATCTTAGTTCAAAGGACATCCATGAAGCATGAAGATGATTTTTCAAGTCAGAAATTAGCTTGAAACCATCAAACAACCCTATTGATTTCCAATTGCATGGGCGCAACCCTAAAAATTAGCTCATTATTCCCCAAGTTATGTCCAACTAATCATACTAGTTCTAATTGAGTGCCACATCATTACAAGTCACTTATGGGTCCTTCAAAAAATAACCTAAGTGACCCATCCACATCATCGAGATGCCCCAGTTGTTGTTATTTTCTCTAAATAGATATATTAATACTCATAAATGATGAAAATAGGCTCAAAAGGTGAAATTTTATGAGATTTCTCTTCATTTTTCCATATGACACATGTATATAAGGTCCATGAGTGCATAAGTAGCCCCAAGAGTGCTTTAGAAGGTGTGACCAATGCGTCAATAAGTGTGAAATACCTCAAAAAATGTGAAAAATACCAAAACTCATAGTAAAGCTTCTTGCTTACGTAATTTCATGTTATGCCATCAAAACCATCATCTTCATAAAAATACATGTGAATACACCTATTAATGAGAGTGTAACATTTAGATCCAACTCAAGGACATGTTCTCTTCTTGGGGGTGTATGAGAACCTAAAAATATCATCATTATACACAATAACTCCACATTAGAACGAAAAAAATAACTTCTCAAGAGGGCTTATTTTTATTATAGTAATGTCGATGTGAAATTATTCTTCCTTCCCTACTGTAACATGTGATGAGTGATGTTGCTAAGTAAATTCAAATATCCCATGTATCCACTTCATCACCTCATGAATCCAAAGACCTCTTCCTATATTCTCAGTCATCATATCAAAGGGTGAAACAAAAAAAATTATTTGTAGTTTGATTTCTCTACTATTGGTGGTAGGGACCTGAGACTAGGTACCTGCAAATGGAATATATGCTGAAATGGATTCCATTCTCTACTACATAATCTATATATGTATTCTTTAAGTTGAATATTGTAATATTTGATAAGACATAAAGAATTATCCTCCAATTTAATAGTCTCAACTTTGTTGTTCATGTGTTATAGTTCACATACTTGTAACTTCACATTTGGGTTGTAGTATAGAGAAAAAGGTCAAAATATTATGATGTAATCTACCTCATTACCCTAGTTCCACAAGGTGTCCATGAATGCCATATATTGGAACTTAAATCTATTAGCATATTTTTCATTTTCTCTATAGATAAAAGGACAAAAATTAAAAGGGTAATGACAAAAACCTATTTCAACATTGTAACAAACCTGGTGAAAAATCCATGTAAAAAAAAATATAAGACTACGGTTAATGGGACATGTATTCCAAGCTGAATGGTGGGAAAAAAATCCCAATGAGTGTTCATTAGGTTTATTATGGCTAAAGGAAATTGGAAAAGGCAATGGAAAAGGCTTTGGAAAGGCATGAGACATTAATTGGAATTTTATTTATGAAAATAATGGAAATTTGGAGAAAAGGGAGGTGAAAGGTCACAGGTTTCATGTGAGTAGGAAAATGAAGTAAATAATGTAAAATGAAGAAAATATAAGCCTCATTAATAAAAAATCTTCTGAGGATCAGTTGGTAGGATTTTTTGTCAGTTCAATTTTGGAGCTCTCATTTATCTCTCTCTCTCTCTCTTCATACCCTTGGATACTTAGATTTTTTTTGGAGCACTCTTGTAGAGTGTGGATACTTGGTGATTTGGAGAAAGAATGCAAAGGAAGAGAAAGAAATCATAGGAGGACATCAGGATCAACATCTACAACAGGTTCTGAGTGCAGGTATTGATTTGCATGTATGTTTTCCTCACTATTTTTGGCATGCATGGTGTATGCATGTGGATTTTCCTAGCCTTTCCATTTCCTGGATAGTCGTGGTGTTAAGGGTTTATTTAATTGATTGTTTCTAGTTGGTTCTCATGATTCCTTTATATGTTGGGTTGTGTTATTAGTTCCTAGAGCCTTGGTTGGAAAAATGCTCTAGAGCCCAGTGGACAGTTGTTGGGTTGAGTTACTAGTTTTGGAGCCTTGGTTGGACAAACGCTCTCGAGCCCTAGGTGGGTTGAGTTACTAGTCTTGGATAATTTGTTGGACAAACTCTCTAGAGCCCAAAAATAGTTGGGGTTGAGTTACTGGTCCTGGAGCATTGGTTGGAACAAACACTCTGGATCCTTGGAGAACCTAGGATAGAGACAAATCTGTGATGGTTGTGATGTATGACTGTGAGGTGGAATCACTGGTTGAGGGTTGAGTTGGTTTTGCCTCTAGAAGCCATGGATTGATTGTTATTTATGTGTTTGATGAGATCCCACATTCATGCTTGGAATATAGCAAGCGAGTGATTGTATAAAGAGATATTCGGCTCAGCCAATTTATGGTCGTGTGGAACGTGGTAGTCCCATCTCCAGTTGGTTTTTACATTCAGTAATAAGGAGATCATTCCTTTGTTATTTGGTATACAAATGTACTGGTTATTATGTGGATTCTATTTTTGTTGTATCCACTGTATTTCTATTGTTATTATGTTGGTTATAAGCATGTAATTTTTTTAGTGATGATGTATAGATCTATCCATGTTCTTACTTGCAAATGAATGAAAATTGTTTCTATGGTCAAATAGACCGCATTATAGCTTATGACGTAGGGAAGCAATGCTTCTCAACGATTCTTAGATAAGTAAGAGAGCCCCATGTTTAATTCTGTTGTTTATACTTGTAGATGCAATGTTTGTGACATGTTTGATGAAATTCATGTCATGGCTAGGAGGGGTCCAGATGATTTCCTAATGATGTGATTGTTTTCGTACCTTTGTTTTAATGTTATTCATCATCCCCTATAGTTTCATGAAGTCTAGGCAGTGACCTCGGCTCTGGGGCTAAAAAGGTGGTGTTAGGGTCCTATAATAATAGGGTTCATAAATTTTGAATTGACTTTGATAGTCTTGTAAATATGTACATACCTTGCTTTCTGCAAGTTGTTTTTCCATATTTTGAAAAATTGGAAAATAATAAAAAATCAGAAAGAGGGTAAAAAGTCCTAAAAGAAAAATCAAAGGACTTAGAAAATATAGACTTCAAAAGAAAAGAGAAAAAATAAATCCTGAAAGCGAGCAAGTCCAAATGCCACTACTTTTACTTTTACTGCAAGAATAATGATTATGTGCAGAGTGTCAATAAATGCCATAATCCATGATCAGTTAAACTGTTTAATCTTAACTCTTCATGCTTTCAATTTCATGTTTTAGATAGTGAATAAAGATTTGTCAAACAGTTTAAACTTGACAAATTAGAAGATAGGTAGAGAATAATGAGGATCTCAACAGTTTAATCTGAGCCCTCGGATTAAATAAGGTAGAATTAGATAGTCTTTATGTTTTGAAAGAAAAATGTTTAAGGTTGCAAGCCTAAATGCACCTACAAAAATGAAGAAAAAATGTTAGAAATAAATGTAATGTTCCTAATTTTTGCCTTCAATAAATTGGAACATTAGATTTTGATCATTTCACTTATAAGTTAAATAATTGGGTGAGGAGGCCCATTCATAATAAGAACATGGATAAAATCCCTCTAGTATGAAAGGGGATCAGCCTTGGAACTAGATTTCACACCCTCATGTGTTAAAGGAGACATTTTGCAAAGAGGCTTCATTAAGTTTGACCAAGTCAAACAACGTTGGGTATGAGGTGGAAAGCACTACATGGGACAACGCAGAGATAGAGGAGGAAATATTCCTTATGGAGGAAACCCTAATGGATGTGGCCCATGGAGAAAGAGCCTTCACTTTCTATATATGGAGAGGAGAAGGGCCATTGTTATTCATGCTTATGATTATTCATTTGATCATGTCTATTCAGACATTGTGCATTCTTTGCTGTTTAGCAAGAATTGCCGGGGAATTCCTGTTTAGAATTTCCTCCTCCCTTCTTGAGGGCCTCTTGAAGGAGTTGTACTGATTTGTCTCACATCTAGACATGTGGCCAAGAATCCTCCTGTAGGACAGCGTTATTGCTGCAGCAGCATAATTCTGTGTTGTAGGGTGTTGCAGTGAGTAGTTACAACACCTCTTCCATTGATTGTTTTTCAGAGGGAGACTCTTTCTTTCCTTTGGAGGATTAGTTTGGAAGCATTAGAGCTTATTTTAAAATCTTGGCACTTGGCCAATTCAGTCTATCCCATCTACAACGCAATTACCCTCTTGGACTGCGTTATTTTCATAGAGAACTTGCAGTGAGGGCTTGCAGTGTTGTTTGGAGGGTGAGATCTCAAGTGTAAGGATCAGCCTTCCACTTGGAAATCCATTGGATAAGGTATACTTCAAATGGCACATCGTCTTCAGCCTTCTCTATTGAGTTCCAGATTTGAGTTGCTGCAACTACCCAGCAACTCCGACATTTTTTCCATTTTGTGTATTTCAGCCAATCCCTTGGAGGATTGTTGTATTGTTGCTTTCATGGGTTAGAGATTTGATCCCCCAATTTATTTGAGCCATATATTGTCATATATTTCAGTTATTATGTAATATGGAGCAATATCTCTTATAAACTGCGTCCTCATAGCCTGGGTTTATGCAAAAATAATAGTGTTCTCTATTTTCATGTGCATGTCTTGTTGAGGCTTGCATTGCCTTTCTTGAGTGGATGTTTCCTCAAGAACTTGTACTCTTTTTCTACTATAACATTATTTTATGGCTATTCAGATCTTCATATGCTCATGGCTGTAAAATAACACTGTATTTCCATTTCTTGTTCAAGAATTGTTGCAGTCCCTCATGGGGCACTTTCTGAGGACATCTAGTAGCGGGAGATCTATTTAACCACTATAGAAGGATTTATTTGGTCCCAACTCTTGGATTTCAGTCTTAGATGTATTGATATAAGGGATCCAGGTCTTGGTATCAAATCCTGCTGCCTCCATTTATGGAAAATGTGTTTTCTAGCCATGAATAGCTAGTTGTTCCGATTTGGGAACATTACAATAAATATGGGTAGGTAGAAAGCAGCTAAGCAAGCATGTAGTAAAGCATCATCGGGAAAAAATCACTAATTTCCATCCCCTACAAGTATTCAGTATTCTAAACTATCAGTCAAAAAGGCTTAGAGCATTTCTCTGACTTTTGTTGGGACCGGACCCAAGGCTCGATGACTGGTTAGTTAAAAATACTGAGTTCTTACAATAAACCCACATTTATCAGCATTTACCCTTCATTCATACATTAAAATCCCTTTTTCCTAAGTGAAGACACATTCTTACTTACTAAAATTGAAACCCTAAAATAATTAATTTCATTCCCTTCAAAATCATTCATAAAACCCTCAAAATGAATTTATCCTAAGTATAAATGAAGTAATACAACAAATATGAGAAATGCTTTATTTTATACTTTACTTAGAGGTAACATGTGCTTTGTTTCCATTCCACTACCTTTTTTCATATTAACTTCTAACCTATTTTATTAAATCCCTAAAACTACACCTACCCGTATGTTATTAATTCCCTTATATTTTAAATAAAAGCCCCAAAACCCATTATTTTAAGTTTAGACCAAAGTTTAAATATCCCCATGTGTGAAAATAAACCCTACCCTACAAACCCATTGGTCTAAACATATATTTATTAAAATATCCTGCCCCTATAGTTTTAAAATTGTCAAAAGGTTGAAAACTATATAATAAAATAAAGCCCGCACCCGCATATGTATTTATTGAAACATTTCATAAATGTTTTAGTTTAAATATACATTATATTGTCCCCCCCCCTCGCCGCCATCATATACCCAAATTTTTGAATTAAACAAATGTTTATTTATAAATTTCAAAACCCATTGTTGCACATACAAAAACCTTGGCCCCACTCCCATTTCGATGCAGCTCCCCAACGAATCTGCACCGTTCGCTTTTAAAATCCAGATTTGATGACAAAAATCCGATATCATGTAAAAAACTTGTGCGTTCACCCCCATGCCAAATCCTATGTCTCCTCCACGTGCCCTTTTCTTACTGGATCGCGCGGGTTCAAGCCAAAACCACTTACCACCAAATTTCCGCGCAATAACCACTAGTTGTTTTGATCCATTGAATCCTGAAACCACCTTTCTCGCTGATGTGACAATCATTCAATGCCTAAGTAATATTACCAAAATGCATATTAAACCTTCGAAAATGCATTCATTCCTTTATCTTCTACGCATTAACCTAAACTCATTGCCAAGCCTCCCCGACTGTAAAAGCATCATTTTGTGCCATTTTCTATGCCCAAGAACCTGTAAAATCTACCCTCTGATTATTGAAGACTATCGAGGAGCTTCACATTGCTCCAGAAAATCAACAAAAGTCATCAACTCGTTCAAAAACCTCAGAAACTGTTTTGAAACCCGATACCTGCATACTACTGGTATTTTTCTAAAATTTGAACCTGCAATCGATTTGAAATACCTTTAAAGAACATAAACACACTTAAATATTTAGAAATCTATTGAAAGAAACTGCCGAAAAGCCCAAAAACAGGCTAGACCTTATCAAAATTTTCCCAAAAACCATGTTTCTCTGCTGCGCTATTTTGAGAAGAAATTGTAAGTTTTTTACAGTTTAAATGATCTATTTCCAAGCTCTGAATTAAACCAGAAAACCTATGCAGGTATCCTAAGCTTCTGTAACCCTTTTCAAAAGGGTTTCAGTCCAATTTCCCATTAAAAATACTCAGGAAACCCTTGTTTCTTGTTTTAAACCAATCAAAAGCCTGTAAACCTCTTTCACCGACTTAATTTGGAAAGAAAGCCCAAAGAAAAGGCTATACTTTGCCTGATTTATCCAATAAATCCTCTGCTAAAGTAAAATTACTTCTACAAACTACCTAAACTTACAGAAGTAGCCCAAAATGCCTAAAAAGAAGAGTACAAGCAAGCATGAAGGTTCCAAAGTACTTAAACCAACCCCTGCTATCACTTCTAAGATTGCTATAGTGGTAAATCCTCTTCAACCACCTGTCGTTGATGTTGAACATATCCCACTAGTTGATACTAATTACAAAATAGCAAATCCCATTGTTGAATTTAACGTGCTAGATATTCATAACTGGTGCTTTGAAAAGTCTCTAGATAAGGAAGAAGAAATCCATATTTCGGAATCCCAATTGCCCAAATATGTTGTGCCATTAACTCACCCATGTTAGGAGGTCATTAGATTATGTCAGAAGTATTATGTGCCTGATCAAAGAGCCATAATCAATGCCAATAAAGAAGTGATTTTCACTATCACTGCTCAATCTATCAATCAAATGTTACAGCTTCAGCTTGACCCCCAAGCAGTCCCTTTATCCATAGAGGCCTTAACCTAGCTGTATATTGGCCTAGATTTTCCCAAGAGATTCATGATTTTTCAGACATTAAGGCCCTCTGTTACACCATTTTTTGGTCATCTAACCTATTATCATTAGATGGACCCAAGTACACCATGTAAGACCAATTTTACCCTAAGTAAAATTGCTTTCACTATGAAAATAACTTTGTAAACCACCTTTATTAAGTTGTTTATGTTCTAAACAAGAAACCCCATGAGGAAATATTAAATAAATCTACATTTGTTTGATTTTCCTCAAGGAATAATTAGTTAAACAACAGTTTAATTAATATTCCTGGTTATATTTAACCCAAAACAAGGAAATTAATTAGATAAATCATTATTTATCTTATTATTTTCTAAGAATAGTCATTTAAACCTTATTTAAATAATATTCTTTGTTAAATATGACTAAATCACCCTTAAATAATTAAATAAATCATTATTTATTTAATTATTACTCAACCTCATCGTTAAAATGATAAATAAATCATTTATTTATTTATTACTTACAAATAAAGGGATTTGACCCAAGTCAAATTCCTTTTCCCTCCAAAAAATAAAATAAAATATTCCATAAAAGTTGGATCTTGATTTGGTTAATAATATTTTAATTATGCACCAATATCTAGAATAACTCAATATTTTGTTATAAATAGAAGGGTTTTCCCATTCATTTACCACCTTTTGTTGCCTAAAGATCACTCTGGATCTATACTTTTGGTCTGAATTTGATCCACCATCATAGTCATATTTTGCTACCATTTTTGTCTGGGTTTTCTACACCATCAAGAGAGAGGAGGTTTAGATCTGAAGTGCTGAGGACATACAAGAACCCATCCCATTGAGGAGAACTGGTAACACCATTCTATGTTTTCCTCCTAGGTGTCATTAATACAAAATTCATTCAACATATTCTTGTCTTGTCTATTGGATGCATGGAGTAAATCTTGTTTTTTCTACTGCTTAATGTCTTCTAATGCATAGATCTAGATTTTTGCAGCGTTTATCTTGATCACCTAACTGCATATCTGAGGATATTGGCAGCCATCTTTGTTGTTAGCGCTGTTTTTTATGCACAGCTAAAGTGGTATTTTTTCGTACACTTGGAATTAAGATTCATACTAACAACTGGTGACTCCACACGGGTTTACGATTATGACCTTTGTTGTTTTTCTGATCCTTGCATATCCAGCTGCTTCAAACCATAGGATTTCTCTTCAGCCTCTTGTTTTTGCTTTTCTTGATGTTGTTTTTAACCTATAAAACCCTAAAACATTAAAAATTCTAATTTCCGTGTGTTTTCTGACCTATTGCGCAGGTGACAGACATTAGCCGCAGTTGAGATGACACTTTTTTCTGAAATCTACCGCCAAGAGTGTCAGAAGTGCAAGTTGCACTTTTTGGCCCAAAAACTGCAACCTGGACCCTCAGGACACACCTTTCAGCCCAAAAACTGTGACCTCTGATGAAAACAGGTCAAAAATTGCAACCTGGACTTTTTGTGGGATTTTTTCTGAAAGTTTTCTGGGTTTGCTTGAGCCTCTGTTCAGGGTTGTTTGACCTCCGTGTATGCCCATTATGGACCTGTAATTGTTCTATTTTACTCAACTAAGTGGGAACCTAGCCCCCCTAGGGCTTCAATACCCTCCACTTCTTGTGGAAGAGTTTTTGCTGTTGCAGGTTGTCTGAAATTTCAGAGTCTTCGGCCATTTTTCAGATCTGATACCTCACCTTCAGATCCACTTCAGATTGGCTATTTATCCATCCAAAACACGTCTTTTATTTTTGTTTTGGTTTTCCTCTAGGATCACCTCCGTTTCCCTCCAGGACATAGCCTTTTTCCACCTCATTTGTAGCAATCTTTCCTCTGATTTGTTGCTGCTTTCTGCACCACTTTCAAGCTGATTTGTCCTTTAGATCCCTGTCCCTCCTGACCTTAGATCTATTGGCTATTTTAGTGTGTGTTGATTAGTTTTTTACTCGCCTACAGACTAGTTGTTGAGAGGCCCACCTCCTTGGGTTTAGATTATTGCATTATTAGCTGTTTATTTTATGTTTTTGCAAGCTTATATACTGTTATTTGCAGGTTTATTTGCAGCTTTACAAAAAAAAAATTCTTTTTCTCTACAAACGTCTGGATTTAAAAATTAAAATTTACACACTTCACACACACACCCTAAGTGAAAAAGGGCTTGGTTAACATCGCCAAGCAAAGACTCTAAAATATTGAAATCAGTTGATCCTGCACCTCTATGCCCTTGTTTCAACATTGTAATCAATTGATCCTGCACCTCCCTGCCCTTGTTGGTCTCTTTTTCCTTTGTACCGTGTTTGTGTCATCATCATTGCGCCACCAAGGTTTTTATCCTGGAGACTTCTTGGCCTTCATCCTCAGTTTCTGTTAGGAATAATTACTCCTCCGCGTAGGATTCTAGTTAGTCCTCCACCGAGTCCGCACTCTGACTCTTCTTCTGGTTCATTAGGTTCTTCTTCTTGTTCCACATTCGGTTCTCCCCCTGTCACCTTCACCATGTCTGGTGCAGGAACTAATGCTGCTGGTAACCCCAGCCCTCATGTTGGGAATACCACTAGTGGGACTGCAACAGACACTACCCTGGCTGCGCCCTTGCTCCCCTTCATGGCAGGCCTCAGCCTTCCCGATTTTGAACAATTGATCAATGACCCTATACACCATGACACAATTTGGCCTGCTATGCCGAGAAAGCTCCCTTCCGACATCCCAAAGTTTAAAGGCCTTGTTGGAGAAGATCCTACAATTCATGTTCGATATTTCCACATGTGGTGTTTGTCTAACTCCATTACTGATGACTCTGTCCGTCTTCTATTGTTCCAACGTACACTTACAGGTGAAGCTTCTAAGTGGTATGTTGATCAGGCCCCTTCCTCTCATACCACCTTTGCGACTATTGCCCAGGATTTTTTGTCTTATTTCCAGCTTCACCTTCGTTATGACACTGATACCGAACTCTTGACTTCTTTCTGTCAATCGTCTGCGACCCGCCGATCCGACCATGTCTAGGAATGGTGGAGAAGAAAGAGCCTATGTCGAGCCCTTACCTTCGAAGACCGTTTCTACATGGACTGGTTCCTTAGATCTCTTTTGCCACCTATCGGGAAATATGTCACATCGCACTTTCCTCAAACCGAAGAAGCCACTCTCAAAATTGCGTTAAAATATGACTTGATCTACGCTCAGTCAGGTTATGTTTATACCGTTCTACCTGATCTTCCTAGACTCGGTGGTGCCAATGCACCGGGGGCATCTCACATTGCCGACGGTATCATTGGAGCTCTCTCTAATGCATACGCTCAACCTCCCATGGTCTATGGCTTTCCTCAGGGGGGGGCCAGCACCTCCTACACTTTTCCCCCTCCTGGTAGCACATATCCAAGATACGGCATACCTCCTCTTTTTTCCCAACCTCCTGTTTACCACACTGTTACCCAACCTCCTTATTATCCGTATCCACAACCTGGTGCTCCAGCTCCTCCAACATTAGCACCACCTCCTCCCTTGCCTTCTCAACCCCCGCAATAGCAACCACCACCCCTTCAAGGGTAGGTGTATGCACAACAGGGTGAGAATAATCCTCCTTCCTCCAAAAAGAAGAGGAAAGGCACTCAAAATCAGTCTGCTCCTGGTAATCCT
Organism: Pinus albicaulis; assembly: GCA_034641835.2. Lineage (NCBI taxonomy): Eukaryota > Viridiplantae > Streptophyta > Pinopsida > Pinales > Pinaceae > Pinus > Pinus albicaulis. The sequence continues at coordinate 1,833,774,057 of CM076578.1, read as the reverse complement.
AGACCTAATCCTCAAAATAATTCTCCTAACACTACTAACCAGCAACAGGGTACCAAGCCCAAGCAGGACAGGCCTGTTCACACAAACAAACCTTGTTGTTGTTGTGGTGTTTATAGTCATTACACACATGATTGTCCTCTTTTACCACAGATGCGGCAGCTATGGGAGTCTCAAGCAACATTGCAAGGACAACAAGCCTCCCCTTCCGTCCCTCCCAGTGTTGCACCTAGTCAAATGGCTGTGCTTACTAATCCTTTCCCTCAGCAAGGATTTGTGGCTACCCAACCACCTGAAGGTCGGGTGGCCACTCAACCTCTTCCATCTGGTACCTCCGATTACCAGATTCTCATGATGAACTCTGATCAACCTCTAACCATAGACATCAATCTTCAGACTCGGTCTCCTCAGTACAACAAAACTCCTACTACGTCTGTCCCTGAGCTGCCTCCTTCGGTCTCTACAGTGCCTCTTTCGACACCTAATGGTCCCTTGAAGATACCTCAGCCTAAGGTAGAGGTTCATACCAAGATCCCTAAGGGACCACTACGCCAAAATTCTGCTTCCAGTAAAGCTACCCATTCGTATAGCACAATAGATGATTTGGCACAATCTCCTGCTGCCATTTCAATGCTGGAACTCCTCCAGTCGTGCCCTTCACAACGAAAAGATCTACTATCTACCATGGGAGCTGTAGATCCTTTCGAGGATCGATTGATTGTCTTTGATTTTGACCGCTCAGAACATCCTCCTCTCCCTGCTTCTGTCGCCTTCCAAATCCCAGTCAAGATCCGAAACACCAAAGTTTCTCGGTGCATTATTGATGAGGGGGCATCCACCTGTGTTATGTATGCTTTGGTTTGGAAGCAACTCAGATCACTTGAGTTGGCTCCTTTCATGATCACTCTCCGAGCGTGGGATGGCCACGCCTCCCAGCCCATTGGCTTATTCCACAATTGTCTTATTACTCTTGCGGGCAAGACTGTTTGCGTTGACGTAGAAGTCATAGATGCCCCCTTAGATTACAACATTATATTGGGTCATAGCTACACTTATGCAATGTATGTTGTCCCTTTTGCGGTCCATCGCAAGATGTCCTTTCTTCATAACGGAAATATAGTCACCATTGACCAGTTGACATATTACGAACCGAAGTCTCAGACCTCCCCTAAATCCACCATCTCTTCGGTGGCCAAAAAACAAACTGTCGATCCTTTGACCATTGTCTCACCTGGAGTCTACAAAGATTCCTCATTTCTTGGTACATTCCCTGGTCTTCCTCCTCCTGTCTCTAATCCCATCTCATCGAATTTTTGCATGATGCAATCTTCTCAGGCTGCTCTCAAGCGGCCTGCCTCGGCTAGTCAGCAGCCTCCTCACCCTCCGCAGCCTACTCCTAGCCCTTCGATTCAGCCTTCTGGACCTCCTCCTCCTAGCCCTTCAGCTGGTATCCATGAGCCTCTCTACCCTCCTGGAACGGTTCCTCTAGGCCTTAACCATTTAGGAGCCGTCCCGCCTGTCCATTACCCCTTCGGTCAGATACCGTTCCTAGCTCCCCCACCAGGAGTTTATACGACACCTGTCATGGCCACCCTCTCTCTTCCTAACCCGACCCTTGGGATTCTTGTCTGGTACCTTGATCCTCTAGCCACTACCCCGCCTGGTCAGCCCAAACCTTATCTTGCTTTGACCTCAGTTCAACCGGTCCCCATGACTTCTCCCATTGCAACAATGCCTCAACCACCTCAACAGGAACCACCTCCTATTGCGACCACTTCGAGTAAGAAGGGAAAAGCTAGCAAGAGGGCCTCCAAGGACAAGGCTGCCCCGACAGACCCTGCACCTCCCCTGTCTGCAAAGCCCTGTGCTTTGTGTGATGTCGTTGGCCATGCCACCCATAACTGTCCTGAACTGCCCCATATCAAGCCCATGGTTAAAGTTGCGTTCCCTGAGTCTACAGTCCCTGAAGCCTCTGTTTCTTCCTCGACTGCAGCCAAGAATCCTAAAACTATTCGCACCAACCAACCTTGTGTTTTGTGTGAACTCCATGGCCATTATTCCCACCATTGTCCCCGCCTTACGCATTACTGCGCCTCTTTAGAGGTATTTCGGGAGTACGAGACTAAACATAACCAATCCGCCTCTCCCGTACTTGTGCAATATGCTGCAGGCCAGACTGAGGATTTACCCACTCCTATTGACATTCCCCCTCCTAATGTCAAGATGACAGAGCCTGCGGCCACCATCCTCTACGTATAATCATCCATGAGACCCTCGACGGAAGCTCCCTCTGAATCTTCCCCTGCTGTTCCGCTTGACCTCCCTTCAACGATCACCCTAAGCTCAACATCAGTAGATCCCTTATCTGCTTGTTCTTACGTCATCCCCTGTGAAGATGCGCATGTGAACCTTTCTTCTCATGATGATGAGTCAGGTAGCTTTACTGCATCATGTGGTCTCCCTTCCTCCAGTCACTCCATCTTCTATTGTGATGATGACATCATAGAAGCCATGTCCACCCCTGACTTCATCTTTCCTGCCCATAAGCAGGATGGCACCATCTGTGCCTATGGTGACTTTCGCGGCCTAAGCATAAGCTACACCTCCGGTAGCTCCCACACTCCACCTCACCGTCGGCGTGTGAGTAGTAGACATCCTACCCAGATCACTCTCTCCCACGGAGTGCGTTCGATTTCTACTTTGTGCTCAGGTTTCCAACACTGTTCATCATCCTCCCATTTATTTCCTTGTGGCACCTTTCAGATGGACTTGCCGTCCACACCTTATATCAGTTTCACTGATGGTGAAATTTTCTACTCTTGGAATCTAGCCTCGGCAGGTTGGGCCATTTTTACCCCCTTGCATTCGCTTGTTCTCTTGAACGGTGTATGCATTGGTACTGCTACCAATAATCAAGCCGAATATGATGTAGTGTGAGGTTTATTAGCTGATGCCCTTTCAAATCACATCCTCCACCTTCATGTTCATTTATATTCCCTGCTTCTTTTCATGCAATTGAATGGTATCTATCGTGTGCATAATCCTATCCTTTTTAGAAGATATTTACGAGTGAAGCTGTTGATGCGTGAATTTGAAATCATTACATTCAGTCATGTACCTAGAGCATAAAATCAATATGTATATAGAATTGCAAACCATATTCTAGATTGGCATTTAACACATGCATTTAACACAAGACAATAACATAAAAATATCAAAACGATGCATATCCATAATATGTGTCGTATTAAATGTTTTAGAGTCCATCCACTCTGATACATATGACATGCCCATAGCATGCTACAAAACTCAAAATAGGGGGCACCACCTGCCCCTACACCTAATCACTATCTGGAGGATCCTGAGCCAATGGCTCTGATCCTGCAGCTCGTAGATCACGCATACCCTGTCCAGCCATCGCCATGCGCCGCATGACCCCTCGCCACTCCGAGGGTAGACCAATACATGGTTTTATGTATTGGTCATCCAAGTCTTGCCAACCGTGCTCTGAAACACCAGTTAGAAGCCTCTCACATCTACGATAGTTGTCCTCCAAGAGGGCTACTGCATCCTCATTTTGTGGCGCTCTCGATCCACTAGGTCTTGCGGTCCTTGATACTGTAGGTTGTCCTATATACCCGGCTGGTTTTACTGGTGCTGTATCTGCATACCAAAAGTGAAAGAATTAGTACCACATATAATATTCTATAACTTTACATGCACAAAAAAGATTAGCAATTTGTCACTTACCATCGGGCCCCCATATTCGACCAGGCAGCAGTGGCAGATCTGGGTCCCCACAATAACTCATCCCACTATAGGGATAGTCGTCTATATACAGTGGCATCTGATCCCAATGAACAAAGAACTCGGGTCAGAACACCCGTCCAACCACCCCACCTCCTCCTCTGCATAGTAGTCGCCCCCACCAGTGCATCCTAGGCTATCTCATGTGCCCATCTTGGAGCTGTATGCGAGGTTGAAGTGTCAGGATCTTCTCAAAGAAGAACGAGCACAAAAATGTACCATATGCACAGTGATGGTTCACTTGCCGCTTGCATAGTGACAACTATCATTTCAACGACGACAACATCATCTGGGCCCACCCATAGTAGGTCCCACTCAAAACACTTTCCAAAAGCATCATCGGCCCTTCGGTGATGTGGTGGAGTGCTTGGTTGCCCAGGATCCACAGCACCGCTGTGACCATAGCACGGGTCTCCAATGTCTCCAAATCACCGATGGGTATCTGAGTCCCCTTGACTTGGAGACCTGGTCGACAATGGTGCTCTACAAACTCTATGATATTCCACCCCCACGATAACACTAGTTGAGTATTCCCTACCATCCCAAGTGGTGGGAGACCAGTCAGGAAATATATATCCTAGACTGTCAATTCGATCCGTTGCCTCTGCACTATAAAGAACTCATGGTCCGAATCCAAATAGATGACAATCCGAGCCAATAAGGGCTCTCCAGCTCTCATCAAAGGGTTCTCCGCAAACTTTAGAACCCCAAACCTGGCCAATGCATTGCGGACATCTTGATCCTCCCAGATCTCCGATCGTAATGTGCCCAGGTCTCTCTCTCTCCATTTGATTTGTAATTATGCCATATCTACACAAAACCATCATATTTGTCAGTGTACAAAACCATCATATTTTTCAACATAAAAACCCATTTCTCAGCCAAAAAACATCACAGAAAAACCCCTCCCTGACAGGTCGCACTTTTTAGGCCCAAACCTGGGACAGGTCACAGTTTTTTGCTCAAAACCTGCTACCCAGGTCACACTTTTTTCCCCAAAAAGTGTGACCCAGCAGTGAAGAGGAGCAGGGGTCTGGTCCTAAGCCTTGGGGACCTAATCTGAACTTTCAATCCACTGAAAAGAAAGAGTAGGGTTAGGCCTCTTGCCTGCAACTGACAGATCTCGATTCCAACGGTTGGTTTGTCCGTTACGATCACCGCAAGATTTAGGGCCTTCTCTCCTCTCTACATTCACCACAACTCCACATGAAAATGAGTGAATTTGGAGGGAAAATGCCTTATTAAAAGAGAAACCCCTGATTTTTCTTTCGCCTGCTGTGGCCAAACCGTAGCTCAGTTTGCCAAACTGTCTGTACCATTGGAAAGCTCTCATCGAGCTCTCAAATGGGTATCCATTATTTTTTCGTGATTTTATACTTCATCGGGACACATTTTGTCCAAGAAGGGTCACTTCACCACTCCTCAAAATCGAATTTCTTCACTTGCCACACTTGTACTTAGGGGCACCCCTTTGCCTTCATACTTGTCCATGCTTGTGTTGATCTTCGTTGTGAGTAACCATCATGTACTCATGTTTTTATGGTCCCCATTGGACCTTTTTTCTGTGTGGAAACACCATCGAGTCGCCCTTGTTTAGAGCATCTGAGTTGAGTCATCCTTGCATTCATGGAGTCTATCCCAAGTCCCTTTGTATCCCGTTTTATTCCTCCATCCTTCATTGCTTGGTTCCTCTCTCGTGTCGCACATTATGGCCTTCAGTTTCACTGTCCCCTATCCCTTATGATATTGTGTCAGTTGCTGCCAGGTCATCCATGCCATTTATGCTTTAACAAGGGAAGTCGTCCGTCCGCTACTCAGTACCCCCCATTTCATCATCATCCCTGGTGTTATTCTGTCAGTCGCTATACTATTTTCTCTCGTGCCTTAGTTGATGATCCCTTATTGCCTCACCTATGGCGGACCTCCTTCTATCGACATCATCTCATTCATTCCAAAAGATAGGTCTAGAGGGCAGTGTACCTTAGTTCCAGCTTCCACTCTTGTCCGGTGCCTCGGATCAAGCAAAGGGATTCCTTATTTCCCTTTGACTTGATTTCTTCTCGGCTCCAGCTCCTTTCAGCCTGATCAAGATCCATATACTTGATGGTTTAGTGATGCAACAACTGATATCGATGATTCCCGGGTGTGTGTGAGATGTCTTAGCCCTGATGAGGGGGTGGCCCTACAGGTAGCCCTCCACATGCCCAGATGACCTCTTCATTACAACCTTTGATGCAGCTCCATATATTTGATGATGTGGACCGCAGCCGCTTGCAGCCCCTTTTTGTTTGCATGTATTAGTCAGATTTTCAAAGCCCTTTCCTATTTACAAGGGCATCTGGGTTGTATTTATATCTCATGTACTCAGATATTATTGTACAAGTCCTGACTGTTATCCCAGGCACAATATGTATGTGGGATTCATTATCATGTTGTTTATCTGGCTCATGTTTATGCTAGCATGTACTATATTGTTCAGTCCCTTGTTTACTGGACACCTTATTCTTTGCACTTTGTCTCGGCGGGCATAGGTATGCCTCCCCCGCCGCCTATAGCACAGGTACTCACTCATAAAAGAGACTTGTCGCACTTTTAAGTATCGCCTCCTCAAGGTCTAGTCCTTTCAGCATTTTGGTCTACCTTATACTTCTCTCTCTTTGACTTCCCCTTCGGTGTCTAGTGATTGAGTTCTTACAACGTACTTCAGTCATACAATTAGCTCCTAATGCTCGCACGCTGGGGGGCAATATGTTACACCATTTTTTGGTCATCTAACCTATTATCATTAGATGGATCCAAGTACACCATGTAAGACCAATTTTACCCTAAGTAAAATTGCTTTCACTATGAAAATAACTTAGTAAACCACCTTTATTAAGTTGTTTATGGTCTAAACAGGAAACCCCATGAGGAAATATTAAATAAATCTACATTTGTTTGATTTTACTCAAGGAATAATTAGTTAAACAACAGTTTAATTAATATTCCTGGTTATATTTAACCCAAAACAAGGAAATTAATTAGATAAATCATTATTGATCTTATTATTTTCTAAGAATAATCATTTAAACCTTATTTAAATAATATTCTTTGTTAAATATGACTAAATCACCCTTAAATAATTAAATAAATTAGTATTTATTTAATTATTACTCAACCTCATCCTTAAAATGATAAATAAATCATTTATTTATTTATTATTTACAAATAAAGGGATTTGATCCAAGTCAAATTCCTTTTCTCTCCAACAAATATAATAAAATATTCCATAAAATTTGGATCTTGATTTGGTTAATAATATTTTAATTATGCACCAATATCTAGAATAACTCAATATTTTGTTATAAATAGAAGGGTTTTCCCATTCATTTACCACCTTTTGTTGCCTAAATATCACTCTGGATCTATAATTTTGGTCTGACTTTGATCCACCATCATAGTCATATTTTGCTACCATTTTTGTCTGGGTTTTCTACACCATCAAGAGAGAGGAGTTTTAGATCTGAAGTGCTGAGGACTTACAAGAACCCATCCCATTGAGGATAACTGGTAACACCCTTCTGTGTTTTCCTCCCAGGTGCCATCAATACAAAATTCATTCAACATATTCTTGTCTTGTCTATTGGATGCATGGATTAAATCTTGTTTTTCTACTGCTTAATGTCTTCTAATGCATAGATCTAGATTTTTGCAGCATTTATCTTGATCACCTAACTGCAGATCTGAGGATATTGGCAGCCATATTTTTTTGTTAGGGTTGTTTTTTATGCACAGCTAAAGTGGTATTTTTTCATACACTTGGAATTGAGATTCATACTAACACCCTCACATGTAGAAATTCCTAAACTGAATCCCCCATATTCTACCGCTAAATTCCGAGAAGGTTCAAGACATGTGATCTCCATGCTTTCCTTCATCCTTGGACATTTTACTGATGAACATACTGATGAATCCGTCTTAGGGTTCTTATCCACTTTTACCCCAGGGCAACTCCCATCAGTAATATTTGACTATGTTGGTTTCATTGCAGATAATATCCATTATCAATTGATCAATTTTCCAATTGAAAGAGTATTCAGATATGCTTCCTTCCTTTTCCATATGTTTTTATATTTCCAATCAGATAAATTTCCTATTACTCTTCAAAAGCTTGACATAGAGGGAAATCCTCTATTTGTCATTTTTTGGACTACATTGCTCAAAAAAGAGTGTACATATTTCACATATTCAGACTTTTCAGAGTTATTTTTACATCCAGTGATCATGATGTTGACCAAAGTAGAGCAGCCAAGAATTAATGAAGAAATGAAAAAGATATTGCAATTGTCATAATGTAGTAAGGTTGATGACTGATATTTATATGAGAAATATATTGAGATCGGAGTATTTGGGTCAAACTTGTTACCTTACAAGTTACCCAAGCGTGTTTCAATGAGGATCTTTGCCTTGGAGTATATCAGGCAGATCCTAAATTATGATTCTATTAATTTCATGGCAGCTAATAAGAAAACTCAATTCAAATTGAAGAATTAGATAGGGCCATTCATCTGCAATCATAGAGGTGCAGAAAAAGAGATGTCTAAGAAACTATTTGAATATAAATTTGAAGAAATTTTTCCATGGAATTATGATCCACAAGGGATCTTGAATAAAATAAGGGTTAAATGCAAGTTAACCCCTTTCATCCATGAATCAAAACCAGATATAGAAAAATTTGCAAATAAGATTGAGTGGACTGAAAATACCTTAACAAATGCAGTAAACCAAAGGGATACTAGTCACACTTTGGAAACTGTAAATCAGCCAGAAAAGTCCACTAAGAGAATCAGGGAAGAAGGATCCTATGTTGCAGAAACTACAACTGAGACTAAATTCAAGATAATCTATAACAATAGGCCTAAGTTAAGTTCAGTTGGTAACGAGAAGGTGACAATTGACATAGATGATACAGCTACACCAGAGACAAATGTGGATACTACAACAGTCATCATAAATGAATCAACCACTAACAATCAGAATGAAGAACAAGTCAACAATGAAGATACACAGTTAATGGAAAGACAACAAAGCATGGAAGCTTCTTGCTCACAAACAGATGAGGAGAAATATTTGGATATTAAAGAAAAATATAAATAGATCAAACTGAAGAATGAAGAAATCAAAACTGAAATTTATCCTCAGTTCTTGAAACAAAAACTAGGTAACCAAAACAGGTTTCTATCAAATTTTGATTATTCAAGAAAAAAGCTGATCATGTCAGTATTGCATCCCATAGTACCAGTTCCAAAGACAGTTGCTGACTATAATAAACTTGATCTAGAAGTAGCAACAAACAATATTCATGAATTAGATCAAATAGAGTTTCATAGGCATAGTTCAGAAATGCTATATTCCAATGTTACAACAAAGGCCGTGAGTGTTCAAAAACTTGAGAACACTATCACTAACATGCAAGATCAGATGAAATTGGATAAAGCCTCATTATATTCTAAGGATTTAAGAATTAAATCCTTAGAAGAATTGGTAATTAAAGTGGGATATGATCCTACAAATGTCAATGCATCAGAGTTATTGTTGAAAAAGAAGAATGAGGACATTACAGCCTTAAGGAAACATCTTAAGCTTCCTCCAGTGAACATCCCCAGGCTAAAGAAATCATACAGAAACATAATGACATGATGAACGTCATCTTTCAGCTTACAGGACAGATTAAGGAGATGGAAATTCATATGGAGAAACTTGTCCAAGAAAAGGAAGCAGTGAAAGTACCATAGCTACCTATAGTTATTCCCATGGCCACTACTGTCGTGCCTTCAAATCTTGCTGAAGATTTGGCACCAAAATTTCCACTGGCTACTGTAGTGCTAGTGACTTCATCCACCACATCAGCTGCTGAGTCATCCTAAACAACATTTTTTCCTATAGATGAGGCTAGTACACTATTTAAAGCTATGGAAGAGATGTCTTTAAAGACAAGAGAGATTAATAGGTTGACAAATATGGTAGAAAATCTTGATAATTCAAACAAATTGGCTCAGATAAATGAAAAAACACATGAGAAAAAGGCCATCAGATTAAATGAACAACTGCAGAAACTACAAAATGAGTTAACCTTAACAGAGCAAATATCATACATCAAAAACTACCTTTGGAACAATGTCATTGAAGCCATCCATGATGTGTGGACTTCAATTCAGGTAATTTTTGAACAAAGGGAGTTGTTACTAGCAGCTCAAGCAGAAATTCAAAAGACTCAAAGTGAACTGGCTAATAAACTAGAGAAAGCTTTAAGGTTGATCACTTTCCTTAACAACAAAAATAGACAGGAGTTGGAAGAACTCAAGATTAATGACAAGACTGCAACTGTCCTAGAAATTAGGAAAGTTACTACAAAGAAGAATATAATGAAGCAATTGGAAGAAAAGTGTCAAAATATGAATACTACCATAACCAGGTTCATGGTCAAATTCACAAATTTGAGGCAAAAAGGACTGCCTGACATTATGGTCATTAATGATAAACTGATGCCTCAAAATGACTATGATAAAAAGATGAGAGATTTTTCCAAGGAACAGGTAAATAAGCCACAAGGACAAGGCATTCCAACAGGGAAAGTCTTACTGAAAAACTTTGAAGACCTATTCTATTTGCAGCATGAGATCAAACACTTGTTTTTCATCAAGCCAACCTTTGCCAGATACACTAAATCTAATGAAAAATTTAGGAAATTGAAAAGTATACAAATTCCTAAAAATGAAGATTGGAAGTCACCCACAGATTTATTGTGAAGGATAAAAAAACACATGAAAAGAGGACAAAACTGTTTTATGATTTTACAGTTAAAACATATTTTACAGCAGTAAACAATTTTGACTAAAGGTTAAAGAGTATCAGAGTTTAGAGAGTATCAGTGAATAGAGAAAATCAGAAAAAGAGTATTAGATAAGGAAGATCAGATTACAAAAAATATCCAAAGCCAACAAGGAAGACACCAAGGCAGCCAGCTGCATCTTATCCTCAAAACATTTTCTATTTCTTTTGGATAGATAGGACAACTTGCTGATTTGTTAAGAATTGTCTCTATTATTTTTGTAAAGATATTTTATTTTCCTAAGATAATTCCTAGAAGCTTTCTAGGATATTTTTTAAAACATTATGTATAAATACTTCATCTTTTTGAATTATTTTGTGTGGAATAAATTGATGGAGATTGCTATAGTCATTTTTGTTGGACTTTGAAGGCTTTTGTGTTTCGAATTTCAAGTAGCAAACTGGATCAAACCAATTGGCATCATACTTTAGGATTCCTATGATGAGCTATTTGGAGTGAAGTATTTCCTTACTTATCACGGTTATCTTTCGTAGTTACATGCATCCAGCTATGTTTGTTCTAAATTTGAATGTATAACTAGAAGTATTACTATAGGATTGGTTAAAAGCACCCTGTTTTTAACTAGTTATCATTTCTATGTTTTCCTCTGATTTCTAGTGTAGAGAATTCTTAATTTATCTCTCACTCATTTGATCTCTGCCTACTACTTCCCTTTTCCAAATCAAAAGGATTCTTAACTGCCCTTTATCCCTATCATACCACCTCACAAATACAACTTTCCAAGATCTCCAAGGGTTATCTATCTTGCCCTGAACACATTTGACCTTTTGGCCTTGATCCCAGTTATGTTTGCTTGATTTAGACTCCATAGCCCAATGGACAAATAGATCTCCCACTATCCATACCTTCAAGTGATTTTCCCCCACCAAACCAATTAAAACCAAAATCAAATCTATACATTCATAAGTAGCCTAACATTTACAAATCAAACAAAGATAAATTTTAAAGAGAGAGCTCTCTCTAAACCCTAGGAAGGCTAGATCCTAGAGTTTGAAGTAGGTCTGTGGTTACCTCTAGTGTTCTTTGACTAAAAACCAAAAATCTCACAACTTTAGAATTACTAGAGTGATAACAGGTGGCACAAATTGCCGAGTCACAGGGACAGAACTAACCAAACCAGGCTCTGGCCGCTAGCTTGCCTTGGCATAACTAAGGTTCAAATTGGTCCAAAACGTAGTCTCTCAGTGGGTCTGGAAGGTTGGGTTACTTCCTGAGGATGTTTTTTATGTTGTGTAAGGTGTTGTTTTCTTGTTTTTGTCGGTTCCACTTCCTTAAGGTCATATAGGAGGTTCAATCTCATATTAGTAGCCTCTCATCGCATGTTTACCCCGGTTAGCTAGTTACTTGGTTAAAAGTGGGAAGAGGGTGTTAGAGAGTGGTACCATAGCATGGTTCAAGCCTTGGACTAGATGGGCGGTGTGTTCATCATGAGTTTACGTTGGTTGAATGAGTGTGTAGTATTCTTGTGTTCTATATGTGCCTGTTGCATCTGTGTTTTTTTGGACATGGTGGTATTGCCATAGAATTGTTGATGGTGTTGTTGTCAACATGTTTTCATGAGCATATGACTGGTTACGTGTGGTTCTTGCTTATGTATTTTTTGTGCACCCTTTCTTACATGTTTCTAAATGTTGTACATGAATTTCTTGTTTATGCTAGGTCACATATTGGCCATGCTTGTGTGTTGTTTGTGTATGCTTGCTTATGTGATGCTATATGTTGAACAAGAATTGGTCGTTCATGTTTAGTTACACATGTCAAGTGGGTGCATATGGCCAATTTTTCATTGGTATGGTTGATTTTGTCATGCATGAGGTCATTTTATGAAATTAGGTCAGCATGATGATATTGGTATGTTATGGTGCTAATGTGTTGGCTAAGATAGAGCAGGATATACAGGCCATCAAAGTGAAGTTGTAGCATTGGACCTCGAGGAAAGAGAAGATCGTCATACAATTTTTCATGTTTTGCATGCAGGTATGTGATTCATGATTGTTGTAAAAATTAGGGTTACTTACATGTTTGTCATTCTATTGTTATTGTGGTTACATGTGTGATAAGTGCTAGTTGATTAGTGTAGTCATATGCACATATGCCAGATAGTCATGAATGATAGTAACCTGTGGTTGTATGCATTGTTGTTATTGTGTTATGTTAGTTAACTTTATCATTATGTTATATGATTAATTTTTTAATGTTTTATGTTAATTAACTTGATGACTATGCTATATGTTGTTGTGATTATGTTACATTACTAACTCGTTGTTTTTATATGTTAGTTAGCTTGACAATTAGGGTTATTGCATTAATATCTTGATGTTATATGTATCATGTTAATTTGGATTGTCCTATGAAAATAGTTAGGGTTATGACATTCCTATATGATTTAATATGTTGTGATATTATTTCATGCTCATCTAGGTTGACTGTGCAATTGTGGTTATTATGCATGAACGACAAATTATTATGTGCTTATGATGTGAACATGATAGCCAATTACTATTGTGGATATTATGACCTTATTTATGTTTGAGTTGATATGATATCATGCTAAATAGATTGAGTGTGCAGATAATATAGCCTCCATTGAAATACATTAAGGTATGAGCTTGCTTATGTCGTTTACTTTGCAATTGAATGTTTTATTATGTCGTCTATTTGGTGTTTGATTTTTGGTATTAATATGTTTGTACTAACGCAATATGTGAATGAGATAGTTGATGTGTACTTGAGTGTAAGCATGTGATAGTGGTAGTATTATGTCTTATGACTGTTAGTTGATTATGATATGTTTGTTAGCCTTGGTAAAGTTTGATTTTAATTAATATATATGATGTCTTCATATTTGGAACATGTGATTGACATGTGAGAAGAGTTGCAGGGAAACATGCTTGGTATTAGCATGAAAAGGTAATAGTTTAATTTTTTATATAACTAAAAACAAGGTAATGTGGTAGCATATAATAGGCTCAATTATAGAAAGGTAATATAACTGGTGTATTGTTATATTTATTTATGCATTGATAGTTGTGTTTATGACAATATGATGCAGGGATTACATGGTAAGAGTTTTCCATGAAATCTTAAAGAAGACTCGGGTTGAGATTTCACTTGGAGGCACTTAGAACCATGGGGATTGAGTCATGGCGTTTGTTGTAAAGTCTTGTTCATTTGGCCTTTTGTGATTTGGTTGTGTTTTATTTCTGGTTTTGATTGCATCTAGTGTATGGCCATACCACTTGTTTTTGTGTCTCATTTCTATTGGTTTTCCATAGTCTCCTTCTTTGTTTCTTGTGATTGTATTTTATGTTTTGAGAGTCTTGGGAATTGGTTGGGAAAGAGGAATTTAATGGAGCTCAGGAAGAGTTGAATGAAATCCAAGCGGTAATGTTAGGCCTGAATGGAGCTCAGTGCATGAGTAAGCGGAGCGGAAGGTAAGAATATAACACCCGGATGGATTAGTTGAGTCCATTGTGGTAAATGGACAGTGGCAGGAAAATCATGAGAAAGGTAAAGTAAATGGATCTGAGATATTATATGCCTTGGCTATGTTGGGAACTATTTTTCTCAAAATTTTGCATATTGTGCATGGATAAAGGAATTTATTTCAACCTAGACCTTATGATATATGGTAATCGTGTCGTGATCATAATTATGATGATATCTGTATATCTATATATGCATGTATGTATGTCATTGATTGACAGGGTCGTCGTGGATCTTGATGGTTTTATGTTGATGGTTTATATGCATATATGTATGTATGTATGATGTTGTCTGATAGGATCATGATTGTTTTATGTTAATTATTATATATATGTATGTATGTATGGTGTTGTCTAACATGATCATGATTGTTTTATGATAATGATTATATATATGTATGTATGTATGATGTTGTCTTGAAAGATCATGATTGTTTTATGCTAATTATTATATATATGTATGTATGTATGTGTCTATGTCACTGTATGAAAAGGTTTTCAAGGATCATTCTTGTGGAGGTATAATTTCTTATGCAGGTGAATGGCATGCAGAGGTTCTTGGTCTTATGAGGAATCAAGTGGGAAGAGTAGCTTTGATAGATCTATAAGGTCGGTACCATGTGGACATGAATTGATATTATATGCTTGTATTATGCCTATGTTTATGTTATGGATTGGTAACGTTGAGTTGTATATCAGCAAAGTGAAAGTAGTGTGATCTGCAACATGCTAGGATAAGCATGGATCGTGGAAATACACTAGAAGCAAGGTTTCTTATGGCGTAAGTGTGTGGTTTATGGATGTATAATGCTATTGTTGTATGTATGTTGTGCATCTTGTATATTCATTTATTGTACCTATGTTGATGTGTAATGTTGCATATTTAGTATTGTGTACATATGATGTTGTATGCCTGTTGTATATATGGTATTTTGTGTATATTTCATATGCAGTGCTAGGTATAGATGGTGTTATGTTCATGTTGGATGTGTGGTGCTATGTACATACCGTATTTTGCCCATGTTAGATATGTGGTGTTGTGCACATGTTGGATATGTGGTATTGTGTATTTATTGTGCTATGTACATGCCGTATATGTAGTGTTATGTACATATGGTGTTATGTGCGTGTTGTACATATAGTGCTATGTACATATGGTGTTGCGTGCATGATTGTGTTAGGACCCTATAAATTATAGGATCTCACGGTGACTGGATATTTCATCTTCCTTGCATTTTCATATTGAAATTTTTTTCCAATATTCAAGTGATTTCCAAAAAAAATATGAAAAAGAAAAGAAAATAGGGTATACAAAATAGAGAAAAAATAAAAACAAAGAAAACCCCAAAAGAAATAATACTGAAAGTGCTGCAAATTAAAATGCCACTACTCATTAGATAAGTTTGTTCAATCATACAGTTTAAGAATGATTGTACAATTTTAAATTTTGGTTTAATAGGTTAGAAAATACAGATTTTCCAAATAGTTTAATCTTGGCATATCACTAGATAGGTAGAAATGAAATTATCTCAACAATTTAATCTGAGAAAATTGAAGAAATAAGGATAGATGTTAGGTTATAATTTTAAAAGAAAAGATGTTTTAGGGTCTGCAAGTTCAAATGCACCCTACAAAAGAATAAAAAATGCTAGATTTGTAGTTTGGGTAGGTAGAGGTGAAGAGAAGAAAGAATAGGGGAGAACATGCAATTTATCCTATAAAGTGAAGTTTAAATATTTCATGTTTTCCATGGTCGAAGAGGAAAGTCAAAAAACAAAGGGTGTTTTCATTCTAAAAGTTTGGATAAGGGATGTGTTCCAAATTTCGGAGATTAGACTTCATATGAAGGCATTATGACATACTTTATGTCACAATTTATATCCTAAGTCCCGAAAATATCATATTTCTCCTTATCCTAACATCTGAAAACCCATATTTTTCTATACCCTAAGTATTAAACTTTATCCCCGCCACTCGTTAATTTTCTTGACCCCACCATTGCATCACCCATCACATCTCACTAAACACCCCCCATATTCCTGTCATCTCCGCCCATATGCCCTTCATCTGACGGCCCACACGTTAACGTTAACGTCAAGGGGGGGGGGGGGGTGGGGGGGGTCTGAAATAAATGGTATCCAATACCACCGCTGTCGCTACGTGTCACACCAAGATCAATTCGCACCCCCTCCGACTATTACCACTTACCATGAAAACCCCCCTCCGGAAAGCGCTTTCTGCTGTACTTCAAACCACCACACCCACCTAACCGTCTCATGACCGTTGTCAAGTATCGTTGTGCCACGAATCCACTCGGTTGTCCACTCCATCCAATCAAATATGCTCCCGCCAGAAGCCCGTTAGAAAATTAATGACTCAAGCCGTTATCCAACGGGCTCGCGCCATATCAAATGGTCACCCAATCACATGATAAAACCCAAATTCATTATCAGAAGCAAGGTTTACCCTGATTATTTTGTTCAAATGTTACAGTTGGTCGATTTGCAGAGAATTCACAGTGAAGATCGGTGAAGAAAAACCTCCATTGATTAACAGAGAATTATCAGTGCTCTGTAAGGTTGATCACAATTCCCTTTCTATTTTGTCCCTTCCCCATTTTGATATGAAACAAGTTCCCTCTCTATGTTCCCTTCTTCTTTCAACCCCATTCTTCTCTACACAGTGAAAAACACAGTGAAAAGTATTCACAGAAGACAGAATGCCTCCTAAGAAATATCAACAACATTTTTAATCCTATGGTCTACCCTCAGGTGGACCTGGATCATGTGGCTTTAGCTAATAGGGATTATAAGATCCACGAGACAGAGTTAGAATTCGATTTATTTGATGTTTACTGCTGGATTGAAGATAAATTTTTGGATGAGGTAGATGACATATGCTTGTGGGAAACCAAACTGCCATACTACATTTTCCCAAAGACCCATAGCTTTCCTGAGTTTATTAGAAAATGCCATGCCTATTATGGCATCAATCAGAGAGTTGTAGTGACCCCAACAAGAGAGATTCTGCTTACTGTCAATGCCCAATCAATCCAGCAGATGATGCAGGTGCCCATTGTGGAAGAAACCATTCATTTCTCTTATGAAGCCCTTAGAGAATTATATCAGAAGTTGGAATTTTCCAGCAGAGCTAAAACTTTAGAACTCTTCCTAGCCACCAATGCCCCAATGCCCAAGAGAAATCCTCCATATCCTTCATCCACTTTGCATGGGAGGACCCAAAAAATTGTTTCTGTCTTGTCATATTTTCTAGGGTACCATATAGACCAATGGGTTGATGAGGCTATGATAGGTTTTTTATATATCCTTTCTTCAGATTCTAAGCCCTCAATCATTTTCAATTTTACCCAGTTCCTTGCAGATTCCATCCATGATCAATTCTTAAAGTTTCATGTAGAGGAGGTGTTCAAATACACTTATGTTTTAGTATACAGGTTTGTTTATTTTCAGGCCAGCAGATTCCAATTTGAGATGATAAATCTTAATGATGTCTCTTAGCCTCAATCTATCATCTTTTGGACCACTTTACTAATGAATGAGCAGAAGAATTACATATACAAGAGTTTTTTGGATTCATTTGTTCATCTAGAAAACAATACACTCACTAGTACAATAGAGCCAAGGGTGAATGAAGAAATCAAGAAAATTATGCAGCTAACAGATCAAATGAGAACAACAGATTGGTACTTGTACCAAAATTATACATAGATCTAAGTTTATGGATGTGAGCTCCCCCCCTACAAACTGCCAAAGTTTCTCTCCATGAGGATCTTTGCATTAGAATATATAAGACAAATGATCAATGTAGATGAGGTTCATTTTGTCTCTGCAAATAATAAATCCCAATTTAGGATCAAATCACAAATCAATACTTTTATTTGTAACAACAGAGCAACAGGAGAAGAGGCCGATAAGATATTGAAGGAGATGAGATTCAGTCACAGTTTCACCTGGTCCCATGACCTAGTGGAGATCATATCCAAGAAAAGGGTGGAAACCAAGTCAACACCTTATGTCCATACACACAAGCCTGAGAATGAACAATATGTTAATCAAACAGAATGGGCAGCCAATAGACTGCAAGAGGATGAAGAACATGTTATTTCCACCTCAGGCATTCAAACCCCAACTCCACAAGAAAAGAAGGATACAGGAGATAAATAAGACAAGGGAAAAGAATGAGAGAAAGAAATAATAATCAAGAGGACAAGAGATGATCAATCTAACATGGATATTGATACATCTAGTAAAGAATTCAAAATGAAGTACAAGAAGAGAGCTAGAGTCCACATGGACATTGACCAAAGTAGTGTAAAAGAACAAAAAACAGTCATCACCATTAGATATTCTCCAAGCTCTTCCCCAGCAGGTGGCCATACCATTTTCTCCATATCTTTTGCCACCATTCCATTCTAGCAGCAGAACTTGAAAAATACTACATCCACTTCCACTATAGGGAAAAAGGAGAAAAACATCTATGATACATTCAAGGAGATCAAAAGAAAGAATGAGATACTCAAAACCAGAACCTACAACCAATTTTGGAAATAGACAAGTAGCTCATAGAGCAGGATATTATCAACCTTTGACTCAGATAAAGGAAGAATGAAAATGGATTTCTTGGAAGCACAGATCCCTCAACCCAAAATAGCAATAGACTACAAGCACACTGCTTTTGAATTTGATGTGAAATATATTCATCCAATAGATCAGATGGAGATGCATAAGCAGACTGTAGAAATGATCTCCTCCATGTTGACCAGCACAACCATGATCCTATCTAAGTTGCAGATTTCATTTTCAAATGCACAATCATAACTCAAAATGGAAAATATTTCCTCTATGGCCAAAGATACAAGAATTAAATCCATGGAGGATTTAGTGATACAAATTGGGTATGACCCAACAAACATACCAGCTGTAGAAGCAATTGTAGGAAATAAAAATGCAGATATAGTTGCTTTGAGGAAACAGCTTAAGATGCCAGCAACAAAAGATCCTCTAATAAAGGATATAGAGGAAAATGAAACACAAAAGTTCAAAATGATGAAGCTTATCATTGAACAATCAGAACAGATCAAGAAAATGGAAACTAAGATGGAAAATTTGATAAAAGAGAAACAAAAAGCAGCAAAGGAAGCAACAAAAGCCATCATTCCATTACAAGCAGTCCCTCTTGTTGTCATTCATTCAGCAACAACCACAGCTACAGGTACATCAAGTGGAGGCACTGAGCAGTTAGGTAAGGCTATGGAAAACATGTCTTTACAAACATTAGAAATAAAAAAAGCTGCAAGAACAGTTCAATACCCTACAATAACATATAAAAATAAATAAGTCTGCACATGCTACAGAGTTGCATATAAGCAAGAAATTGACAGAAAGTCTACAGAAGTCTCTTCAAGAGTCTTCTATTGGGAATATGGTAGGAAGAGTTAAGGAAATAATTTTTTTGAATATAATTGACTTCATGAATGAGATATGGGCCATCCATCTAAATAATTTTTGAACAGAGGGATCTAATTTATTTAGTAAGGGTTTCCATAGAAAAGGCAAATAGTGAACTTGCAGGCATGCCTGAAACTGCTAACAATATCATCAAGTTTTTAAACTCTAAAAGAAGTTTTGAATTAGAACCCCTAGGAGTGGAAGAGAGGCCAAAAACCATACTTGAGGTCAAGAAATTACTAAATAAAAAGAGTTTGGTTACACAGGTAGAAGAAAAGTGTCATCATCTACAAATTTGAGTCAGCAGATTTTTAAACAAAATTAAACCTATGAACAAAAAAGGATTTCCTCCCTTGTTTGTCATAAATGACAAGCTCATGACTAAGCCAGATTATGTAAAGAAGCTCACTGAAATTTCCAAGGATGCATCCAAGCATACCAATGTCAAGAACACCATGACAAGAAGGGATTTCTATGAAGTTATCAACATTGAAATTTTCATATAGCATGAAATCAAGCATATTTTCCAACTGAAGCCAACATTCATGAAGCATACAGAGACTGATGAAATCTACAGGAAGTTAATCAAAACCAAGATTTCGACTCCAAAGGAATAGGAGAAGTTATGTGACTACCAGGAATAAGGACAACTCAACATATTATCGGAACAACCAACTCAGCTCATCATTTAAGCCTGCAGACCAATGTATCATATCATCATATCAGCCTCGGATATGCCAGCACAAAAATCAACTACAACACCCAATAACGGATTTATGGAGATTATAGCCACTTGTCACGACTATTCCAACATGTCCACTTGGTGGTCACAATTGTCAATTTTTAGTTATCATTGTAATAAATAGTAGATTGCCTCTGTTGATATGGAAATCAATAGGAATTAGTTTAAATATTTCATTTCTATTCAGTATTAAGGGTTGGACCTTGTGTTGTTAGATTTTTCTGATTGAAGCATTGTAATTTTGGAGCTGGAGCATCAATAATAAAGGACCAATTTGCAATATTCTTGAGTTGTATTTTCCTGGTGATGTCTTTCCTTTACTATGTTTAATGTTTTCCACTATTATTTCTTTCAATGTATCATTTAAATTCTAATTGTAAAACATAAATCTGAAGATTGAGATTTGTTGCTTAGAGAACCTTAGTTCTAGTTGTTTTTACAATATAAGTGTTTTTCTGTTGATGTCTGGTTTAAGAATACTTAATTGCTTTTAAACCCCTACTGAAATCAGTTTTCTTCATTCCATAATTCACTCTGTTATAAAAATCCAGTAAATACAGTTAACTTGCCTTGTAATTGCTCTGGAATATTTTTGCAACCACCCGGCCTGTTGTGACTCCATAACCCAATGGAAATAGTTTAAAGAGATCCTTTAATCCAACCAAAAATATCAATCAAAACAACTCTCACAATCAATTTAACTAGCCTAATATCAGAGAACTTTAAAATAAAGTTAAATCTTACAGAGAGATCCCTCTATGAGTCTAGGAGGGCTGGATCCTAGGCTCCAAAGTGGTTTGATGTTGTCATTTTATGATTATTCTTGCCAATATTAAAATTATATAACGATAACATAGTGGCGACCATACTGGGGAATAAACTGAAGAAATATTCTTTCATTCAAATTCAAAAAACCCTAGTTAAAATCACTGTATGATAGAATTATTTTTAATATTGGTTCTTTCAGTTTTTGAAAATAATCAATTTTTCTGTATTCCTGATCTGAATTTTGGCTCCTAAAAGAATATCTACTAGATCTCATCCTGATCCAAATCCTCCTCCAATAGTGGACAATCCTGAGAAGATTTTAAGAAAGACTCCTAGAACTTAAAGTCAAACTAGTATCATAGTTCTTCATAGATCAAACTCCCTTCCTGAAAACTTTGTCATGTTACAAGATATTCAATTTGATTTACATTTTGAACAAGGTATAACTAGAACCAAATCTGATAATTGTACTGACCATACAGTATTTGATCCATCTAACTTGCATCAAATTCCAGTAAGAGAAGCTTACTCACAAATTCAATTTGATATACAGCTTCTCCAGGTTTTTGACACTCTCCAAGATTTTGTAATAGAGCTTACTTCAAATGTTGATGATGCCTACCTCCAACACTCTGTAGAATTAACTGCATTGACTATAGCAACTTATTTTTTCACCTCTCAAACATTCCATCTTAAGTCAACTAGTCCTACTACCTCCACAATCCCTACCACCTCTTTTGTTCACTCCACTACTCATCCTACTACATCCACTGTTCACCTCCCACCACCACCTCCACCAATCATGGCAGCCAGATATGCTCCATTAGTGTTTCCAGCACCTTTGCCACCTATGCCTCAATATTATCAATAAAAAATTCCATAATTTGATGGGGCTAGTCCCGTGACTGCCCAAGAACATGTTGACAAATTGAATGATTGTTTTTATCTACAAGAAATTGATGAAGACACTGTCAAATTGAGGATGTTTGCTCATAGTTTAGGTGGTGAAGTCATAAAATGGTTCAAAGGTTTAACTGCTAATAGTATTCATGATCTCCCTACATTTCATCAAACATTTATTAACAGATGAGAAATTAAGAAAAATCCTCTTCAGATTTTATCTGAATATGAGAATATCAAGAGGTCCCGAGGAGAGAGTGTTCAAGATTATTTTACAAGATTCAACAGTGTATACAACGCACTTCCTGCTCACATGAAACCACCCCAGGGTTTAGTCTTAGTTAAATTCCTAGATGGTTTCGAACCAGCAATGGGCTATCAACTTAGGGAGAGAAATTCATCAACTTTAGAAGAAATGCAGAGGGATGTTGTGAGTGTAGAGGCCAACTTGTTAGCAAAAAGAGCTAGGATGAGAACTGAGAGAAGAGTTACTATAAGAGAAGAACATGTAGCTTCTACATATGATGCTAAAATTGAAAATTTGGTAAGAACTATGGAGATAATGATGGAGAGGATTAATCTAAATGAGAGATCTATTCCCAGAGAAAATCAACGAGCTCCTCAAAATAGAAACCAGAATATTAGAAGAAACCATCCTCATATTAGACAGAGAGGGAAAAGAGCTCTTGAACAGCAAATTAGGCCTCCATTCCAAGAGAATTACGCTGATGAAGATGAAGGATTAGTTGAGGAAGCATAAGAAAATCAAATTAATATAATGGGGATCAATGAAGATGATTCTATTTTTCTCACTGAAGAAGAACAAGGATTATTTTCACTGACCCAAACAAAGTTATAATATGAAGAATCTAATGATTATAAATTTGGATTTGAGAACGCTATTATGGAGGTTCACAGACAATACAACCTTAGAAGTAAGAAAAACTTAGACAATTCCAATAAAAAGAATTCAGAAAATTCTGCCAAGAAAATATTTGAATATGATCTTAAGAAAACAATAGAAAATTCAAAGAAAAATGTAAATAATTCAGAAAAGAAAAACACAGAAAATAGTACTAAGAAAACAGTTGATATCCCTACCAAAATTGCTCAAACAGATATTCCCAGCACAAGTCAACAAATTGAAGTTACCCAAAAGATAGTGGCTGAAAAAACTGGCCTTTCAAATCTGCTCAAAGTTCAAACACAATTCAATATTGAAAATGAACTTGCTAAATTGAAAATATCTATTCCTCTCACTAAATTTTTCAGCAAGAATGTGTATACGTCTCAGGTCCTAAAAGCATTAAACATAGGGGAAGTTAATGATACTATGAATTTAAATGATGATCAACCTGAACTTTTGTTTGGGCCAAAAGTTGATGGAAAACCCCAAGAAGGAGGTGTCCCTCCCTTTTATTTCAGTCTTAATGTTCATGAAAAAATTCTCCATAATGCCATGTTGGATTTAGGTGCATCACAAAATATTATGCCAAAGGCCGTTATGGAGAAGCTTGGCCTTGAAATCACTAGACCCTACAAAGACTTCTACTCATTTGATTCTAGCAAAGTTAGGTGCTTAGGTTTTATCAAAGATCTTTGTGTCACTTTAGCTCATATACTAGCAAAGAGTTTAGTGATGGATATAGTAGTATCAGACATCACCCCTAAGTATGGCATGCTTTTATCTTGCTCATTGGGAGAAAAATTGCAAGGGACCCTTCAAATGGACATGACTTATGCTACGATACCAATGTTTGGTCAATCAAGAAGACTGTATAGGGAAACGCTAATGAAGTACATGGTGAGTAGTCAAGAAAAACCATAGAACTACCCTCTTTACTCTATCCATACTGACCTTGAATCTTTCATTATTTATAATTATGGAGACATTGATTCACAACTTAGCCATGCAGAAAACAATTATATAGAAAATCATGACAGTCAAATGCAAATAGTACAACTAGATCCTGAAAATGAACCTCTATGGAACATGAGCTTTGATGGCTCATGTGGCAAAGCAGAATCAAGAGTAGGTATTTGGGTGTATAATGCAGGAAACAATAGTGTACAAGGTCACTCATACAAATTAAATTTTCAATGCACAAACAACATAAAGAATATGAAGCCCTACTCCTAGGATTACAATTGTTGAAAATATTAGGGGCAAAGAGGATTTATGTGCATGGTGATTCTGAGTTAATAATAAAACAAATAAAGGGGCAGTATGCAGCAAAAAATCCCAAGCTAAGAGCTTATAGAAATGTTGTACTTGATTTTTTAAGAACATTTGATGAATATGATTTAGCAGTTGTCCTCATAAATCAAAATGTTTTAGTGATTGGTCTAGCTTTTTCAGCAAGTACCTGTCAATTTCCTCACCCAAACAAACAATACACAATAGAGGTTAAACATCGTCCTTTTGTGCCAGATAACATGAGATATTATCAAGTTTTTGGTAGTGATAAACAAATTGAAATTTTATTACAATCTAAGGATGAATTTGAAGATAGCAACATAGACCTATATTGTGAAGAAGATAGTCATACCAATGTACAAAATATTGTAGAAAAACAATGTGTTGCTTTTGATGTAAATACTGATGTAAACATTTCATCCAATAAAACTGTACATAAAACATAAATTCATAAAGACCTTGAAAAAGAGGAATTTGAAGTACTGCAACTCAAAGATAACATTCTTCCTAGAGGACTGGTCCCTTTAGAGGAATTGTTTGATTTTAATGATGTGGCTAAGAAACCAAAAATGGAACCATCTGGTACAAATATTTAAGAATGTAATATAGGCACTGAACAAAATCTGAAAAACATAAAACTATCCAAATCACTGCCTATCATGACAAAAATAAGATATATAGCTCTTTTCAAAGAATTCATAGATGTATTTTCTTGGAGCTATGAAGATCTAAAATCATATGATACTAGCATCATACAACATAAGATTCCAATCAAAGAGGATAAAAAAAAATTCAAACAAAAACTGCATAGGATAAATCCTGTTTTGATGCCTTTGGTTGAGAAAGAAATCAAGAAAATGTATGATGCTAAAATCATTGTTCCACTTAGGTATTCTAAATGGGTATCAAACATTGTTCCTACAAGAAAGAAAATAGGTGAAATCAAGCTTTGCATTGACTTTAGAAATCTCAACAAAGTATCCCGTAAAGGTAATTACCCTTTACCAAAAATGGATCACATATTGCAGAGGGTAGAAGGTTCCAGTAGGATTTCTTTGTTAGACAATTTTTCAGTTTATAATCAAGTTCTATTCCATACTGATGATCAAGACAAAACAACCTTTACTACTCCTTGGGGGACTTCTATGTATGTAAAAATTCCCTTTGAATTAATGAATGTTGGAGCTACTTTTCAAAGGGCCATGGACATTTCATTTGCAGATGAAATTGCCCATTTTATTGTGATTTATCTTGGTGATATTATTGTGTATTCTAAAATTGATGAAGAACATTTAGCACATTTGAGAAGATTTTTTGAAAAATGCAGAAAGTTTGGAATTTCCCTGAATCCTAAGAAAACATTGTTTGGACTTTAAGAAGGAAAACTTCTAGGACACATTATTTCTCAAGATGGAATCAGAATTGACCCTAGAAGAATTGAAGGAATACTAAATATCAGTCATCCTACAAATCTTAAAGAACTTCAATCTTTCATTGGTAAAATAAAAATTTTAAGAAGATTCATACCCAATCTGGAAGAACACTTGAGAAATATAACAAACATGCTCAAAATATACTCATAAATTAAATGGACTATTGAATCAAAACAATCATTTGATCTTGTCAAGCAAACATTAACCAAAGCCCTAGTCCTAATCAGCCCGGATTTTACCAAAGATTTCATGATTTTTTATTTTGCATCAGAACATACTATTGATGTTGTTTTATTGCAGAAAAACAACGAAGGACAAGAACAACCAATAGCATTTTTTAGTAAGGAGTTTAGAGATGCATCTTTGAAATATAATATCATGGAAAAACATGCTTTTTCTTTGGTTAAAGCATTAAAATATTTCAAAGTTTATATTTTACATTCACACATTATTTCTTATGTTCCAAATGTAGTGGTCAAAGACATTTTAACACAAAATGGTCCTGTTGGGAAAAGAGGCAAATGTATTGCTGTTATTTTGGAATATAATTTGGAAATCAAGCCAACCAAGTTGATTAAAGGGCAAGGTTTAGCTAAATTAATGGTTGAATCCAATTTTCATGCATTGGACATTAACATGGTCCATTCTTTGGATGATCAAGAGGAACTGCGACTCCACTAATTGATGAAGCATTCCTAAATTCTCCATGGTATGCTGATATTTGTATGTACTGTCAAATTTATGCTCCCCATAGTTTTTCCAAAAGTAAGGCTAGATTTCTAAAACTTATAGCTGTTAAATTCTGCATTTTGGAAAATGTTCTGTATTGGAAATATGATGGAGGTATTTTGTTTAAATGTTTGCTAAAGGATGATGTAGATAAATTTATGCAGGAATTCCATGGAGGTGACTATGGTGGCCATATTTATTGGAAAACCACTGCTAATAAGATCCTTAGAGCTGGTTTTTACTGGCCAACCCTTTTTCCTGACATCCATAAAATGGTCACTGGTTGTCACAAATGTCAAATCTTTGAAGGAAAGAGAAAGCTACTTACTTTACCCTTGAAGCCTGATTCTGTTGAGAGCCCTTTCCAACAATGGGGATTAGACTTCATTGGAGAAATTCATCCCTCATCCTCTGCTCAGCATAAATGGATCCTCAATGCCACATATTACTTTACCAAATGGATAGAAGCCACTCCTTCTATAAATTCCACTAAATCTGTCATTGTAAAATTCCTTGAAACCAATATCCTTTCTAGATTTGGTTGTCCTAGAAAAATCATCACAGATAATTCTGTAGCTTTCAAATCCAAGAAAATGGTTGATTTTTGTCACATGTATCATATAATTTTGGGGCATTCAACAACCTATTACCCTCGGGGTAATGGATTGGCTGAATCTCCAAACAAAAGATTGGTGAGCATCATAAAAAATATCTTGGAAGACAATAAGAAATCATGGCACAATAAGTTGATCAATGCTCTTTGGGCTAATAGACTTACTACTAAGAAATAAATTGGCATGTCACCATACCAATTGGTCTATGGAATGGATGCAATTTTTCCTTCTTCTTTAGGAGTTCCAGTAATGAAGATTATCCAGGAAATTCAAGCTGAACCAAACGATATACAGAGAAGGATCAATGAAACCATTCCGTTGCAGCAGTCCAGAGAGGAAGTTTATAACAGAACTCAAGTGATTCAAGAAAACATAAAGAAGATTTTTGATAAGAGAACAAAAGCTGTTGATTTTAAGATTGGAGACAAAGCGCTGAAATGGGACTTCAGAAGAGAATACAAAGGAAAACATGGAAATTTTGATCATCTTTGGAAAGGGCCATACATCATTGATGATTTCAAAGGAAACCATGCTTATTTTCTTAAAGAGTTGGATGGTACAGAGTTGCCTGGAGGTCCTGTCAATGGCAGGATGTTGAAAAATTATTTCTTTTGAAAATTCAGGTTGGTATTTCATCATTGTAAATACCACAGTTTTATAGTTCATGTTTTGAATAATTCATAAACCAAGTTTGAAGCCCGAAGAGAAGGCCCTAAGCTTTTTTTGATGAGAAATCATAAAACAGAAAAGAAATTAGATGAATATTTTGCAGAAAATAGATCATTCAAGGCTACTGATATTAGGTTCTTGACACTTTATTCAGAGAAGTGCCACCCCTAGCTAGAGCTACAGTTAGGACCCTATAAATTATTGGATCTCAAGGTGATTGGATATTTCATCTTCCTTGCATTTTCATATTTAAAATGTTTTTCAATATTCAAGTGATTTCCAAAAAAAATATGAAAAAGAAAAGAAAAGAGGGTATAAAAAATAGAGAAAAAAGAAAAAGAAAGAAAACAGCGATAGAAATAATATTAAAACTACTGCAAATTAAAATGCCACTACTCATTAGATAGGTTTGTTCAATCATACAGTTTAATCATGAAAGTACAATTTCAAATTTCTGTTTAATAGGTTAGAAAATAAAGATTTTCCAAACTGTTTAATCTTGGCATATTAGTAGATAGGTATAAATGAAATTGGCTCAATAGTTTAATCTGAGTCAATCGAAGAAATAAGGATAGATGTTAGGTTAGAAGTTTAAAAGAAAAGATGTTTTAGGGTCTGCAAGTTCAAATGCACCCTGCAAAAGAATAAAAAATGTTATATTTGTAATTTGGGTAGGTAGAGGTGAAGAAAAGAAAGAATAGGGGAGAACATGAAATTTATCTTATAAAGTGCAGTTTAAAGATTTCATGTTTTCCATGGTCGAAGAAGAAAGTCAAAGAACAAGGGGTGTTTTCATTCTAAAAGTTTGGATAAGGGATGTGTTCCAAAGTTCAGATATTAGACTTCATATGAAGGTATAATGACATACTTTATGTCACAATTTATATCCTAAGTCCCAAAAATATCATATTTCTCCTTATCTTAACATCTGAAAACCCATATTTTTCTATACCCTAAAAATTAAACTTTATCCCCGCCACTCGTTAATTTTCCCGACCCCACTTGTAGAAATTTAATACAAAATATGTATTGTCTGGATTCTCCTGATATAAAAATTATATGCCATGGTTAAATACATAATCGCTTCTATAAAATATTTGCGGAATTTAAAACATAATTGCCAATAGCAATATCATGAAGAAAGATCAATCACACATAACAAAAATGTTTTTACCGGGAAAGCATAAAGCCAAAAAAAACCACTATCATATATTATGTATAATCATGGATCATGAAACAATATCATACGAAGCTCCAATCCAAGAGCTCTCAGTACATTATACAATTGTCTCACATTGTCATACAAAAATTGGCAAGTTCCTTAGCCAATTTACTGCCTCCAGAAAACCTGCCTCTACTGCGCAATCCCAGCTGATAGCAATCCGTGAATGAATGGAATCTTACTTGCCTTGATTGTGCAATCCTCATTAGAGCATCCAATGTGTGTGTGGTCGCATGTGTTCAACCACTAATGTCATGACTGATAGTCAAACTGTCCCTTTCACCTACATCTCAATTGGGTCTCCACTGGATTTGACATGCATGTAGTTAACAGTAGTAAATCTTCAGTTGCATGTGAGGCCACTGGTTGTCAATTAATTAATAACTAATTCACTTGATCTCTCACTATTGTATCTTGAGTTACAACTAGCACAACTGAGTTTAACTCACTTAACTGAGTTAAAATACTTTACAACTTTCATAACTACACTTCCAACTCTGTTACAACTTTGAATCACTCAATTACAATTAAGTCCACTTGTATGTCCCACCAACTAATCATTCAACTCGAAATTCCTATAGATAACCAATTTTCCACTTCAGTTAACTATTTCCAAGCGCTCATTGAGAATAGATTATTGTTTATTGTCCAACTAATATTAAGGGATAATAATAGTCGTCATGCATCTATAAATAGACATGAAATCTATAAATACAACTTGCACATACATTTATAAATATACCTCATCTATAAATAGAATTTTCTCATGCATATATAAATAGACATCCACCTAAAAATAACCTAAGGCTCCATCCTAGTGTAGGTGCATAATTTTCACTAGGATCTTCTTGTTGAATCTCAACACCACCATCCCATCACCTGTCACATCTGCACTAAAAACCCCCCATATTCCCATCATCTACACCCATTTCCTATTCATTCGACGGCCCACACATTTTTTCGGCCCACCCTCAGCCTTCGAACATTAACGTCAGGGGGGGGGGGCGGGGGGTGTTTCGAAATAAATGGTATCCAATACCACCTCCGCCTCTACGTGTCACGCCAAGATCAATTCGCACACACCACCCCCCGCCCCCTGACTATTACCACTTACCATGAGCACTCCCCTTCGAAAAGTGGTTTTTGCTGTACTTAAAAACATTGCGCCCAACTAACCATCTCATGACCGTTGTCTAGTACAGTTGCGCCACAACTCCACTCGCCTATCCACTTTGTCCAATCAAAGATGCTCCCGCCACAAGCCCGTTGGACAACTAATGGTTGAAGTTGTTATCCAACAGACCTGTGCCATATCAAATGGTCACCCAATCACATGATAAAACCCAAATTCATTACCGGAGGCAAGGTTTACCCTGGTTATTTTGTTCAAATGTTACAGGTGGTTGATTTGCAGAGAAATCAAATCGGTGAAGAAAAGCCTCCATTTATTAACAGAGAATTATCCTTGCTCTGCAAGATTAATCACAGTTCCCTTTCTATTTTGTCCCTTCCCCATTCTGATCTGCAACAAGTTCCCTCTCTCTATTCCCTTCTCGTTTCAATACCGTTCTTCTCTATACAGTGAAAAACATAGTGAAAAGTATTCACAGAAGACAGAATGCCTCCTAATAAATATTAGCAGCCTTTTAATCCTATGGTCTACCCTTAGGTGGACCTGGATCATCTGGATTTGGCTGATAGGGATTATAAGATCCACGAGACAGAGTCAGAGTTCGATTTATTTGATGTTTACTGCTGGCTCGAAGATAAATTGCTAGATGAGGCAGATGACATATGCCTCTGGGAAACCAAACTTCCATACTACATTTTTCCACAGACCCATAACTGTCTTGAGTTTATTTGTTATGACATCAATCAAAGAGATTTAATGACCCCAATAAGAGATTTTTTGTTTACTATCAATTCCCAATCAATCCAGCAGATGATGTAGGCCCCCACTGTGGAAGAAACCATTCCTTTCTCTTATGAAGCCCTTAGAGAATTATATCAGAAGCTGGACTTTTCCAGCAGAGCTAAAAATTTAGAACTCTTCCTGGCCATTGATGCCTCAATGCCCAAGAGAAATACTCCATGTCCTTTATCCACTTTCCCTGAGAGGACCCAACAAATTGTTATTGTCTTGTCATATTTGCTAGGGTACCATACAGACCAATGGGTTGATGAGGCTATGATAGGTTTTTTATCTATCCACTACTACATTTGGCGGAAATTCCGACACTTGGTTCCGACGCTTTTGACCAAATGTCAGAAATTTCCCCAAATTTTTTCCATCCCGCCCGAAACCGTCGCTATACCGACGTTTATAGAAAAGTGTCGCAATACCGACACTTAGAAAAGTGTCACAATTGCGATGTTTGGAGGAAGACGTCGCAATTGCGACACTATGGCCCAAAGCGTCGCTATTGAGACGACTCCAATCGTCGCAAGTGTGACACAATGTCTAGGTGTCGCCATTGCGACGTTTAGGTACCCGTCGCAATAGCGACGCTTTTTCCGCCGTCGGTATAACGACACTTATATGCGTGCCACATAAAAATACGAAACTTATATGCGCGCTACATAAAAATTCGAAACTTATATGCGCGCTACATAAAAATGATTTTATTGTTTCGTATGCGTCGCAATAGCTACATTAACGTTTGATATGACGCGCGCATTCGCCCTCCGCTCTTGCAGAATAGCATTCACCCTCAGCTCTTGCAGAACAACATTTTCCCTCAACATTCACGCTCAGCTCTTGCAAAATAGCATTTTCCCTCAGCATTCGCCCTCAGCGTTCGCCCTCAGCTCTTGCAAAACAGCATTCACCCTCAGCTCTTGCAAAATGGTAAGTTCTTACTGCAGGCCCTTCCTCCTATAGTAGGGTTGACTCTATTTGGGTTTTTTTGGTCAATTCCATTGGATTGTGTTAGGCTATAGGGTTCTCTGTAGATGTCAAGAATCAAGATTCAATAACCTCTATTATCTTCATCACCCAATACAAGATTTAAATTTTTCCCAAATAAACGCTTATTAATTTGGCAGCCATTATTTCTCCCTACTTTAAAAACCTTACATTTAAATGAAAACAAGCATTTCATTTCAAGTACAAAAATATATTAGTGTTCAAATGTACATGTGTGCTACATTAACGTATGATATCACGCGCGCATTCGCCCTCCGCTCTTGCAGAACAGCATTCGCCCTCAGCATTTGCCCTGAGCTCTTGCAGAATAACATTCGCCCTCAACATTCGCCCTGAGCTCTTGCAGAATAGCATTCGCCCTCAGCATTTGCCCTGAGCTCTTGCAGAACAGCATTTGCCCTGGATTTTCCCTCATCTCTTTCAGAACAGCATTCGTCCTCAGCTCTTGCAGAATAGCATTTTCCCTCAGCATTCGCCCTCAGCGTTCGCCCTCAGCTCTTGTAGAATAGCATTCGCCCTCAGCTCTTGCAAAATGGTAAGTTCTTACTGCAGGCCCTTCCTCCTATAGTAGGGTTGACTCTATTTGGGTTTTTTTGTTCAATTCCATTGGATTGTGTTAGGCTGTATGGTTCTCTCTAGATGTCAAGAATCAAGATTCAATACCCTCTATTATCTTCATCACCCAATACAAGATTTAAATTTTTCCCAAAGAAACGCTTATTAATTTGGCAGCCATTATTTCTCCCTGCTTTAAAAACCCCACATTTAAATGAAAACAAGCATTGCATTTCAACTACAAAAATCTATTAGTGTTCAAATGTACATGTGTGCATCACTTGTGTAGGGTATTCCTTTTCCACTTGCACATTATCCAAGAATGTGTGTAGTATAGTTCATATTTTTTGTGATTTAGATTGTCTTGAAAAAGGAAAGGTAAATTATTTCCCATGGAAAAAGAAGGTTTTCCCTTTTTATAGGTTGTTTGGACTTACGTGAAAAAATTTATGGTATGCCTTTCATATTATGTAGTTTAAATTTGAATTAACAGATTATTCTACATGAAAATATAATTACCTATGTGATGTCCTTCATCACCAATTAAAATTATAGGGTTTCAATTTCCTAGACTCTAACTCATCTGATGCTAAATTCTAGGTTCTCATTGGTGGATCACTCTTCCATTGATTTCCTTTCCCTCTGGATCTTGTCATAATTTAAAAGTCATCAATGATACATATATTATTTCAGGTATCCTAAAAGGCTTTATAGTAGAACATATTGTGAAGTTTTTTTGACACTTGAGGATTCTTTTTAGAACTGCAACGTGGTCTATGCTATCGAGTTATATATCAAGCAACTTGTCCTTAATAACCACACTATGAGGTAGGTTCAACCAGTTTGAACTTGTCGGGACATAGCATATGAAGTTGTGTGATGAGTCCATATCACAGGTCTATTATGGTGAAAAAAGTGAAGACACGTAATGATAGTTATTATGTTAACATTACTAGAAACATTTTCGAAATTATCCATGCTATCAAGATGTCAAAATTCCAGGCATTAGGTGTCAATAATCGTAGCTAATAGATAATAATAATAATATAAAAAAAATCACAACTTTATTCTTGAAATATGATTGTTACACATTGGTAACCTAGTTCATGAGTTACTATCACCCAAAGATTGCAAAAAAAACTTAAAATATAAATTAAACCAACATGAGAATCCAACTAAGGGTTTCTCGACAAAATCATGCCATAACCTGGCATTTTGAAACCCAAATTTGAATCCATCATAAGTAATACAATGCAAAATCAGATGGATTTTCAATGCATGTTTGCATGCTACACTTATTCTCTGTCTAGATATCATTTTTTAAATGGAACCATTAGTTAAGCTCACAGTCCTTTTTATGTGAAAAATTTCAGCTCTATTTGAGCTCTTTTTTGCTCCACCACCTCCATAAACCAGTGTTACACGGGGTCTCGCCCCCCCACCTAGGGGTCTAGATTCCTTGCCCCCTCGCGCTCCGAGGTCTTGGGGACTTCTAGGGGATGTTTCCCTCACGCCCCCTCACGCCTCCGCACACCCCCTTTCACGCCCCCTCACGCCCCCTCACACCCCCCTTCACGCCCCCTCACGTCCCCTCACAGCCCCTTTTAGTTTATGGTTTCATGTTAAAAGTTGATGTGCCACTTAGCATATTTGAGAATCCAAGTGATTCTGATTCAGATGGTGACATGGTTGATCTTGATAAGTTCGTGCAAAAGTTGGATGCAGAGACTAGTGGGGCATTAACTTGAGCATTTATGGTCATTTATCATTATGATGATATCATTTGATATTCATATGTTATGTTTTATGTTTTATGTTTCAGACATAACTTATTTGCGTTTAAGTTTTATGTTTCAGACTTGAGTTGTAAACTTCAGTTTAAACTCTATTTTGAATCTTGATATAATATGTCATATGATATCTTAAAATTTATTTTCATTGCACATTGTTAGTAGTTACATTAATGATTATATAGTTACAAACTTAAAAACTTACATGCATGATTGTATGATGTATGTTTTAACTTTTAACTTTTAAATTTGTTTCAATTATATGATTCATCATTCATCGATTTGTAATTTTATCATTTATGATTTATCTTTCATGATGCAAGTGTATGATGATTGTATATACATTCCTTGCAAAAATATAGTTACATTTTACATATTAAATTTTATAATTTTTATGACCCCGACGTCCCCCCACGTTTCCTGAAAATTGGTAGGGAGCTTTTGCATAGGCCGCTCCCGCGCTCCCTCGTCCCCTCGCTCCCACCTCCAGGGGACTTGGTGGAACATTGCCATAAACATATGTAAACATATATCATGATCTTGGAATTCCATTACATATGTATGTGCCAATGTTCCATAATCATGCCCCATCATCAATTTAAGAAATTTCCATTGAATATCAAATTATGGAGGGGGGAACTTTTTGCTGCAACATTTGGCTCAAAATCAGGGACCATCTCCGTATGAGGTGAATGAGAACTATAGATATTTGAAGAAGTAGATTAGTGCCTTTTCCTCTCGCCATGGAGTCATATACAGTCATCCATCACAAAAATTTGTCTTTGTTCATTCTCACCTTGAAAGTTGCAAAAATTCATGCCCTAATTGAAACGACACTAAATTTGAAAGATATAATAAAAATGCAAGCTAGAAGTGCCCTATTAATACAAAGGGAAAACTTTCCTACCTACCCTAACTGAGATAAATTTTGATTGAATAGGAAACATGATATTGCCAATGGAGTTGATCCAACAACTTGTTAAATGTATGGGACTAAATCATGCATTTTATTTCTAGGGAAACATGCGCATGAAGAGAAAAAGTGCAGAATTAATGGAAAATCCATACATGCCACTTATAAAAACTACACCGAAAGGTCAAAAAATACTTAAGGCCTTAACTTAATTTGAATCCAAAAATGACAAAAAAGGATTAGTGAAAACACGAGAGTGGTGTGGGTGAACAACATAAATAAAAAGTGAGGATACCTTTCCCCAAGATGCCTTTGTCACCGTTGTATGAAAACATGTTTTCCTTTCCCTTTATACATGCAAGTGAATGCATTATAGGTATGGTGTTTTCCCAGAATAGGTTAAGCCTACTTAAATATATCATTCGTGGGTTATGGCTGAGTCAAACTTTATTGTTATTGACAGTGTAATGAAATGTATCTCAATGCTATGGTTTTGGCCTTTTTATTGGTTGAATTAGAGGACCCAGTTGAAAATATTGGGGCCAAGTTGGTAAGGTAAGCTGCGGCAAAGACAAATGATTTAGCCGGGGATGGAACCACAACATCTGTTGTTCTTGCACATGTTGGAATATTGAAAAATTCCAGAACAATGAATGGAGAATAAATCTCCCTTCCTCTAACACAGAGAAAATAAAAATTTCTTTGACAGGAGACAGAGTTTCAATACTTTGAAAACAAACTTCTATTCCCTTCAATAACTCAAAAAAAAACTATTACACTACTTCCTCATTGAGAGGGATTACAAAATTATGACTGCTACAAAATGCAGTGCATAAAACCAACTCACTGTCTGTTCAAAACAAACATACTCCGTCTCTAAAACACTCTGCTGTGTTTTTCCCTTTCGCACCGCTGTGCATACACACTTAAAAAGTTACACTCAGTCTTTCACTTTTTACACACTGCTGTGTAATAACAAATTTACGTACTGTCTATAAAAAAAAGTACCAAGATTTTTCGACCTTTTTATTTTTATATGCCGTAACATATAAAACATATTATAATAAACCCTCTTTTAAAAAAAATAAAATTAAAACTAAATTCTATGGCCCACCTTTCATTTTGCATATGATATATATATAACATATGTTTAAAACATATGTATATATTAAACTATCAAAACATTAAAGAACCCTTTCCGTTGGACTTCAAAAGTCTGAATAGATTGAATTTCAAACCAAATTCGTGTTCCAAAATGGGATGCTGACGTCTGCCTAATTTTAACTCGAATTCTCAATCCAATGTGCCCTATAAAAAAATTGGGTCCGGTTTTCAGGTTTTCAGATTCCCTTCAATTTCATGCGATCCAATATTAATGCTCCACGTGTCCTCCTTTTGAATTTACAAAACTGTCGAGTAAATTTTTGTTTGTTTAATTTCTGGTTGGTGAATTGCGTTAATGCTGGTTGTTGTGTTTAAATACAATCCTGTACAGAAATATGGCTGCGGCCGTCTACAAAAAAAACTTGCAGGAATTTTAAATGCCGAATTAAATTTCTGGATGGCATGCAAGCAACCTCCAAAAAAA
Organism: Pinus albicaulis; assembly: GCA_034641835.2. Taxonomy (NCBI): domain Eukaryota; kingdom Viridiplantae; phylum Streptophyta; class Pinopsida; order Pinales; family Pinaceae; genus Pinus; species Pinus albicaulis. The sequence continues at coordinate 1,833,737,362 of CM076578.1, read as the reverse complement.
ATGTTGTTGCTGCATCCGTCCTTCTGCTGCAGCAGTTGAAGTTAAAATTCAACAGCACAGGGTTTAATAAGTGAGGGTGTAAAGGTAACTTTTTGTCGATAGTACTGGATTAAGATCATCTATTCATTTTTGTAGGGTCTTATGGTGTTTGGTTTTTTAGTTTTGGGTTAGGCTTATTGAGTCTAAGATAGTTTTTGAGTGAAAAAATTGCTATCAAGTATTAAAAAAATTTGGTTCTTTTGTCAAAATTTATGAGCTTGTTAGGAAATACAAAACTGACAATGGTTGTATCTTAAATTTGTGGAAAATAATTTGAAATGAAACCTTTTTTCTTAGGTTGTTGCTGCAGGTGCAAACCCCATTCAAATTACTAGGGGCATTGACAAGACAATAAAGGCCCTTGTTTCGGAACTCAAAATTTTGTCAAAGGAGGTAAACGCTTGCCTTTTGAGTAGGCTGGTTTTCCTTTTTGCTGATGGTTTGGTGTATCTAATTGAATTAGTTGCCTAAGGTATTTTGGTTGCAAACTCCTTTTCATTTTTCATACAGTATTGGCCTTGTGGAATACATTTGATTGTGTGGTCTTGTTAGATCTACAACATTTGTAGTTGTTTAGTCTTATGGCTGAGGTGCACTTTTATTATGGAAATAATTGATGCAATATTGTCATTTAATCCTTACTGCAGGGTAGCATGTTGAGAAGTTTCTTGTGAAACATTTGGTATTCAAAATGACACTTGATCCTATACAGCGTCATGCACTTGACTTCAAAATTCATATTCAAAGTGTGCCAGACAATTCTTGCAAAATTTCAAATATTTATGTTGTTTTAAACCATTATATTTTTCATGTATTGGATGCTGAAAATGTGAAAAAGACTTTCGTATGAAACCAATTGGTGAATAATTTCTAGCACAACAACCACTTCCAAGACATGATTTAGAAGTAGAACAAATGTGCTTATGAAGCATAGAAAGATATCCTTGATGCATTGTCAATGTTTGGCTAGGGTTATTTTTGGAGAAAATAACTCCTTATTCCTAGAATAGTGATCTTCAATACAAGTACATGCCATAGAAGAGAGATCATCGTGTGACGCAAAAAAACTGAAATTGGACCCCCAAGGAGAGCTGGTGTGTCTACAATCGCTCTGTCAGCATTTTCCCTTGGTGTACCCTGTTATTTTGCTCCAGCCCGAGTCTTAATTGACTTCTTCTTTCTTCGGGTTTATTTATCAAATTCGTAGAATTTGATAAATAAATACTATCCACAATGGTTGGACTTTAATTTATATTCCCGACTTTATATTATCTCCAATCCTTATAACCAATGTTTAACTTTCAACACTTTGTATTTATACTCCATGTTTCTTTTTAAATAAATAACTTGTAATGAAATTTCTGCTCTATATTTCACCACCCAGCCTTACAACAATCACGCTCCAGACTTATGGTAATTATCCGCCAATCGTTTAATTAAACAATTTCATTATACTCCGGCCCCACCTATATATATCAATAACCAATCAAACACTCGTATCGTACGTGGATATCCTCCGCACACCTTAGTTAACCTCCGGGCAAGTTCAACGTGTGACCACTGTCCGATGGCCCTTCTCCAAATCAACAACTCTTGGCAATTTCGCTCGGCTTCCAACGTCGGGCTTTAACGTGCGATGGCGCGGGTTAAACGGTGGTTTTCCAGGGGTCACTTTGCCATGTGTTGCATTCCCTATGGAATTGCTCGCGAATTGGAAATACCACCTACTCCGCAAAAGCGGTGCGATATGGGCAACCCGCTTTTGTGATTCCGCTCGTGGTTTTGGTAGAGGGCTTGACCACGGGTGCAAGTCTGGTTCCGCTATCCTTTTGTTTGTTAACTCATGTCCAATCCTCGGGTCAGGTTCCGAAAGCACAACAATTTTGTCTCTTTATTAAGCGTGATTTTTATATTTGAACAGTTTTCACGACCCCGGTTCTCTACACAGACCTCGCCTTGGATATTTTTACATAAAAATGATTGTTCTCAATAATTATTTATATAAATTTTCCACATGTTTAGTGTGGTATTCCCATGATTTATTATAAATATGTGTATTATCAAAGAAAACCAACACAAATTTTATAAGATGGGATCAAACAAAATTGTTCTTAAGTCGAGCCTGCCGGACTTCAAACGGCGATAAACCATAATTCAAACCAAATTCGCGTTCCAAAATAACCTGCTGACGTCGGCCAATTTTGTGACGTGAATTTCTTATCAAATTCACCTTAATATTTTACGGGTCCGGATTTCCACTGTGCGAGCGGCCCAAACAAAGATCCGCTCCAATCAATTTCTGCCACGTGTCCTCAATAAAAACTTGCCCTGCTCCTGGCTGCGGGTGCATTCGATGGCGTTTAAGGTGATGGGACATGGATATGGCGATTTCATATCAATCGCATTAACATTTAATGCTGTTTAATTAAGTTTTCACATCAAATCCGTATTAATTAATTTTTAACACTGTTCAAGATCGGACCTCCACTCCTCTTAGCGATTCCGCACGCTCCAATTTGATCCGGCCTTCGACTCTCATTATTAATGATCAGAGATTAATTATGATGGGTGTCCTATGATTGCATTGCAGACGGGTCAACAAAATGGCGTTTAGCCATGGTTTTTCAGACAAGCCGGTTGCTGGATTACACTGCCTGCTAATTGTGACGATAAGGAGAAGTGGCCAGCTGAATTGCTGCCTAGACCTTGCTGCATATTTTCATTTCTCTCAGTTCTGTCCCTGTCTGTCTTCCTCTGTTAATTGGAATTCTGCTTCTTCGTCTCCTCTTGTGCCCACTGCGCCTGAGATTGCACCCATGCCTCGCGTGCGTCATAGGATGCGTTGTCGCAGGGGGAGCACTAGAGGTAAACCCCGGCGCGCTCCCTCCAGCCCCTCAACAGAGTCGACTTCCGGCCAGTCCAGTGATTATTACTTAGGTCGATATCCAAATACTAGGAGTGGGCGGGGTCGGCTTGTAGGATCTGGCCACCATATGGATTTCCCTGCTCCTGGCTTCCCCACCGCTAGTTCACCTTCTCCCATGACGCGCACTGCGCAATTTTCCTTTAATTGCTCTCTCAACCGCCCGCGAATCATGGCTTTAGTCACTGTGGTCTTCCGCGAGGAGGCCCAAACGGAGGAAGAGTTCACCCGTCCGGCGGGTCTGAGCTCGGAAAAATCCGGCCAGCATTTGGGCCTTCAGGAGGGGAGCCGTGGCATGCATGTGGAGGTAGCACCTAGCGATCCTGGACCTTCCGAAGGATGGTTCCGAATCGTGGAGGAACCACCGGAGGAGTAGTTTGGTTAATTTGTTTTTCTTGCTTAGCAGGCCCACTTAATTGGGCTGCTTTTAGTTTATTTTACTGTGCTGGACCTTTGTAATATTTTTGAATTTTGTAAATTAAACGTTCAAGACTGGTTTCCCCGTATGAGGGCAGTCTTCTTAATTTTTTGATTTTTTGATGACAAATTTGCCATGAGTATGGCCAGGCAATGTTTTTGACTTCTGTGTAATTTTATTCGCAATGTTAATAGATTAACTTTACTTTGAATTCTCACATGATTAGCGTTTTTCTTGATCTGTTCAAGGATTTTGGGTACTTTAATTTGTATTTGGAACAATGGACGTCGGTACTCTATCTGTTGCTTTACCGTTCTACATACTACTATTTCACTTTCTTATAGATGCCTCGGGCATATTTGAATGCTTTCTCAGATTGTCGATAATCTCCATGTGGACCGTTACTGGATTTTATATCATGTCCCCGTATGTGACATGGGGTATTTTTCTATCATTGTCTGGGGTGGGACTTCCACTTTTCTAGATGGATATTTGGGTTCCAATCTTCAGATGTGAAAATGTAATGACTTCATGGACTGCTTTACTTCATATAATATATTCAAAACAATGTTTTTTCTCTTGTGAAAAAAAATATATTAATGTTTATCACTCTACCTTCAAAACCAGCTATGCTGGTCTATGTTGCTGGTTTATTGATATGGTCTGATGGTCTTTTTATATTTTGGACATATCACACTCCTCACATGATTAGCGTTTTTCTCTGTTCAAGGATTTTAGGTACTTTAATTTGTATTTGGAACAATGGACGTCGGTACTCTATCTGTTGCTTTACTATTCTACATACTGCTATTTCACTTTCTTATAGATGCCTCGGGCATATTTGGATGCTTTCTCTGATTGTCGATAATCTCCATGTGGACCGTTACTGGGTTTTATATCAAGTCCCTGTATGTGACATGGGGTATTTTTCTATCACTGTCTGGGGTGGGACTTCCACTTTCTAGATGGATATTTGGGTTCCAATCTTCAGATGTGAAAATGTAATGACTTCATGGACTATTTTACTTCATATAATATATTCAAAACAAATTTTTTTCTCTTGTGAAAAAAAAATGATTAATGTTTATCACTCTGCCTTCAAAACTAGCGATGCTGGTCTATGTTGCTGGTTTATTGATATGGTCTGATGGTCTTTTTATATTTTGGACATATCACACTCCTCACATGATTAGCGCTTTTCTCTGTTGCAGGATTTTGGGTACTTTAATTTGTATTTGGAACAATGGACGTCGGTACTCTATCTGTTGCTTTACTATTCTACATACTGCTATTTCACTTTCTTATAGATGCCTCGGGCATATTTGGATACTTTCTCAGATTGTCGATAATCTCCATGTGGACCGTTACTGGGTTTTATATCAAGTCGCTGTATGTGACATGGGGTATTTTTCTATCATTGTCTGGGGTGGGACTTCCACTTTTCTGGATGGATATTTGGGTTCCAATCTTCAGATGTGAAAATGTAATGACTTCATGGACTGTTTTACTTCATATAATATATTCAAAACAACGTTTTTTTCTCTTGTGAAAAAAAAAAATGATTAATGTTTATCACTCTGCCTTCAAAACTAGCGATGTTGGTCTATGTTGCTGGTTTATTGATATGGTCTGATGGTCTTTTTATATTTTGTACATATCACACTCCTCACATGATTAGTGTTTTTCTCTGTTCAAGGATTTTGGGTACTTTAATTTGTATTTGGAACAATGGACGTCGGTACTCTATCTGTTCCTTTACTATTCTACATACTGCTATTTCACTTTCTTATAGATGCCTCGGGCATATTTGGATGCTTTCTCAGATTGTCGATAATCTCCATGTGGACCGTTACTGGGTTTTATATCAAGTCCCTGTGTGTGACATGGGGTATTTTTCTATCACTGTCTGGGGTGGGACTTCCACTTTTCTGGATGGATATTTGGGTTCCAATCTTCAGATGTGAAAATGTAATGACTTCATGGACTGTTTTACTTCATATAATATATTCAAAACAACGTTTTTTCTCTTGTGAAAAAAAAATGATTAATGTTTATCACTCTGCCTTCAAAAATAGCAATGCTGGTCTATGTTGTTGGTTTATTGATATGGTCTGATGGTCTTTTTATATTTTGGACATATCACACTCCTCACATGATTAGTGTTTTTCTCTGTTCAAGGATTTTGGGTACTTTAATTTGTATTTGGAACAATGGACGTCGGTACTCTATCTGTTGTTTTACTGTTCTACATACTACTATTTCACTTTCTTATAGATGCCTCGGGCATATTTGGATGCTTTCTTAGATTTGTCGATAATCTCCATGTGGACCGTTACTGGGTTTTATATCAAGTCCCTGTATGTGACATGGGGTATTTTTCTATCACTGTCTGGGGTGGGACTTCCACTTTTCTGGATGGATATTTGGGTTCCAATCTTCAGATGTAAAAATGTAATGACTTCATGGACTGTTTTACTTCATATAATATATTCAAAACAGCGTTTCTCGTATTTTAAAGTTTAAATTTTTTTTTTTTTAAATTGAACCCTCTGTTGGTCTACCTACGCTTTGTAGACGTCGGAACTATGACAACCTAGAAACTTCGGAAGAGATACAGTATAAAAACGTCGAACCACATTTCGTCGGAATTACGACAGATTACAAACGTCGGAAGAGCGATGTTCTAAACGTCGGAAGAGCGACGTTCCAAACGTCGGAAGAGCGACGTTTCAAACGTCGGACCACATATCGTCGGCATTGCGACATCTTACAGACGTCGGAAGAGCGACGTCCAAAACGTCGGACCACGTTGGGTCGGAATTGTGACCGTTTACAAGCGTCAGAAGAGCGACGTTCGAAACGTCGAACCACATTTCATCGGAAGTGCGACAGTTTACAAACATCGGAGGCGCGACGGTTTGTGAGACGTCGGAAGAGTGACGCTTGTTCAAAAGCGACAGAAGAAGTGTCGATAGTGCGACACTTTTTATGTGCGTCGGAACTGCGACGGCATGACAAACCACGGTTTGTCCGCCCTCGAATTGTCGCTATTGCGACGACTATGTGTCGGAATAACGACGAATTGGCCGTCAAAATTTCCGCCAAATTTTCTAGTGATCCTTTCTTCATATTCTAAGCCCTCAATCATGTTCAGTTTTTCCCATTTCATTGTTGATGCCATCCATGATCAATTCTTAAAGTTTCATATAGAGGAGGTGTTTAAATACACTTCTGTTTTGGTATACATTTTTGTTTATTTTTAGGCCAGCAGATTCCAATTTGCGACGATAAAGCTTAATGATGACTCTCAGCCTCAATTTGTCGTCTTTTGGACCACTTTACTAATGAAGGAGAAAAATAACTACACATACAAGAGTTTTGTGGATTCATTTGTTCATCCAACAATCAATACACTCACTAGCAAGGAAAATTTGAAGGATGGAAATGTATTTTCAAGTTTAAAAACCTTGGCGAATTTAACAAGTCCTTAATATGCAATCTGTAAAAATTTTGGAAATATTTTTATAAAAATATTCAAATTTCTAATAATTTTATGCAATCCCTATATAAAATTTGGGCGAATAATTTTTAGAAAAAACGGAAATTAGAGAATATTTTTTTTGGAAAAAGCATGGAAAATTAGCCCACTTGTGAATATTAGCCCCTAAAATTTTCCATGCTCACTAGTACGTCAGAGCCAAGGGTGAATGGAGAAATCAAGAAAATTATGCAGCTAACAGATCAAGTGAGAACAGTAGATTGGTACTTGTACCAAAATTATACAGAGATCTGAGTTTATGGATGTGAGTTGGCCCCCTACAAACTGCCAAAGTTCCTCTCCATGAGGATATTTGCATTAGAATATATAAGACAAATGATCAATGCAGATGAGGTTCATTTTGTCTCTGCAAAGAAGAAATCCCAATTCAGGATCAAATCACAAATCAGTCCTTTTATTTGAAACAGTAGAGCAGCAGGAGAAGAGGCTGATAATATATTGAAGGAGATGATATTAAATCATAGTTTCACCTGGTCCTATGACCCAGTGGTGATCATATCCAAGAAAAGGGTGGAAAGCAAGTCAACACCTTATTTCCATACACAAAGGCCTGAGATTAAAAAATATGTGAATCAAACAGAATGGGCAGACAATACACTGCAAGAGGATGAAGAACAGGTGATTTCCACCTCAGGCAATATTCAAACCCCAACTCCACAAGAAAGGAAGGCTAAAGGAGATAAAGAAGACAAGGGAAAATAACCAGAGAAAGAAACAGGAATCAAGAGGACAAGAGATGATCAATCTGACATTGAGATTGATACATCTAGTAAAGTATTCAAAATTAAGTACAGGAAGAAAGCTAGATTCCACATGGACATTGACCATAGTAGTGAAAAATAACAACAAACATTAATCACCATCATAGATTCTCCAATCTCTTCCCCACCAGGTGGCCAGAACATTTTCTCCACATCTTTTGCCACCATTCCATTCCAGCAACAAAACTTGCAAACTTCTACATCCACTGCCACTATAGTGCAAAAGGAGGAAAACATCTATGATACATTCAAGGAGATCAAAAGAAAGAATGAGATACTCAAAACTAGCACCTACAACCATTTTTTGAAACAGACAAGTATTTCACAGAAAAGGTTATTATCAGCCTTTGACTCAGAGAAAGGAAGATGAAAATGGATTTCTTGGAAGCACAGTTCCCTTAGCCCAAAATAGCAGTAGACTACAAGCACACTGCTTATGAATTTGATGTGAAAGATATTCATCCATAGATCAGATGGAGATGCATAAGAAGACTGTATAATTTATCTCCTCCACATTGACCAGCACAACCATGAGCCTATCTAAGTTGCAGGTTTCATTGTCCAATGCACAATCACAGCTTAAAATGGAAAATATTTCCTCTATGGAAAAAGATACAAGAATTAAATCCCTTGATGATTTAGTGATACAAATCGGGTATGACCCAACAAACATACCAGTTGTAGAAGAAATTGTAAGAAAAAAAAATGCAGATATAGTTTCTTTGAGGAAACAGCTTAAGATGCTAGCAACAGAAGATCCTCTAAAAAAGTATATAGACGAAAATGAAACACAAAAGTCCGAAATGATGAAGTTGATCATTAAACAATCAGAACAAATCAAGCAAATGAAACTGAGATGGAAAAATTGATAAAAGAGAAACAAAAAGTAGCAAAGGAAGCAACAAATGCCATCATTCCATTACAAGCAATCCCTCTTGCTGTCATTCATTCAGCAATAGCCACAACTACAACTACATCAAGTGGAGGCACTAAGCAGTTAGCTAAGGCCATGGAAAACATGTCTTTACAGACAGTAGAAATAAAAAATCTGCAAAAACAGGTCAATACCCTACAACATCAGATAAAATGAAATGAGTCAACACATGCTACAGAGTTGCAGCTAAGCAAGAAATTGACATAAATTCTCCAGAAGTCTCTTAAAGAGTCTTCTATTGGGAATATGGTATGAAGAGTTAAAGAAATAATTTGGCTGAATATAATTGATTCCGTGAATGAGATATGGTCATCCATCCAAATAATTTTTGAACAGAGGGATCTAATTGATTTAGTAAGGGTTGCCATAGAAAAGGAAAACAATGAACTTGCAGGCGTGCCTAAAACTACTAACAATATCATCAAGTTTTTAAACTCTAAAAGTAGTTTTGAATTAGAATCCCTAGGAGTGGAAGACAGGACAAAAACCATACTTGAGGCCAAGAAAGTACTAAACAAAAATATTTTGTTTACACAGGTAGAAGAAAAGTGTCATTAGCTACAAATTGGAGTTAACATATTTTTTAACATAATTGAACCTCTAAACAAGAAAGGATTGCCTTCCTTGTTTGTGATAAATGAAAAGCTTATAACTAAGCCAGATTATGTAAAGAAGCTCACTAAAATTTCCAAGGATGCATCCAAGCATGCTAATGTGAAGAACACCATGATAGGAAGGGATTTCTATGAAGTTCTCAGCAATGACATTTTCATACAGCATGAAATCAAGCATATTTTCCAGTTGAAGCCAACATTCATGAAGCATACAGAGACTGATGAAATCTACATGAAGGTAATCAGAATCAAGATTTTGACTACAAAGGAAGCGGAGAAGTTATGTGACTACCAAGAATAAGGACAGCTCAGCATATTATTGGAACAACCAACTCAGCTCATCATTTAAGTCTGCAGACTAGTGTATCAGTTCAGCATATCAGCCTTGGATCTACCAGCACAAAAATCAACTAGAACACCCAATAATGGATTTATGGAGATTATAGCCACTTTTCACAGCTATTCCAACGTGTCCACTTGGTGGTCACAATTGTCAATTTCAGCTATCATTGTAATAAATAGCATATTTCCTCTATTGATACGGAAATTAGTTTAAATATTGCATTTCTATTCAGTATTAAGGGTTGGACCCTAGATTGTAAGCTTTTTCTGATTGGAGCATTGTAATTTTGGAGCTGGAGCATCAATAATAAAGGACCAATTTGCAATATTCTTGAGTTGTATTTTCCTGGCGATGTCTTTCCTTTACTATGTTTAATGTTTTCCACTACTATTTCTTTCAATGTGTCATTTAAATTCTAATTGTAAAACAGAAATCTGAAGATTGAGATTTTCTACCTTGAGCACCTTAATTTTGGTTGTTTTTACAATATAAGTGTTTTTCTGCTGATGTCTGGTTTAAGAATACTTAATTGCTTTTAAACCACTACTGAAATCATTTTTCTTCATTCCATAATTCACTCTATTATAAAAATTCAGTAAATACAGTTAGCTTTCCTTGCAATTGCTCTAGAATATTGATGCAACCACCCGACCTGTTGTGACTCCATAGCCCAATGGAAGTAGTTTAAAGAGATCCCTTAATCCAACCAAAACTATCAATCAAAACAACTCTCATAATCAATTTAACTAGCCTAATATCAGAGAAATTTAAAATAAAGCTAAATCTTACAGAGAGATCCCTCTCTTATTCTAGGAGGGCTACATCCCAGGCTCCAAAGTGGTTTTATTTTTTCATTTTATGATTATTCTTGCGAATCTTAAAATTATAGAACGATAACAGATTGTACATATGGTGTTGTGTGCATGCGGTTTTGTATACATATTGTACATATGGTGTTGTGTGCAGGTGGTGTTTTGTACATGTCTTGCATGTGGAGTTGTGTACATGTCGTATCGTGTACATGTTGTGCATGTGGTGCCATGTACATGTGGTATTGTGTACACATTGTACAGGTGGTGCGGTGTACATTCAACGTTGTGTACACGTTGTGCAGGTGGTGTTGTTGTGCACACGTTGTGCAAGTGGTGTTGTGTACATGTTCTGCATATGGTACTGGAATACATGTGGTATTGTGTGCATGTCGTACATGTTTTTTTGCGAGCATGCAGTACTATGTATGTGCATGGTGTAGTCATGGTATCATGACATGTGCATTTGTTGTGTTGTACTCTGTATATGTATATGTGTTGTGTTGTATTGTACATCGAGTGTAGGTGTATGTGTTGTATGTCGGTGTAGGCGTATGTATTTTGTTGTATTGTACACTGGGTGTAGGCTTATGTGTATGTACATTTATTGCATTGTACACCAGGTGTAGGTATATGTATTGTGTTGTGTGGTACACCGGGTGTGGATGTATGTAGTGTGTGGTGTGGTACACCTTGTGTGGATGTACTTGTTGTACGTTGTGTGCATGTGTATGTGATTTAAGAGAAGAAAAGGCATTGGGTTCTTGTTAGGTGTGGCAACCGATCCAGTGTGTGTACAGAAAGAACAAAGGCAGATGTAAGGATCGATGAAGGATAAGCATCGACATTTTATTACAGTTCTATTATGCATGTGACCTACGATTCTGAGTTATGGTGGCTACATGTGATTTATGATTATGGTTATGATGATTTCATGCGATTCATGATTTTAATTTATGATGGTTGTGTTTTGAGCTAACCATATGTGATATGTTTATGATGATTTGGTCAAAGATGTGATTTGACTTGTTGTGATAGGAAGTGAACAGGATTGAAATTGTACCTTATTTGAAAGTTACCAATAAGGTATGATTTAAAGTTATTTAAATTTATTTTGAATTTAATGGAAATTATGTGCTTGGTACAACAAAGCATGTAATGCTCAGTTTGGGATAGTCGAAACTGACTACAAGAACTAGCAGCGTCAACAAAAGGAATTTGAACATGCAGCAGTATGTTGTTAAAGCACTTCAGGAGTAGGGCCATTGTGAGACATTGGTACCCAATAATGTCCATTGATTTCCATCAGCATGCTATGACCGGTATGATGGTTTTGAGGTAGGTATATTCCTTGTTTTTTGTATCTTCCGATGCGAGGAAGCCTTACCAAGGGATGGACTTCCCGAGATGGGGGTGCTAGTGGAACTTGGAAGGTGAGTGACTGCACGAAAGGGGTGACCGAATTTCCCAAGGGACTGTGTAGCAGGGAAGGGAAGGTCAAGGATGGATTTTTTTTGTCATTAGCATTTCCAGATGGAATCATATGCACATTGGGAGTGTACCACGGAATAATGAGCTAGTAATTGTTCGTTGGTAGGACAAGTGGCGTAGGATTGCAACGTTTTTTATCAGACACAACTTTGAATTTAACAATAGATTCTAGACTTTTTGGAAAGGGGTGAATCCTGGTACTACTTTTGAGGGTATAGGTGTGAGCCCCTAGATTCCCTTGTTGCTAATATGGACATCATATCCTTTTATTTTTTGGTTTATAAAATGTGTATGTGTTTATATGTGTATATTATTGTAAATACTATATCGATTTGGTTTATAAAACTCCACAAATAGTATGGTTATTTTCTAGATGAATAAAATGTGCATGAGTATATGTGGTTGTTCTTTAAATATCATAACGAGTTGTGTTATAAAGCTCCAGTAAAATGTAAGTTTATCACGTTTTCAACAGTGTTCATTGTAAAAACTGCAACGAGCTACGTTATAAAGCTCCATAGGAAGTATGGTTTGTTTTTAGCAGTTTGTTAGTTTATAGGTGTCATTGAACATTGGGGATGGTGTTCCCTCAAGGGGGAGGGTTCTGTAACAGCCCTGGTGAAAATTACATGTAAAAAAATATATAATACCACGATTGATGGGAGAAGTATTCCAAGTTGAATGGTGGGAAAAACATCCTAGCGGTTGTTCATTTGGTTTATTATGGCTAAAGGAAATTGGAAAAGGAAATGGGAAAGGCTTTGGAAAGGCATGAGGCATTAATTAGCATTTTATTTATGAAAATAATGGAAATTAGGAAAAAAAGGTATGTGAAGGTCATAGGTTTAATGTGAGGAGGAAAATGAAGGAAAATAATGGAAAATGAAGAAAATGGAGGCCTCATTAATAAATTGCTTTTGAGGATCAATTGGTAGGATTTTTGGTTGGTTTAATTTTGGAGCTCTCATTTCTCTCTCTCTCTCATACTCTTGGATACTTATAGTTTTCTTGGATCACTCTTGGAGAGTGTGGATACTTGGTGATTTGGAGAAAGAAGAAAAAGAAAGAGACGGAAAGCACAGGAGTACATTGGGATCAACATCTAAAACCGGTTTTAAGTGCAGGTAGTGAGTTGCATGTATGTTTTCCTCACTAGTTTTGGCATGCATGGTGTATGCATGTGGATTTTCCTAGCCTTTCAATTTTTTGGATAGCCATGGTGTTGTGGTTTTATTCCATTGATTGTTTCTAGTTGGTTTTAATGATTCCTTTAGCTGTTGGGTTGAGTTATTAGTTCCTGGAGACTTGGTTGGATAAACTCTCTTGAGCTCGATGGACAACTATTGGGTTGAGTTACTAGTCTTGGATCCTTGGTTGGAAAAATGCTTTGGATCCCTAGGTGGGTTGAGTTACTAGTCCTGGAGCCTTGGTTGGAAAAATGCTCTGGAGCCCGGAAACATCTGGGGTTGAGTTACAAGTCCTGGAGCCTTTGTTGGAACAAACACTCTAGAGCCTTGGAGTATATTGGATAGAGACTAATCCGTGATGGTTTTGATGTTTGGATGTGAGGTGGAATAATTGGTTGAGGGTTGAGGTGGTTTGGTCTATAGAAGCCCTGGATTGATTGTGATTGATGTGTTTGAAGAGATCCCACATTCATGCTTGGAATATGGCACGGGGGTGATTGGCTGAAGAGATATTTGGCTCAAATAATATATGGTCAGGTGGAACGCATTATTCACATCTCCAGTTGGATTTTACATTCAATAATGAAGAGCTCATTCCTTTGGTATTTGGTATACAAATGTACTGGTTATTATGTTGATTCTACTATTGTTGTATCCACTGTATTTCTATTGTTATTATGTTGGTTATAAGCATGTATTTTATTAGTGATGATGCTTATTCATGTTTTTACTTGTAAATGAATGCAAAATGTATCTATGGTAAAATAGACTAGATTATATCTTATGATGTAGGGGAGCAATGCTTCTTAGTGATTCTCAGATAAGTAAGAGACCCCCATGTTTAAATATGTTCTTTATACCTGTAGATGCAATGTTTGTGGCATGTTTTACAAAATTCATGTCATGGCTAGGAGGGGTCCAGATGAGTTCTTGATGATGTGATTTCTTTCGTACCTTTTTTTTAATTTTATTCATCATCCCCTACAGTTTCATAAAGTTTTGGCAGTGACCTGGGATTTGGGGCTAAAAAGGTGCCACAAATCTCGGAGTTGCAGACACATAACTGATCAAACTAGGCCCTGGTCGCTACCTTTCCTTGGCATGGTCACAGATATAGGCTTTTAGCCACTAAATTTCCTTGGAATTCCTGCGACTAAGGCTCAAATTGGTAAAAAATTCAGTCTCCCTCAGGGTTCAAGGGCCTGGAATGTTGGGTTACCTCCTAAGGATGTTTTTGACGTTGTGTAAGGTGTGTTTATCTTGTTTCTGTCGGTTCAACTTCCTTAAGGTCATCTATGAGGTTGAATCTCATATTAGTAGCCTCTCGTTGCATTTTTACCCAGGTTGGTCAGTTACTTGGGTAGAAGTGGGAAGAGGGTGTTACACACATTCTCCATTATCTTGATGGCCACCAAATTTGCCTTCAATTATTGTTCTAAAAAGGGAATTTTTACCTTCATATTTCAAGCCTTGAAACCAAGAGAGAAGGGAAAAAACTACCCCCTGTCCACTTAAATTAGGCATTGCATTGTCTGAACTGGTGGCAAAAAGAATTTAATCCAATTTCATATAATACCCTAGCAAACCTCCAAGTGTTCTACCAAGCAATTTAAAGGCCTCCTTACAAAACTAGGCATACATTTCTTCAACAATAACCCTCCTACTCTAGTGATCCTACAATATTGTAAACAAGAGGGTAAAATTTCCTTTGCTATCAATTTGGTTCTCCATGCCTGCTCCATGTTGTGTAAAGTAGCAAAGGCTTGATATGGTGTTCAACAAGTGATGCCTCATTATCTATGTTTTCACAAGAAATCTATACAAGAACATCCAATGACCATTCCTATTAACATTATACATCTAGTGACCACCCATCATTATTAGCATTTTCATCCAAAAATATAAAAAGTACAATGCATCAATCTTTACAACAAATAATATCTTCTTAGGTTGCCTGATGTGATCATTATCAAAACCAAAATGGAACTTTGTACTGAATATTTCATCCTTTTACAACGATGATGTATGACCATTAGGGAAGTATTTAGGAGGTTCATCATTGATGCAATCCCATTCTAGAGGAGTCGAATTTGGAATCAATGGCACAACAATACTACCCATATAGTCTCAAGGCCACCAAATATCACTTGAAATGTTACTTTCCCAGTTTGGGATGGATTTTGAATGAGTTCATCGTGCACTAGTAGGTGTTTGCCAACCAATATAGGGGCTCATTGATCTAGGAGCATCCAATATGCCTCAAAATTTAATGTTCTAAATTTGTGATGCAAATATTTCCATTTCAAAGAGCTCAAAAATACGATTCCAATGCAACTTGAACAAGATCAAACGGACTTCGTATGAGAAAGTTATGGTTTTTTGAAGTTCACACCAAATAGTGAAAGTTGGATTGGGTGAAACATGGCATATTCGTATAGTGCCACATGTAAATATTGTGCATCTAACCTGAAATAGAATGGAGTTGACGGGTGGAATTTATTCATTAGTGACATGGAATTGAGGCAGAGGATTATGTGGTAGAGATATTGACTAGGCACAAGATGTCCAATGAGAGTGTGCCATGTGGCACAATCGGAAGGTGACATGTGACACCACGGAGCAAATGTTCAAAATAATAATCCATTGGACAATTGGAGAGATGAGGTTTGAACCTCTAAATCACTAACCTCAACAAAGGCAAACCAATGACCCAATCATTGGGCCATGGTTTCATTTTATTATATAAATGAACAATACTATATATGTTATGTGGAATTATAAATTACGGATAAATCATTCTTCCCTAGACAGGTGATAATCTAGAACAACAGGTCAAATACTTTACGACTATATTTTCTAACTATAAAAAAACACACAGAATGAAACAAGAAGCTTACTTGGAATCCAAGCGCTTCCAAAATCTCCTTCAGTCGCTTTTGCTATAACTTCAAATTCCAACCGGCTATGAAAATATTTCCTACAAGAATGAACACTAAACAACAAGAGATAGGAATAATACAGATGTCTATTCAAGTTATTTAACTAAATAAATAAAGCATAAACCATATACATCAAATAAGAAATCATGATATGGAAAACCAAAGCTTATACAGATGCATATAAGGAAAAATAAGCAGTAATATTTATTGATGATAGAAGGGGAGGTTACAACCCAGTGATTGATTTATTGTCACCATCTCCTACAACATCCCAGCCTCATCACGATGCAAATATCTCCAGCAATATGTCACTCAAATCAAACCCTTAATTGAAATTCCACCAGCATTTCTCTACTCAAATTCTTCCTTTTCAAACACTAAGATCTGTGCTCAATTTATAGAGGAGCTGGAGGTAGTTTTACAATCAATGACTTTCCAATAATAGGCAAGACATGTTCCCAATCTTGTAGATGTCAAATGGACACTTGGATTCGAAGCTTGACACATGTGAACTCTTCTAGAAGGCACTGGCCAAGTGGAGATTCCAGAACAATGAGAATTTCACTCCCAATGTGACTAGCACACCCTTGGATGTCGGGAAGTGCTTTGCAGAGAAGCCTTGCAGGGGCTACCTGCATATGCAACGCACTTAGTCCCTTTAAAGGCAGCGTTGATGAGCTCTCATATGATATATTATAAACTTCAAATCTTGGAAACCTTTGCAGATGAAAGTCTTGAATTATTTGTCTTGTTCTTTGTCTTAGGGCATATAGAAACTTGAAATGATAGGGGATGATAGACCGTATTCATTAGTCCTGGAGATGATTGTAATATTCCCAAATTTTCACATCATATTTGGAATATTAGAGTCCTTGATTTTCTTAATGAATTAAGTAAATAAAAGGGTGGAGGGACCCACATTACTCAATAAGAATAAATATCCACCTTGTGTGTGTGAATGTGGATTAATTTAGACTAGATTTGCAAAAAGGGGTAGTTGAGCAACTACTAATGTGAATGAGATTGGAGATCATGTATCATTTAATGAGAGAAATCATGGAGGGTTGATTCAATCAACTAATATCTTGAAGATGTCAAACAAAGGGTCATTTAGCATTAATGATCAAGTGGTGGAGGATCATGTGCAAATGAAGCACACATGATGGAAGAGGTGTATAGAGCACCTAGACTGTTTGGTTGATTTGGTCAAACAACGCAGTCCCACTTGGAGGATCTTGTCCACATGTGACTGCGCAGTTGAGATTAGGGCCAAGGCTTGGGATGGCTCAATCATTATAAATGAGATGAAGGCAAGGGTGAAAGGCATCTTGTATTATTTGATGTATGATCTTTTAGATCTGGAATTGTCAAGTGACATTCCACTACATTCTTGGGCTGTTTGGCAGAGATTGCAGGTGTTGTTTAGCACAGGGTGTTCCTGAGAGGGAATCCATCCTCTTTATTTGAGTGATCTCTAAGGAAGAGGTTTTTAATTCATTATACATCAAGCTTTAAGTGCCATTTCCTTTTTCTACTTTCTGCAGAACATTCATATTTAGAAATCTGCAGATTTCTGAAGATCAGTTTGAAAGGTGGAAGTTGTCTTCAGTACTTCAGCTGGAGAACAAGGCGAGGGATTATTCCCATCACTTGGGCTTATATATCAGCACTCCCAGAGCCACATTGTAGATTTGGCATCAGGCCAAATGTTATTGACCTCCTAGCAGCAGTATTCTCTCCAAGAATAACGTTGTCCATATTGCAGATCTAAAAGGAGGAAGGAAGTTGCTAGTAATTCAGCTAGAAATCTAGTGGAGGATCATTCCTTCACATTGGCATCAGTCTCACCATCAGCCTGGAGTTTATTGCAGCATATTTCAACAGGCAGAAGGCCTCTCTTTCCCTCACAACGCAGTTTTTAGAGGCAGTTGTGTTGTAGCAGCTGCAATCATCTTTTGGAGGGTTGAGAAGCTATATCTAGAGCTTATAGCTCATAGATATGAGGAAGAGATCAAACATTCAAGCATAGATCTGATCAAAGAACATATTTCAGCCATCTATTCTTCAGATCTAGCTTCAGATCTGTATTTCCCAACAGATCAAGGATCATATCCTAGGGAGGTGATTTTCCAAATTTTGCAGATCTGGAAAATCCTTTCTGGGCTATCTTGGGAATCCATCACATTGGCCAGATCTTGAATCTTGGCATCATCAGAGCTCCAATTTTGAGTAGATCTGCATTTCTCTTTTTAGCCTGCAACTCCATGTCTATATTCTGCTGAAGAGACAACGCAGTATTTGCTACAGAGCCTCAACAGTTACGCTGTACCTGCTTCACACATGTTTTCAGGGTGATCCTAGCTCATCTTTTTGGCTAGATCTACCTACATCTTGTACTTGTGTAACTGATTCATCTCCGATATAATAAAATGGCTCAGCTCTTTCTACATATTCTGATTTTTACTTAGATTTATTTTTTATCTTGTTGTAAGTTCTTATATTGTGTGAAGTATTACTGCATTCTCCCTCTTGGGATATTACAATGATACCCAATTAACCAGGTCATTGGGAATGCAGCCTAAATTGGCCTATAAAAAATTTCCCCCTAAAGCATGAAGTCATAATAATAATTACAATATTTTGATTGTGATGCTTTACACTGTGAGGGGCTAGAGATGAAGCGTAGTGGCGAGTTGCATCAATCTTGCAATACATTACATCATGATATATCCTCTTCGATTATAATTTCTGAGGGTAGGCATTCCCATGTTCAGCACATAAACAATATAATAACATGTACATAATTCAAAAAAGTTGTCTACATTGGAATTTTTCCCACTACAGACATGCCTACAAATATAGGCCCATGTTCGGATGACGATCTGTATGTAAGGTAATCGTACAGATGATGTGTATAACAATCCTGAAATCGTAGCCTGAATGGCTGAAACTAGATCCGGGGTCTTCTTATCTTGTTCACTCAATCATTCAGGTACAAGTCTAGCCATGCGAATATATAATTTGTAGTTGAACATGGAAAGGCATCATTTGATTACTAGCCAATGATGTGAGCTGTTAACAAACGCGAGAGAACCACCATTAATTTCAATGGCCCTCAAGGTACTGCAGTACATTTCGTAAGGTGTGAATAGATGATTTGATGTCAAACGCCAAATAGAATATTTTGGTCAAAATTTCGGAAGCGAGGATCTTGTTGATGTTGTAACAAGCCTCATGGTACTAGAATCAGATGTTTCTAAGTGAACTTCCTGGATAATGATTTGTCATCGACAAGAAGCCACCTTATTGTGAAACGGGATTTACTGATTTCGGAGACAAAGGCATGACTTGATATAGCAATTTTCAGGGATGACGGTCATGAGAATGAAGATTTATGAGTATTGCAGAAGGATGAGTGTTCACTGGATTGAACATATCAGCGACACTGAGATGAGTTAGCAGCATTGACCCAAAACTGAAGTGAAGGTATGATGAACCATAGGTATGAATGAATCGTCAACAATAATACCCAACCCAAATAGTCACGGACATGGAATGAAGGAAGTGTCATGTTCAAGAGCGACTTGCTACCATAAAGAATTCTGCTCACTTTTCTCAAATTTTCCCCGGTCATTTGTTGACCAGTACCTCTTTATTTTTTAACAAGCTTGAGGAGGATAATATTTTCTTGATCTATAATTCAACCCTTCGGGCGAATAATGTGTCGCTATTTAATAATTTAACGAGTCTAGCGATGAATAAAACTCGATTATTGCCATTATCAACAATCTCGTCATTATTTTATGTTTTAACGAGCTTAATGACAGCGATAGCCCGGTCCTTTTTCATATTTAGAGAGTTTGAAAAAGAGGACGAAAGAAAACTCCAAAAGTACTTTTCGTAAAGTTGTCACTCAGATCCAAAAAAGTGTAAAATAATATCTAAGAGAACCTCTTTAGTTATTTTCGACCAAGGTATTCCTTTTTCATAAATAATCTATCTCAGTCTGGAAAAGGGTTAAACTTATATTGAGTAGATATCAATTCATTTACTTTTACGAGCTCGAAAAGACAAGTGCTCGACAATCTTTTCACATTATCAAAGTCTGAAAAGAGCTGAAAGAAGACTCCAAGGGTTCCTTTTTTGCTGTTATCGAAGCTCGAAAAAGAGATAAAAGTGCGCTTCAAATCCTTTTTTTTTTTAACAAAGCTCGAAAAATAAGGAGAAAAAGTATGCTTTGTGATCAAATCATTCTTGAAATAAATTTGCACGACTAATCTGTTCGTCAATTGTAAGCCCTGTTTTAGAGCAACATCAAATGGATTAAAAATACATGTTTCATGACAAAAACATAAGAAAACTATAGTCATAGCAATAAATGTAATTTGCAAATAATTAAATGACTATTAAAAGTAGTTTCACTATTCATTTTTACCATTCCAAAGTTACCATTTGCATTTTGGAGCTCTGAACCTGATTTTTCCCCCGAACTTCAACTATTGATTGTGATCATTTCTATGGATGGATTTTGTTTCCATTTGATCTAGGTTGGTGCCATGAACCTCCTCTTTCATTTAGTATTCATTTCATTTCCAAATTCTGCAAATTTTTAGGTTTTTAAGGCCCCTAGGGTAAATTCTGCCCAAAAAGAGGGCAACACACCCCTGAATGTCGAAACCTGTGTTGCATAGAAAGTACAGTGAAGGTTACCTACACATGCAATGCACTATCTCTTGTTAGGGAGTGCGTTGGCCAAAATATAGATTTTTGTTTCTCACATTATGCCCAAAATTTGCCTAGTTTTCTTTATTTGATTGGAATCTAATGGATCTTATGGTTGTATTTCAGGTTTCCATCGAATTATAATGACGATTACATGGAGGGAAATAGAACATGAAGGAAAATATATGATTTCCCTAAATGATCTGGGTACAGTAAGAGCCCTAAAAGATTGTAGATTACTTAAGTACTTCAGGTTGTCAGGGATGAGGCAACAAATAGAACTCTTGGAGTTCTTAGTTCGAGCATGGGATCTAGCTATTGAGCCATTTCATATTAAGAACCAAGTGGTTCCCATAACAGTCGAGGATGTATACTTTCTCATAGGTTTGTTGAGGAGAGGCTTGCCTATTTCACTCTCAGGGTCTATTGTTGGAGGAGAGACTGTGAGAGATTATATTCTGTAATATTGCTATCTAGGGGCAGAGCCAAGCAAACATGGAAAGGTAAACATTTGGGATGTTAGAGATTTTTCTTTGAGAACCATCCTTTTCACAATCGCAAAACTTGCTGGCACCGTTACACTACATGTAGCAAATAGATCGTATATACAGTACGTGCTAGAGTGCTTGGAGCCAAAAATATTCAACTGGTATAAAGTTGTTCTTTCTCAAATAAAGGAAAAAATAAACAAAGAAAAGGGAGGAAGGAAGAATAATTTCAGTTATGGTTCAATCTTTATATCCTTTTCTTTAGAATGGATTCCACTAATGCAACCACAACATGTGACACTGGATTTGTCTAATCCTAGAGATCCACGGATGCAGAGATGGGTAGAACTCATGGGTAGGCATGCAGGCCAATCTACCATTATGTTCTCGACTGTGTTCTTTACCTAATTCCAACGACAGATTGTCGCCATTGATGAGTATGCATACGCAGGCATTGATTTCCGAGGAGATCCATATTTAGCATTACCAGAAGGCGCTCAGTGGGGTGAAATGGGTAAGAATGTTTTGACCATGTTTTTTATTTTCCTAAGGTTTATACAATGTTTTTGTATTTTGATGTTTTCCCAATACTAAACTAAATTTTTGATGTAATGCAGATGTTGGTTGTGTTCAACCAGTAGAGGAACCAGAGCGTGAGGCAGATGAGCCATCAGAGAGGGCTATCAGGAGAGCAGTCCTTTAGGATCTTTATATGGTTGAGAATTTGGCTGAACTTCGGCAACACATAGAGGGGTTGACCTTCAGGATTCCGAATTTCCGGATCGAAGAGTTACCCATGCGACTGCAGTGACACACTATTGGGGTTCCTAACAGCTGGTTGCAGTTACTCCATAGGATAGTTAGATCTATAGCATGTTACCACGAGCACCACTAGTTTACTTTTGACATTTTGCATACATTTTTGAGGTTAGATGACCAATGTGTCTTGGGCACAAATTTTGTAAAAACCTATAACTACCTATCTATATGATTTCAGAGTTTTCCAATGTTTATTGTGCAATCCTATTCAATGATGTGAATGTTTTCTTTACATATGTTGCAAATGGCTATCTAAAACTTGATTAGCTAATGAATCAGTTAATGTGTTCAAATTTCTAGAAATGTGTTGATATTGAATAAAATCAAAATGTCTTTCCAAAAGTTGAACTCTTAGGAACAATCTATGTAGTGTTGGATTTCTAAAAGTATAAACACTAGTAAGTTGTAATACCACAAGTTGTGAGTCTAACCTTATGATTATGCGGTTAATACCAAATGAAATGGGATTAGAGAGAAGTTCGATCAATGTGCTATGCTCAGCGATATTGTTCGTCGATATTCCAATACAAATTCCTTGAAAACTCACTAACTCGTCGTTCAGACCGAAAATGGCCCACGCTGCAGAGGATAGATTCCACGTACTATGACTAGCACCATTAGCATATCCAACAAATGGTTCCGAAGATTCATTCATCTGCGATGAAATGTAAAGTGGATTACTAACATCAAGAAAAATATAAAAACAATCTAAGATAGTGAATGAAAATCAACAGCATATATATACAATATAATACAAAAAATTACTACGCTCATGATTAAGCATAGTAACATTTCATATACAACCCATTTCTAGGTTGTTCCAACAGAATTCCATCATAATCAACCAACTCATAGGCACCCTTAGCAAGAACTCTTTTGACAATATAGGGGCCATGCCATAATGGCTCAAATTTTCCTATACCAATTACATCAGCTTCCTGATCATAAAAAAGGACCAAGTCACCCTCTGATAAAATGTAAGGCTGGACATTTTTGTCGTATTGTGCCTTTATACATCTCTTATGCACTTCGTTGGACAATTGGGCTTCACGACGTGTTTCATCAAGATGGATGAGGTTAAGGAGACGTGCTTCTTCTTTTGAGGTGTCAGGTAACAAGTCTATTGCGAGTTTTAACGATGGTATTTCAGATTGGATTGGTAAGATAGCTTCCAGACCATACACCAATTGAAAAGGAGTAAATCTAGTCGCATTTCTGACTGAGGTTTGATATGCCCACAAGGCGGAGTACAGGATCAAATGCCAATTTATTTTACGAACTCCTATCATTCGTTGAAGCATACATTTAAGAATCTTATTGATAGCTTCAACTTGTCCATTTGATTGTGGATAATAAAGAGTAGAATTGTCACGTGACAATCCTAATTTGGCAATTAATTCAGTCATCATGTGGTTGCAAAAATGCTTCCCATGATCTGTAACTATAACCTGTGGGACCCCAAACTATGCAATAACATGATTAAAGAAAAACAATGCAGTTATCTGTCCTGTGTTGTTGAATGTAGGCATCGCTTCGGCCCATTTGGTAAAATATTCGACTGCGATAATAATATAACCATGCCCCCCGGACGAACGAGGGTTACAGGTCATGAAGTCAATACCCCATTTTGAAAATGGTCCCACAGAGACAACAGGATGCATTGGCGCTGGTGGTTTGAGGATTTTACGATAAAAAATCTGGCACGTATGACAACTTATGACCGTGAGGATGCAATCTCGAAAAATAGTAGGCCAAAAGTAACCAGCGCAGAGTATCTTCTGCGCGGTAGCATATCCAGATAAATTTCCACCACAAGCCCCAGCATGACAATCATTTAAAACTTTTTCGGCCTCCTCATGAGTGAGGTACCTCATTAAAATGGTATCGACACCACGACGATAAAGTGTATCGCCGACTATCAAATAATCTTTGGCTTGGTATCAAATACGTCATTTTTCAAAGCGAGAGGTATCAGGTCAAAAAGTTTGAGCTTGGAGATAAATGATGAAATCCCCATACCAAGGATTAGATGATATGATAAGAAATAGAGACTCGTCAGGAATTGATGGTTCCGACATAGTTGCAGTACTATCATAGGGAAGGTCACAAAGAAGCTCAGCCAAAACTAAAGACTTCTTTGACTTGGATTTTATGAATTCCAAATCAAATTCCTATAAAATGACAATCCATTTTGAATATTTCCCCCCCAGTAATTGACATGATAAGATATAAGTCATGGGGTTTCAATCCGAAACGATAGTAGTCTTTCGAGCAGGATATAATGGCGAAATATTTGGATAGCTTGAATAGCTGCCAAGGCAATATTTTATACGTATGAGTACTTAACTTCCATATCATTGAGATTACGATTCAAATAATAGATCGGATGTTCAATTCCATCTTCTGCTTGGACCAATACCATAGCAATGGTCGTTTCAGCTACGGTGATATAGAGGAAATAATCATTTTGATAATTAAATGGATACATTAATGATGCTCAGACAAGAGTATCCCTAACAACATCAAAAGAAGCTTACGCAACTTGGTCCCAATGGAAGGGAACCCCCTTTTTCAAGAGTTGAGTAAATCCTTTAGCCATTTCGGCGTAGTTTGGAATGAACCTTCTTAGGAAGCTAGCCTTTCCTTGAAGTTTCTATATCTGAAGTAAATTTGATGGCGCATGAAAATCAAGAATGGCCTGAAAATTCAATGGTTCTATTTGAATTCCTTCTTTTGAGACTACGAATCCAAGCAAACGACCAGAACCAACACAAAACACACATTTATGTGGATTGATGCATATTTTGTAGTGTCGACAGTGTAAGAAGATGGCTCTCAAATGCATCGGGTGATCAATCTGATTTCGTGAATGCCCTGGTAAATAATCTAGATATGGTTGAAAAATGTGCTTGATGTCATTGAAAGCATAATCCATTGCTCTCTGAGAAGTTTCCCCAACGTTCTTTAAACCAAATGGAAGTTTCCTATAAGAAAATGTGCCCCAGGGACAGATGAATGTTGTCTTATGTTAATCCTCTGGGTGGATATTAATTTGATTGTAGCTAGAAAATCCATCCATGAACGAAAAGTTTTCGCATCCATCATAAAATTCAATAATCTGGTCAATAAAGGGAGTAGGATAGTTATCTTTTGGACAAGCATGATTAACGTCCCGATAATCGACGCACACTCTAATGGTTCCTTGATTTTTCATGACAGGAATGATTTTGGAAACCCATTCATTTAATGGAATAGGGTAAATGAAACCAGCACGCAAAAAAATTTCAACTTCTGCTTTGATGGCAATGGATTTATTTGGATGAACAGGACGAAGCCGTTGATGCACCGGTTTGACATCAGGATACATATTAATAATGTGTTCAACAATACTAGTATCTATGCCTGGCATTTCCTCGTAAGACCAAGCAAATACATCACGAAATTCACGTAAAAGAGAGTGATATAATTCAAGTTCTTATGGAGAACAAGATACACCAACATGAATATTTTCTTCAATGCCAGGTTTGGTCGAAATATCAATAGAAATGGTTTCTTCAATATTTGACATATTTCGCTCAGAATCGATTACATTAATAGGTAAAGAATTCAAAAAGAATTTTTTTATTGATGGGTGATATAGTTCACTAAGATAGTTTTCTTCATAATCAGGAATATGGGAACGATGATGATAATCTTCCCATGGTTCTCCTTCTGACATCATAGCTTCCAAAATATTTTCATCTATCAAAAACATTGAGGAAAATGGATCAGATGGAGTACCAAAATCTAAGGAACGATCAACCCAAACACTCGACAACGCTAGTTTTGGATTCACCGCCCAAGCCATATAGATTTATTTCTATGCCAGCTCAATAGGTATGGGCGGTAAAAATTCATCCAACGTAGCAATATCAGAATCAACCGTACTCTCCCTTAAGAAAGATAGAGTGGAAGAGATCATGTAGCAGGTCTCTATACTTGCAATTTCTGCCGACGTCGCGGGCGGCGGTAATGCAAAGGTTCCCATGAGAGTGGAATCCTTTAAGAGTCCTACACCAATGTTCTGAATTTCTAGTTAGGGTATGTGAAAAAATGGAACACTTCCAGTTACCTGCAAAGCAGAGGAAAAGAAGGATATTTGATTGATGACTGTGATAGTACCTTTATGTGGAAAAGAAATAATTCTAAAATATGTAGAAACAACTGCAGTCATCGCATATACCCATGGCCTTCCAAGTAAAATATTATAGTCAAGGGGTCCATCAACAACCTCGACATCAACATTCATTGTTTTCCCCCCTAGTTCAACATGTAGGTTATTAATAATACAAGAAGGTTTATATGTCCGTCCATCGAAATCCTTCAATCTCGTTGATGATTGTGATAAGCGTGGCGAGCCAAGTGACTTCCAACAATTTAGAGACATAATGCATGTAGATGATCCCTCATCAATAATAGTACAATGAAAAAGGTGATTGAGAACATTAACTTGTATGGAGAATTCCAATTCTGCTGGTAGTTGTGGCACATAGCCCATATGATTAAAGGTGAGAAGATTAGAATCAGTCGGATAAATTCCACCAATAGCTGACAATAAAGCTTGTTTTTTGGAGGGACAATTTTTTAATACCTCAAGAGCAGACATAGATGAAGGGGATTGAGCCAAATATTCAACTATATTATAATTTTTTGCAGCTCTTGCTCGAGGATTATATGTCAATTTGTGAATTACTCCCTTTGGTGGCTTAATTGTCAATTCAAGAATAGCAATAGGCGGTACTGATTTCGTATACGGATTCGTAGTTGAGGTATTCAATTGATCAATGGCCTGACTATCATAATATTTATTACTCGTTGACACCAAAATATCTGTTGAAGGTTTCGTGACAGATAAAATTAACACTTGGGAACTAGGAGCTGGATCCATAGCAACCAAATTAGTGTCCATATTTGGAAATGGGTCTGTCAACATAGCTGATGCATGAGAAGTCTTGATGATTTTTGAGACTTAAGCACGGTGAGGACAATCCCTAAAAAAGTGTTCCTCATTACAGATTATGCATGGATAACGAGGTTTTCTAGGTCCAGACGATTGATCAGATGATATTTCCTACGAGTTATAAGTTTTCTTTTTCTTTGATTTCCCCTTTTTCTTACTTCCAGGTTGCTTGTCACTTTTTCCCTTGTCAAACGACACGGAATTAATTTTGGAAGTAGGAGCAGGATCAGATGCAGTAGTGTGGTGTGTGATTGCAGTGTCAATCAAGCCGTCTTCAACATGAGAGTCCTTTAATTGAGGAGGAACATTAAAATTAGATCGCGGCGCGTTAGGAATTTTTTCATAGGCCATGCCAGACTGAGTGTAAATAAAGTCTAAATATTGGGCAAGAGCGATAACTTGCTCTTATGTGACGATGCCACCCTTAGCCACATCCTCAATTATAGATGGTAACAAGGACTTAATGAACCATTAAGCAAGGAGTTGATCTAGAACAAATGTCTTAACCATTCTATGAAGACGACGACACTCATGAATATGATCAGAAATGTGAGTAGCATTAGTCTATTTGAAATTGGTCAAGAGTTCCGTTCAAGTTTCTGTACAAATTATACGCACTAAGCATGCATATGTCCTAGATCCACTTGATCTCACACTATTTAATTTTATTCAAGATACTGAATCTATTCCACTTGTTAATCTTTTGCGGAAAAAATTAATTGCACACACATGTGAAGCATAAACAAAATTATTCAATCGCACATAACACAGTTTTTAACCGGGAAAGCCTAAAGCTGAAAACCCCAACTATATATTATGTAACATGGAGATCATATGAAAATCTCATACAAACATACAAATCTTATCACAAGCTCTCAATACAGTATAATCTTCATACACTAATCAGGCCCAATCTTGCAAATCCATGCACCGATCTATGCCACCTACTAGCCTGCCTCCACTGCGCAATCCCTGCTGAAGAATAGCTTTGAATGAATTCGAATTACTCTTGGATTGACTGCGCAATCCTCATTTCCATCTCCACTGTGTGTTTGATGCAATCAATGCATCACTAATGATCACAACAGATAGTCTATCTTGCCCTTTCACCTATCTCTCCACTGGTCTACACTGAAACTGCCATGCACTATAGTTAACTGTATTATTGTTCAGTTGATTAATGAGTTATTATTTGTGAATTAATTAACTAATTAATTCACTCCACTCTCATTAGTGTATCAATTAGTTAGACTAGATACAACTAGCTCAACTAAGTCTAACTGAGTTAAACTGAATACAACTCCATAACTACTTCTTCCAACTGTGTCATAACTCTACCACTTGAGTTCTAACTGAGTCCTCCATGCATTAGCTCCAGTAAACCCTTAGGAATAGTGTAATTCCTTCTGTCAGCTTCTGTGCCACATATGTGCATTGAACTGAAGTGCTCCAAGAGAATAAGTTGTTGTTTAGAGTCTAATTATTATTAAGAGCTAATAATAATCGACATGCATCTATTTTTAGATTGACGATCTATAAATAGACTTCGCCCTATATTCTAAAAATAGAATTTCATCTATTTTTCCAACTTGATCAACCATCCACAAATAACATCCTGTAACTTCTGAAATATGATCGACATGTCTAAAAATAGACTTGCGGGCCCACTTAGTGAAGGCAACTCTTTTCACTAAGCTCATCATCTTGTTGAATCTCAACAGTTTCATATATGATAGATAATTAGAAATGATTCAAAAATATAGTAGCTAGGGCAGTGAAATTTTCAAAAGAAGCTCTAGGTAACTCAATGTACCATTTTTCAACCAGACCTGTGAGTGTACGCTGGAAAAGACGTAGTCGAACAGAATCATCATTCAGGGAGTTTGATGAACACCATAAATGATAAGTCATAACATGAGTTGACAGATCTTCTCCAGGGTTTCCATTTAACTTAAGGATATCCGAGGGTAATTTGTGAGGTATCATTGACCACCAAGGAGCATGGTTGATTGGATCATTGGTTAACCGATTTAAATCTGGTAACTCTAAAGTTGTGAAAAAAGGAAATTGTCTATTAAGGTCAAGTTGAGCATAGCCAAGGTAAGATGGAATTGCTTGAGAAACATGCCTTTGAGCACCAGCATAAGGAATCTGTTGCTGGTAACCCAGATAGGGGTTGTTTTTAAAAGCAAACGCTTGAGGATTCTTTTGACCAAAACCTGAATATGGTACTTGTTGAAATGAATTTTGAGGCATTTGCACCTGAGGTTGCCAAGGGGTCTATCCACCAATGTTATAACCCAAATTGGAATAACTTGGATTCAGTTGATAGGTATAACCAGGTTACGATTGTGACATCCCATAAAATGGTAAACCATATTGTGAATAAATGATTCTGGATACAGGTTGTTGTAAATTAGCCAAAGGATTTAGAGTTTGTGGACCCAAAATTTGAGGTTATTGAGTTGAAGGACCCACTTGATAAGGTTGGTGTACAACATTTTGATTATGTAACAAGGGTAAAGATGTATTAACAAGTGGTAATGATGTGGGTGTAACAGGTTGAACTCGTTGATACGAGTGTACAACCATTTGTGGTTGGATAGGCAGAGTGGGCTGCCATTGAAAAACATTCATTTCAACATTAGGTTGACCAAAAAGTGATAGAGTACTGTCATATTGGGTGACCAAAGGTTTCCCCCCAGCATGAGCAGGATAATAAGATGGAAAATATTTCTCTCCAAATGCTGGGAGTCCAGTTGATATGGTACTTAAAGGAATAGACCCAGAAGGACTGGCTTGATATTTTCCTGATGATGTATATAAAGAATTGAGTTGTTCAGTACTTACTATAGGACTACCAGTTAGAATACGGGATGATGACATTGGTAAAGACCATGGTTTTGAAGATTGACCAGAGTAAATTCCGGATAATGATTTATAACCTGATGGGACCATAAGGCCACCATGAAAATATGACTATGGTAAAGTTGTGAACATCAACGGGGTAGCGAGGACAGGAGATGACGTAATTGGAACAGTTGGCCCAATCGAAGGTGTTGGTTCAGGCATGGTTACTTGACCAAATGTATACCCTTTAAGATCGACGAGAGTTTGAATAGGAACAGGATCAATAAAAGCAGATGGAAACGATTGAGGAAAATACTCGTACAAGTAAAGGTCCTCCCCAAAATGGGTTGGATTTAAAGGTGTCTCGTCTTGTGGGATTTCTTCAATCGCAATTAAACCAAGTGGAAGTATTTCATCATCAGGCCCAAAGTATATTTCAGGTGGTTGACTATGTGATATATATGAGACTCAATAGCTACAGAAATTTGTGGAATGAGCAAGGGAGGAACAAATTAATATTGTGCAACTTCAAGACTCAGATGTTCTGGAAAAGAAGAGACAGGATCTGGATCAATTTTTGTTTGAACAACGTCAGGTCTAGGAGGTATGGTCTCACTGATTGGATGAATCATGACCATGGGTAGCTTTGAATGTTGGAAATACTGAGAGGGGGGTGAATCAGTATTTCTTTTCAATTGTTAATTATACCAGTTAGATCACTTATATTTAGAACACAAAATAAAAAATGATGGAATAGATACTTTTATTAATTTCTTTTTTACAATAAGTAAAGTGAAATAATGATATAGGGCTCCAACCCTAGATGAAGACTCCAATATTCCAGGCTCCAACCTGTATTGTGCCAAGCACCGACTTGGACTTCCAAGGCTCCAACCTTGTCAATTCTGAGGTACCAACCTCAAGGGCTCCAACCCTATATCTCGTACAGGCTCCAAGCTAGTCTCTTGAGGACTCCTATCCTTTAGGGCTCCAACCCTATCTTCCAAGGCACCAACCTTGTCAATTTTGAGGCACCAACCTCAAGGGCTCCAACCCTATCTTTTAAGGCACCAACCTTGTCTCTATGAGGCTCCAACCTCTCGCTTCATTTCGTCAAGATATATTTGATTATACTTACGGCTCCCAATGTCTTCTTCAATGAGCCCTGGCAATATTCAACTTACTCTTCACTGTAATCTTCACATCACGTCATCAATGACAACCTTTTCTTCGTAGAAGGTGTCACCCCTACTCTTCATCATACTCAAACAATTTCTCCAAGTTACCTCATGATGGCTACATCATGGTTTCCAATGATGTCTCCAAGATCCGCTAAATCTTCTCAACAGGATGTCTTTAAGATGCTTTAACAATGGTGCTCACCTTCTACAGATCCAAGGTGTTTTTCCTTAAGGTGATTCGAGCTTCGTAAATGTCACTGCGCTCAATAAATCTCCAAATACTTTACTGTCCAAATACTTCACTGCTCGAAGACTCCTATTACTTCATTGTCCGAATACTTCACTATTTCAAGGTATGTCAACTATCTGCTATCTAGAGACTTGTTTCTCAACCAAGGTATTACTTCAGTGAAGCTCCAATGGCTGCTACACAAATCTTTATGTGATTGTTGCAACAGGTCCAATGATTAGTGACAAACACTAAGGCACTTGTGAACTAGTCTGTCCAAGCTCCTTATCCCTTGAAACAAACACCTACAAGTTAGCCTTCAATTTATGCCAATGATGTGTTATATAATACAGGGCTCTAGTCTACAATGAATCTGTAATCTGAGCTTCGTAGACCACTATCCAGATTCCAAACACCTCTCCACAGGTTTGAGCATTGATCAATGATAGTTGTCCGAACTTCTGCACTAGGTAGCTTCCACACTGTTCGAAATCTTCAACAGGACTTAGGGTACGGTTGCAACATTATCCGAGTTATAGGTTTGAACCACAAATCCAAAGTTTATTAACAAGTCCAAGCCTCTTGGATTGAGCCTTTAAACTACAGGTACTCTACAAATGACTGTCCCTGATATGATTTATAACCCAAGCCCCACAAGTGATTGCTCCCACTGGTCTAATGCTTCAATGACCCTCCAAGTTCCAACAAGTTTGAAACTAGGCCTCTGGGCTCTCAACAGATGACTGTTTACATGTTTTTTAAAGTGTTCCGAACCTAAATAAATGTGACTATCCCTCTGTCCTAAATTCTACACCAAATCCGAGCTTGAAAGGTTACTGCTGTTATCAGGAGCCTTCCACAGATTTAATACTACCAAGCTAAAGTTACTGTTGTTATATGAGGAGCCTTCTTGCAATTTTTCGGATTGTTTTCACTTCTTTCTGCACCATATATCCAAGTTTTGAGGGAGGTCCAAGCTTCTTCAATAGTATTTACCCAAAAATTCTGGAATTTTAATCTCCTCGGCCTCTTGTCTCCTTCTGCGGTATTCTCTAAATTTTCTCACCAAAATTTGATGGTTAGAGATGAGTTTGAGACTTATATTTATAGTGGTTTTGGCCTTTAATGAAGAGACATGTCTCTTGAGGAAGAACTGAGTTGGACAGGTAAGTTCATGTCGGCCAACATCAAGAAGTTTTTTTTTTTCAAATTAAAAATTCATTTTCTCTTCAATGGTAGGGAGTTTTGGGGCATGTAATAGCTCGTTAGAAAGAGGAAAAAATCCTCTACAAGCCTATGCCAATTCTGCAATTAAATGAGGTCATTTTTCATCAATAATTTTCTTTTTTGTGAACTGTCATCATTAATTTATCCATTGTAGCCTTAGGATTTTATGTTTTGGATAGTGCTAGGGCTCATAGATTTTAGGCCTTCAAGCTTTTTAGATTTAGGACATCTTTAGTAAGGCATTTAGGGCTTCATGAAATTATGTATTTATTTCATTTAACCATGTTAAAGGCAAAAGAGTTTGTCATTATGTGCCTAGGAGGGGTTCATGGTAAGGGCTTCAACTTTAGGGCTCCAAGTGACCTTCAAAAATTATTCATGCCAACATTATCTTCATCAAGGACAAGGGCTAGGGTTCTATACATAGGCTTCCATTCAATATGTAGATAGGGATATAAATGTAGGTAGGGATATGTCATCATGATTTAATGAGGTTAGGGTTATGTATCGCAAGAATATTTTCCATCTACAACAATGCCATATTGACATCAATGACAACCTTAACTAACAGTCTCCCCCTTTGTCATTGATGGAAATATTCTTGCCCTTCCAACATTCTCTCCCCCTTTGACATCAATGGAAAATGGGTTGCTCAAGTACTCCCCCTGTCAAGTTGCTTCTTTTCTTCATCAATAGTAATTATTCATAACTATATTACTCCCCCTGCCATGGTGCTCTTTCTTCTTGCAATATGTTCCATTATAGATGTGTTTGTATTTATTCATGTGATGTACCATCTCCCCTTGTCTACACAAATTCCTTTAGCTCATGAAGGATTCTTCACCTTGTGTGATCAAGTAGAAGGCATCATCATAATATCATGTTTTTCTTCAATGGAGTTACTTCTGAGAGATGATTTATCAAGATTGTCCATGTGTAACTCATCAAGGATTTCATAGGGCCCACTCACGGATCACTTTCTGCAGGAATACTCAAGAATCACAAACTCCCCCTAACTTTATGCATGGTCTCTTTTTGGCAGGGTTTCACCATTAAATACTTGGAATATCAAGGATGACTTCATCTAGTCAACAACATGTGTTGTTCGCTGGAGTGTTCAAGAGACTTCTAGACCCAACTTGTTTCCTCCCCTATACTTGTGTAGCTTTCTTCTCTGGCATGGTTCTAGCTTGTGCAGGGGCCCAATTCAAGTTGCAATCGTGTGCGATATGTCCAATGTTGTGGCAATTGAAGCACTCTATTTTGTTCATGAATAAGAAATCATGACTTCCTCTTGCAAAATTGCTTCGAGGAGATTGACGGGGACCATTATATTTGTCTTTGTGATATGCCCTACAGTCTTTTGCCATATGCCCAAAGTTTGTACAAGAATAGCAATAACCAAGAAATATACTTTGGTATCTTGGAGATGGAGTTTTCCTTGATGTACTTCTGAAGTCTTTTTTCCTTGGAATACTTTGATGATATTCATTTCCTTTTGTATTCTTGACACCATCTGCAAGTCTCCTTGGAGTATAATTTCTTACGTTGTTGTCTTGATTCTTCTCCTTGCCTTTGCCGAAACTGGGAGCATCAAAATTTCTTTCTAGGTTCCTCACATATTTGTTGTTTGAAGAATTATTATTCTTGCTTGAGGATTCATGTGCATAGCCAAGACCTGATTTATCAAGGGAAGACCTTTTCTGACTTAGGATTTCATCTAGGGTTTGAGAGCTTTTCAAGCTTTTATTCAGCAATTCAACTTCCTTTTCAAGAAAGACAATTTCTCCTTTCAACTTTTCACATTCTTCATCCTTCATAACTAGTTGCTTCTTCATTTCTTCCATCATTCTTTTTGCTTCATGTGCTTTGATTTTAAGGGAGATGACATTTGATTTTATTATGAAGAATTCTTCATTCTCCTTTGCTAGACTACTCTCCATTTCCTCTTTTAGTTTGGCGAGCTCCTCATCTATTTCTTGTACTTGAAGCTTGATAAAGTCAACTTCCTTCCTTGTCTTGTCTTGGTTACCATCTTGCATTTTCTTCTTAAGTTCCTCATTTTCCTTTTTCAAACTGTTAATTTCTTCCATGGAAGCCATAATTTTATTCAGGAGATCTTCTTCAAAGTCTTCCTTGTTCTCTTCATCTTCTAGGTCTTCTTTAGCCTTGTTGTTATCTCTCTTAACTTCAGCTTCCTTGACGAATTATGGATTCATTTCTTGTTTTCCATCATCTTCTTGACTATATATCATTGTCAATGCTCCTTTTGAGTGAAGATCATGAATTTTGTCCCATATGACTTTTGCTGACGAACATTTTTCAAAATTGGCCTTCACAGAATTTGGTAACCCATTCAAAATTGCCTTCATTGCTCTTGTATTGTACTCCTTGGATTCTTCATCCATCATGTCATTAGTAATCACTGATTTCCAAACTTCAATTCCTTGAGTCTTCAAGAAATTCCTCATTCTTGCCACCCATATATCGAAATTTCCATTGAAAAATGGAGCCTTTGCAAATTGATTTACTTCAATTTCAATGGTTGAGGAAGACACATATTTAGGAGGATTGGAGACTTTCTTCCTTGGCTTTGCCATTTGTGTTCTAATGATCAAAATTCAAGTTTTTAGGCTTTTAGTGAAGGTATTGGCTCTGAAAAAAATTGGAAATATTGAGAGGGGGGTGAATCAGTATTTCTTTTTAATTGTTAATTATACCAGTTAGATCACTTATATTTAGAACACAAAATTA
Source organism: Pinus albicaulis (assembly GCA_034641835.2). NCBI lineage: Eukaryota > Viridiplantae > Streptophyta > Pinopsida > Pinales > Pinaceae > Pinus > Pinus albicaulis. Next base: position 1,833,702,076 of record CM076578.1, on the reverse strand, counting down.
ACAATGATGGAATATATAATTTTATTAATTTCTTCTTTACAATAACTAAAGTACAATAATGATACAGGGCTCCAACCCTAGATGAAGACTCCAATCTTCAAGGCTCCAACCTGTATTGTGCCAAGCACCGACTTGGACTTCCAAGGCTCCAACCTTGTCAATTCTGAGGCACCAACCTCAAGGGCTCCAACCATATATCTGGTACAGGCTCCAACCTGGTCTCTTGAGGACTCCTATCCTCTAGGGCTCCAACCCTATCTTCCAAGGCACCAACCTTTTCAATTCTGAGGCACCAAACTCAAGGGCTCCAACCCTATATTTTAAGGCACCAACCTTGTCTCTATGAGGCTCCAACCTCCTGCTTCATTTCGTCAAGATATATTTGATTATACTTACGGCTCCCAATGTCTTCTTGAACAAGCCCTGACAATATTCAGCTTACTCTTCACTATAATCTTCACATCACGTCATCAATGACAACCTTTTCTTCGTAGAAGGTGTCACCGCTGCTCTTCATCGTACTCAAACAATTTCTCCAAATTACCTCATGACGGCTGCATCATGGTTTCCAATGATGTCTCCAAGATCCGCTAAATCTTATCAACAAGATGTCTTTAAGATGCTTTAATAATGGGGCTCACCTTCTACAGATCCAAGGTGTTTTTCCTTAAGGTGATCTGAGCTTCGTAAATTTCACTACCCTCAATCCATCTCCAAACACTTTACTGTCCAAATACTTCACTGCTCGAAGACTCCTATTACTTCATTGTCTGAATACTTCATTGTTTTAAGGTATGCCAACTGTCTGCTATCTATAGACTTGTTTCTCAACCATGGTATTACTTCAATGAAGCTCCAATGGTTGCTACACAAGTCTTTATGTGATTGTTGCAATAGGTCCAATGATTAGTGACAAACACTGAGGCACTTGTGAACTAGTCTGTCCAAGCTCCTTATCCCTTGAAACAAACACCTACAAGTTAGCCTTCAATTGATGCCAATGATGTGCTATATAATACAGGGCTCCAGTCTACAATGAATCTGTAATCCGAGCTTCGCAGACCACTATCCAGATTCCAAACACCTCTCCACAGGTTTGAGCACTGATCAACGATAGTTGTCCGAACTTCTGCACTAGGTAGCTTCCACACTGTTCGAAATCTTCAACAGGAATGAGGGTACGGTTGCAACAGTCTCCAAGTTGTAGGTTTGAACCACAAATCCAAAGTTTATTAACAATTCTAAGCCTCTTGGATTGAGTCTTTAAACTACAGGTACTCTACAAATGACTTTCCCTGATCTGATTTATAACCCGAGCTCCACAAGTGACTTCTCCCACTGGTTTGATGCTTCAATGACCCTCCAAGTTCCAACAAGTCTGAAACTAGGCCTCCGGGCACTTAACAGATGATTTTTCACACGTTTTTTAAAGTGTTTTGAACCTAAATAAATGTGACTGTCCCTCTGTCCTAAAGTCTACACCAAATCCGAGCTTGAAAGGTTACTGCTGTTATTAGGAGCCTTCCACAGATTTAATACTACCGAGCCGAGGTTACTATTGTTATATGAGGAGCCTTCCTACTATTTTTAGGATTGTTGTCGCTTCTTTCTGCACCACAGATCTAAGTTTTGAGGGAGGTCCAAGCTTCTTCAATAGTATTTACCCAAAAATTCTGGAATTTTAATCTCCTCGGCCTCTTGTTTCCTTCTGCGGTATTCTCTAAATTTTCTCTCCGAAATTTGATGGTTATAGATGAGTTTGAGACTTATATTTATAGTGGTTTTTTCCTTTAATGAAGATACATGTCTCTTGAGGAAGAACTGACTTGGATAGGTAAGTTCATGTCGGCCAACATCAAGAAGTTTTTTTTTTCAACTTAAAAATTCATTTTCTCTTCAATGGTAGGGAGTTTGGGGGCATGTAATAGTTCATTAGAAAGAGGAAAAAATCCTCTACAAGCCTATGCCAATTCCACAATTAAATGAGGTCATTTTTCATCAATAATTTTCTTTTTTATGAACTGTCATCATTAGTTTATCCATTGTAGCCTTAGGATTTTATGTTTTGGATAGTGCTAGAGCTCATAGATTTTAGGCCTTCAAGCTTTTTGGATTTAGGACATCTTTAGTAAGGCATTTAGGGCTTCATGAAATTATGTATTTATTGCATTTAACCATGTTAAAGGCAAAAGAGTTTGTCATTATGTGCCTAGGAGGGGTTCATGGTAAGGGCTTCAACTTTAGGGCTCCAAGTGAACTTCAACAATTATTCATGCCAACATTATCTTCATCAAGGAAAAGGGCTAGGGTTCTATACATAGGCTTCCATTCATTATGTATATAGGGATATAAATGTAGGTAGGGATATGTCATTACGATTTAATGAGGTTAGGGTTATGTATCACAAGAATATTTTCCATCTGCAACAATGCCATATTGACATCAATGACAACCTTGACTAACAGTGAAGACTTTGTTTCGACAACAGTAGATGAACCGGGATGTGTAGAAACAACTTGAGCTGACTCTAGTTTATTGGAAAATGATGGTTCACCAGAGGTATGAATTGTACTTGATTCGATAGATCGTGATCGCCTTTTCCTACCAAAAGTAACTTCTAGTGGTAAAGGTGGTTTTAAAGCTAATCTACGCGAATGATGGGGGAAATTATTTTGTTCTTCCACGATTACTGATTTATTTTAACCAAAAACAAATAAACCAAATAAAAGGGTAATGCTAGGTAAAAGGGTTTACCAAGAAACTGTGAATTGCAGAATACCTCCTGGCGAACCAAGAAGTACGGGCAGGAAATCTCCCTAATGTTGTGTTCGGTGTATCACAATTTACAAGGCTGCCAACTCAGTTCACTATGGATGGATAGCACCTAAAAATTGTCCTCCCAAATATACCCAAAGGTACGTGGAGGCCCAAGTCTGTATTAGCGTTGTCTAATGCGAAACCCCATAGTGAGAGCACCCCTTTATACTTATCGTGCTATAACACCGCCCGATATACCCGAAATTATGTGGAAAAGCTACGATATAATTACGTACATAGAGTGAGGTATCACACTTGGAATGTATCGCAGACAAGTTAACGATAGTTGCTATGTTTTACGACGTCGGAACACGTCTCTAGCCTAGACCTTCTAAATGTTATCGTTATGGTTCCAAGGCTTTGTTAGGTAAATTGAGATAAATTTTAGGTTGATCTTGTTTAACAATTTTCCTGTCAAAGGTTCACCGCGATGATGTATTGGAAATTCCTAAAATGAAAAATAAGAATGATAAGAAATATTTCACTTTTAGTTTTTTCAATGAAAATCCTAGCTATGAGAGGGGAAGAGCAATTAATTTGCAAGCAAACAAATCAATGAGCACTAACTAAATGCAGATTTCCTAATTGCTCCTTTTGTAAAACACACAAAACACTACATGAAAATGCATTTTTTTCTTTTCTGTTCCTTTAATGTTATGAATGCAGAAAAGAAACTAAGTGCACTAGATCGACAAAAACAAATGCCTTTTACTTTTGAGAAATGAGGAATACAAACAACAATTTCTCTTTTGAAGGAAAAATGAGGAATTTAACAACAATTTCTCCTATCAGGAAATGAATAATTTATGACAATTTCCTTTTTCAAAATAAAATGGATCTAATGCGACAATGAAAATACTTCGAAATTAATTCGTCAATGATAAATAAAAATGCCTTAAACAAACATTGAACAAATTTTCTTTCAAAGGAGGAAGAGGTAGGTAGATTCACTGGTCAATATGAGGTTCAAACTTTTCAAAACACAGCAGAAAAAAAACTAAATCAAATTGCAAAGACAAATTCAAGGGAATTTGGATGGTTTCAGGAGGCAACACAGTCTCTAAGGAGAGACAATGCTTTGCAACACAGGCCTGAAAGGGAGATAGTGCTATGAAAATTACTATGTCTTGTCCAAGGGTGCGTTGGGCACAGTGTATAAGGAAAAACACAGCTGTTTAACACACCTCTTTTGCAAATTTGGATTTCAAAAATCTTAATCTTAGTGAGTAACAAATACTGGGTGAATAAACAGATAAAATCAGAGACTAAAACACCTAGGTCAAAGAGTAATTTCCCCAGTGGAGTCGCCAATTTGTTATGTAGAGTTATGAATTACGGATAAATCATTCTTCCCTAGACAGATGCTAATCTAGAACAACAGGTCAAAGACTTTATGAATATATTTCCTAAATATAAACAGACGCACAAAATGAAACAAGAAGCTTACTTGGAATCCAAGCGCTTCCAAAATCTCCTTTTGTCGCTTTTGTTGTAGCTTCAAATTCCAATCGGTCGTGAAAAATATTTCCTGCAAGAATGAACACTCAATAGTAAGAGATAGCAATAATACAGATGTCTATTCAAGTTATCTAGCTAAATCAATAAAGCATAAACCATATACATCAAATAAGAAATCATGATATGGAAAACCAAAGCTTATACATATGTATATAGGGAAAAATAAGCAGTAATATTTATTGATGATAGAATGGGAGGTTACAACCCAGTGATTGATTTAGTGTCACCATCTCCAACAACATCCCAACCTCATCACAATGAAAATATCTCCAACAATATGTCACTCAAATCAAACCCTCAATTGAAATTCCACCAGCATTTCTCTACTCAAATACTTCCCTTTCAAACAGTAAGATCTGTGCTCAATTTATAGAGGAGCTGAAGGTAGTTTTACAATCAATGAATTTCCAATAATATGAAAGACATGTTCCCAATCTTGTAGATGTAAAATGGACACTTGGATTCGAAGCTTGACACATGTGAAATCTTCTATAAGGCACTAGCCAAGTGGAGATTCCGGAACAATGAGAATTTCGCTCCCAATGTGACCAACGCACCCTTGGATATCGGGAAGTGCTTTGCAGAGCAGCCTTGCATGGGGCTACCTGCATATGAAACACACTTAGTCCCTTTAGAGGCAGCATTGATGAGCTCTCATACGATATATTATAAACTTCAAATCTTGGAAATATTTGAAGATGAAAGTCTTGAATGGTTTGTCTTGTTCTTTTTCTTAGGGCATATAGAAACTTGAAATGATAGGGGATGATAGACCCTATTCATTGGTCCTAGAGATGAAGCCTAGTTAACCAGGTCATTAGGAATGGAGCCAAAATTGACCTATAACAATATATATGCTTTTGTTATAACAAATTGGAAAAAGGAAGAAGGTTGCGGGATTGACCCCATAACCTCATGTCAACCACCCTTGCATGACTCCACCTGCCATGCCATATCTCGAACACCGTCGATGAGCACATGGGTCGAGGATTATGGTATATGGTATATATTATGGTTTGAATATTTATAACAAATGGTTATATATAATATAACCAATGTGCCCAATATAACAAGTTTCCATATATAGGAATAATTCATTGGCTTTAAATATTCCATTAGATTCTCCACATATTATTTTAAAATATAATGGTGCATTGCATAGTTAGATTTTCCACACTATTATTTTATTTAATCCCAATAATTTGGATGAAGTATGTGTCCAAGTTACTCATCTTGAGTCTTGGGGAAAGAATGTGAAAAATTATTTCACAAAGGAAATTCAAATGAAGGAGGAAAGGAAAGAAGGCTACTGCAATGAAGAAAGAAGACGCAAAGCCGACATGACATCCTTGTAAAAATGAATGGCATGACCATGCTCATTGTTGGAAGTTGCATCCTAAACTAAGACCTAAGAGAAATAGAGGAAAAGGAAAGAAAAATACTATTGTAATAGTGCAATAAGATTTGAGATGTTATTCAGGGGAAGAAACTGAGGTCACAACTATTAGAGTGCAAGGTAAAACATCTTCTAATTCTATCTCTAGTTCATATATTCCAGCCCCTAGTGTTGAAAGTAGAAGAATTTATTTTTCGTATAAGGGTAATAACTAGGCATATGAAAGTGGATACTCTTTTTAATACTAGTTCCCAAGTGAATTTAATATCTGAAGTGATTATCAAGGAGCTAGGATTAGAGACAACACTTCGCAAGAAAACTTATCCTCTCGATTGGGTTTGTGATAATGTGAAGCTACAAGTAACGAATTAGTGTAAAATGATATCACTTCAAAAAAAAATACGGGGCTGAATTAGACATGCTCCTCTTGATATTTGTGGAATTTTCTTGGGAATCCATTTTTTGTATGACAAGAAATTCATATTCTTCAAGGAGGAGAACAAATATCACCTCACCAAAGATTGGCCTGAGTATATTTTAAGAGAATGCAGCCTGAAGACTAGTTTATCACTTATTAGTGCAGACAAAATGAAGAGGCTCATAAATTTCAACAAGAATTTTATAGTTTTAGTTGTGAAAGAAAAGGATATTGAACAATCTGATGATTTTAAGGGTTGTGATTCTTCCCATAAGGATTAATTAGTTAAACTCATTTCTAACTATGATGAAACTCTCCGAGAACCCAAATGACTGCCTCCTAAGAGGGAGATTCAACATGAGATTTAGTTGCAAGAAAGTGCCCCTCTTCTTAATATTGGTATGTATAGGATATTCATGATAAAAAATGAAGAGATCAAGAAGCAAGTTTAATAATTGCTTGAAAAGGGAGTCATCAGGCCTAGTTCCTATCCATGTGGATCTATGATCGTGATGGTACCAAAGAAGAATGGTACATGGATAATGTGCATTGAATTTCGTGGAAATAAGATCACGGTAAAGGATCAATACCCTCTTCCTCGTATCGACAATTTGTTAGATCAATTAAAATATGTAGTTTACTTTACTAAGTTAGACTTGCAAAATTATTATCATCAGATTTGGGTCGCAAAAGATGTTGTTTGGAAAATCACTTTCAATACAAAATAGGGTTTTTTTGAATGGTTAGTGATGCATTTTTGAATTTTCAAGGCCCTATAGACTTTTATGCATGTGATGAACGACGTTTTTCAACCATTCATTGATGAATTTTTGATTTTCTACTTATATATTCTTGTATTTAGTAGAACTTGGGATGAGCCTGGCAAGCATGTTAGATGAGTATTTCAGTGGGAAGGAAAGAAGAATAAATCCTTTGATACATTGAAAGAAAATGTCATAACAACATTTATGTTAGAATTTCCATACTTGTAGCTACAGTATAAGATAGAGACTGATGCAAGTGGATATAATCAAGCATTGCATTCGTATACATTGAGCTCTACATTTGAAACTTGTTTTTGGTACCTTCCAAAGTCTCCACTAGATTCTATTTTTGGGAAATACGTTGATTCTGATGAGCAGAGAGATGAATATAAAGTCTAAAAAATCATACAGAATATCCAAATGGTGCATCAAGCATTACAAGAATAGTTGGAGAATAACCAAGCCCAATACAAGGCTAGGCATGATAAACATAGGATGGATCATCACTTCAAATTTGGTTATCAAGTTCGATTACATATTAGCAAAGAAAGGTTAATATTGGAAGGTAATAAGCTCAATCCAATATAGTATGACCCATTTACTATTTTGGAGAATATTGGAACTAATGTTTTCTATTTAGATTTACCACCACACATGCAGATTTATTATGTTGTAAATGTGGAGAACTTGAAATTGCATGAGCCTCCAATCATTAGAGAAATTTTGAGGTAAAAAATGGGCCTCAAAACAAAAATATACAAAAAAATTAAACTTTATAAGAACCAATAGGATTCATGGTGACGATTTCAACCATGGGGGATGATTCACCATTTTTGGAGTAAAAAGGTAAAAAGATAAATAAAATTAAAAACTACTTTTTCAAATCATATTTTCAACATATCTCCCTACAATTTTACTCAAATTTTGAGTGGGAGTACTCATTGGATGCAGAATTAAATTTTTCATCCAAGGAGTACCCATGTTGCATAATTTCGATGGACCCTGCTACACGAAAAATGTGAAATACATGAATTTTTTTAATTGCAATCACGTTTTTTCATGTATTTCACATTTTTCGTGTACTATGGTTCATCGAAAGTATGCAACATGGGTACTCCTTGGATGAAAAATTGTATTCAGCATCCAATGAGTGATCGTGCTCCAAATTTGAGTAAAATCATAGGGAGATAAGTTGAAAAAATGATTTTAAAAAGTAGTTTTTTCTTTTTTCCCTCCAAAAATTGATGAGATAATATAATCTTATTTTATTATTTCCACTATTATTTTATAATATTTGTTAGGAGACCCATTTTAGACCTTAAAATTCTTCCAATGGATCACAAATCAGGATGATAGAATTCAAGTTCCTTACATTGATGATTTTTTTCATGAGTGTCTAAATGAATTGCAAGAAGATGTCATATTGGACAGGAAGACGAAGACTTCATGTTGAGGAAATGTGGAGTATATTTTAATGGACCTTAAGGGAATGAATCCAAGAAAATCATGGTGGATCGAGATAAGAAAGTGAGGGAGCAATAAACTCACCTATTTTCAAAGTAATTTAACTTTTGGAGGTCCAAAATCTTCCTAGTGGGGAGGGTTGATCTGGAGAATCCAGGATTCCTCAAAATTAAATGTTCTCAAATCATGATTAAAATACCACCATGTCAAATATATCAATGATATTATTCCATCGCAACTTGAACGAGATAAAACAGACTTCGTATGATAAAGTTATCGTGTCTTGAAGTTCGCGCCAAATAAAAAAAGTTGGAGAAGGTGACACACGACACATCCTACAATGCCACATGGAAAGACCATACATCTGACATGGAACATCATGGAGTTGACACATGGAATTCAGTCATCAGTGATGTAGCACTGAGGTAGAGGTTGACATGGAAAATATGTTGATTAGGCACAAGATGTCGAATGAGAGTGTGCCACATGGCCCAATCAGAGGGTGTCGCATGGCATCACAGAGTAGCTAGTAAAAAGAATCATCCAATGGATGGTTTGCGCAGTGAGATTTGAACCCCCAACCTTGGCGAAGGCAGGCCAATGACTATACTGTTTGGTCACAAGTTTGTTTATTATATAAATGAATAATATTATATATGTGTGTGCTTTATTTATAACTATTTTTGAAAAGGGAGAAGGCCGCAGGCTTGACCCTGCAACATCCTGTCAGCCACCCTTGCATGAAAACCAATAGACTCTACATGTCAAGTCATATCTCAAACACACTCAATGAGCACATGGGTCAAGGATTGTGTTATATGGTATATAACATAATGGGTTGGCTAAGTCATGTAGATGAAAATATATCCTTGATAGCATTGGGAATAGGGATAGGGATTGGGTTTGGGGGAATGATCACTATATTTATAACTTGGGAGATATCTAAACATTGGATGATACCCCCAAATATACCATAATTTTTTTTTTGGGTATATCAATTTCATAAATAGTCAGTTAAGTGTGAGACAAAAAATATGGCCATAACTATCTTGTATATATTAATATTCAATTAGTCAATTGAGTGAATCCTAAGTGGTTGGTAGGGTTTAATGATAACCTCCCTACCTAACTTCAAGTCTCATTGTGACATGATGCTCCACTGGGAGCCATATTTGTATTGGTTATTTGGAATATGTTGATCATGTACTCTTCATTGATTCTTGTTAATAGTAAGAATATATTGACTATGTACTCATCCTTGATTCTTGGGAATAGTAGGAAGATATGTATCTAAATTTACGTGCATTACTTTTTATATAATATTTTATATTGTTAACCAAGTTTGTCTTAATGCTTAGGAGGATTGATTGGTTTCAATCTTGCCCAAATTTTATTTTCTTAATTTGTAATTTTGTTGAGGTCATATTAAATATATTATTTTAATAACTTTATATTTTATTGTTAAGCAACTTTAAATTACAAAACTATATCAATACTACCTACAAATTTGAAAATAAAATAAACACATATCAATATATTACACTCATTTTACAAATATGTATTATTTGTAATTGTTGTGCTTAAAAAATAAAAATTCTACATATATTTATTTTTTAATATTTTTTTAATTATTCATTAAATTCTATATAATATTTTATATTATTAATTAAGTTTATTTTAATAATTAGGAATAGGATGATTGATTTTTTTATTTTTATTTTTTTTGTAAATCGAACTTCTATTCAAACTTCCAAAAAGAGTACATCAAAAGGAAAGATGCAGGTAGCCTCACTCTAACCAGGTTTGTTGACTACTACTGAAAGCAAGTGACAGTAAAACATAAAAACAGTGAGAGACAAAGTCCAAAACTTGAAGGGCCAAAGACACCAGTAAACACACAAGATACATAAAACACTTGTAACCATATCAGTGGTTAGGAGTGATGGAGGTTGGGTTATCTGTAGTTTTTCCTAGAGGCAGAGGAGGGAAAAAAGAGCAATGAAAGTGTTATTCGAAGTGGGCCATCCAGGCCTCCAGCTTTTCAAATTTCTCAGCTAGCATATTTTTTGTTATGATACCAGCTCCAAAAATTGAAGAAAAGAGATATCAACACCTTAGAAATAGCCACTTCAAGGGGGAAACCTCCAATACATTACATAAATGAACAATTCTTGGATGATACAAATGACAAAACCTCCTTCTATATATAGGGGTCCATGGGGTCACAATATAATCCTAGCCGACCTAACAATAATAATGTAAGGGAACAATAATAATAATATGGGGGTTACAGGGGTACAAAAATAATAATAAGGGGGCTACACCAATAACAATAAGGGACTACACTAGTAATATGGGGACATAACATGCCCCTCTCCTTCAAAAAAGTGTTGTCCTCAATGCTTGAGTAGCTTTGGATGCTTCTATATAAAATTATCATCCTCCCATGTAGAATCTTTTGTGGGTAAGTTCTTCCAATTGATGAGATACTCTGAAATTGATCGATTTTGTATTTGTCAAGTTCTTTATTTCGTGACTGTTTTAGGTTCTAATATGATTTTTCCTTCCTCATCAAGTTCTGGAAATATTGTTTAAACTGAATTTTTTTCACCTATAACCTTATTTAAGCATGAAACATGGAAAAATGGATGCACTCACGAAGAAGCAGGAAGCTCCAATTTGTATGCCATAGTACCAATCTTTTGCAACACCTTGTAAGGACCATAGTATTTTTGCGATAATTTATTATCCTTCTGAGCTTGCTTGAGGGACATTTGTTTGTATGGTTGTTGTTGGTCGCTTTAATTGTTTTAACAATTCAAGCACCACATAAATTGTCAACCCGGGAAGGTCTATTTATTACAAAGACAATCACGCACTGGATATGCTCAATTCCAAAAGAAAGGAAATGTTGTAGTAAAAATCACACAATTATCAATCATACAAATCTAACTATTCACACCGCACTTTAATGAAGCTGAAGCCTACTTGTGTTACATCAGAAGCAACTTCTCTATTGCAATATTTCATTAAAATAATTCTAAGAAATGATAATGAAAGGAAATCACCCTGTAGGAAAGGAAATCATTCAACCATAAAAAGGAACAGGACCCTATTCCCTCAAACAGGAATCTTCAGCACCTGTTGCCTGGTACTAATTACACTGTAGAAAAAGATCAATCCAAGGAAAGCAGGACCCTATTCCTATGAACAGGAATCTTCAGCACATGTCTCCTAGTATCAATCACACATTCAAACAGAAAAATATCTCTTGGCTTTTTAAGAATGAATGGTACAGAACTAACGCAGTGTTAAAGAAAACAGAGTGCTTAAACAGAATTACAGAACTATGTAAATGATTCTTCAGCAACAGAGTTAAATGGAGGTGCAATTAACATAAAGAAATTAACTAACTACAGGAGCAATCGAGTGAATCTTGTGATGAAGGCGGGCCCTTTCCTTCTCACAAGATTCCCCAGAGGAAAGAGTTAAATTGAAGCGCTCAAAAGAAACCTTTATTCATCTATCAAAAAAGAATGATACATTACAATGGAGTCTGGCTCCTTTCCGCTCAAAAAATAATGTCTCTCCTGGAGTCTCTAACTCCCCTTCTAATGATGATGTCTCCTCTTTTTAAAGAGGAGACATCTATTACAGTTACATCAGAGAAATCTTATATTTATCCAAATCTATTCTTCTATCTTAAAACAGGGTCTTTCTATTCTTCCATAGAAAAATATTGTTACAACAGATATAAAAAAGTACTGGCTTTAGAACAATCCGTGTAACAACTTTCCTTGCTTGTCTTCATCTTGTTGCCATTGTTCCTGAAATATTCTTTCGAAATCGCAAATCACGAGTAGTGACGGAATTTACGTGCCCACTGACTGTTTCAGCAACAGATTTGACTGTTTCAGCAACGGAGTCGACTGTTTCAGCAACGGCCGACTGTTTTGGCTACAGCACGTTCCTTATCATAAATTATGTGCGATCTTTTAGACTTGTGTTAGCAACTATCTACCTTTGATTCATGATGAAATATAAGAGTAATGTGGAATTATATGTAAAACAGATTAAATATATAGTAAAGAGAAGGATTTCATATACCTTTGGACAAAATGGATGAGAATGATAATGTAACCTTTTTAAATATAGCTATAAAGAGTAAAGTGGTGTCAAAATGTATGGTAAAAATGGTACATTGTGAGGTCCTAACATCCCCCCCAGCTGAAGGGGTTGCATGTCCTCAGGCAACTTTTAGTCCGAGTCAGAGTCTGAGTACTGACTCTTTGCATGCAAGTTACTCAAGCAATAACTATGGAAGGCATCTTCTTTCAGAGATCTGAATCCCTGGTTGTTTTGCAGTTTCTGCCATGCTACTGCCTCGTCCTTGTTAGCCAATTTGTAGTGAAGCTGATATCGTTCTGCCGGAATCCATAAGACAGGGAAGTGAAAATGGTAACCAATCCAATTTTTGGCACATTGCTGAATGCATCTGATATAATTTGGTACCCTGGATAGTGCAGTTTGAATATTATCAGGGCTAAAAGGATTATACTCTTGTCTTTCCTTACAGGATTGTTGCCAGAACATGGTGTTGGCCTTCAAGGAAGCAGTCTCGTTGAATCTAATTAACTGATGAAACTTTAGGAGTGTTGAAGCTTGCAATTGCTATATGTACCTACGCATTCCTGGCTTCTGCAAAAATCGATGATATTCTGCTACAAAAATGGCCGGATTTGAAGGTTCCAGTCTTATCCAAAGGAGGCGATTATCCTCATTATGCCTACTTGCAATAAAAGAAGTTTTCCATGTGATTTGATTGGCAAGAAATGAAACAAATGCCCTAATTTATATATCACCAACAATTGGATTTAAGTTTACCTGTCTATTTTCTGGCATAGCCTCATTATGAAGATAAAGTTCATATAACAAATGTTGATCACTAGCGGAGGCCTCAGCAAATGTTTTAACAAATTGTTCCACTGTGATCAACTCGTGAGGTCTCCCATCCTTAATTGCTTTCAACTGAAAATACACAAGGCGTTCAGAAAGGAACAGAGAATAGTTCAAGGAAGGTTTCCTGGTGGCTAGCAATTTCTGTACTAATGAAAACATCAAGACCAGTTTATCTTTTAACTCCTTGATTTCTTTCTTGGAATCCTTAAGTTGCTGAAGTATCTGCTCCCAATTATCCCAGTTGGCATACATATGATTCTGCCAGGCCAACTTATGCTGTTGTAACATTTTCTCTTGATCAATAGCATATTGCTTCTTCCACTTATTCATTACTTCCAATTCTTTCCATGGTGGTGTTTGTGTCCCGGCATTATAAGTACTGGGTTGGGGCATAGTCTGAGTAGCTGAGTTAACTAACACAGGGCAGGATATCTGTGGCTTGGTTTCTTTTTCCAGGATTTTTAAGGGCCCTACTGGTTCTTGTGTGACAGTAGGGCATTCTTCTTTGACTGCAACTGATGTGGATGCCTCAGGCAAAGGGACTTTAACTACTTTGTATCCGGCCTGTTGGTAAATGTTCCCACATTCATGGCACATGTACTCTTTACATGGGTCATTATTTTGTACTGATGTTGTATGTGCCAACATGTAGAGATTTAATTCTTTACCAAAGGCTTCCCTTGCCATTACCAACTCTTTTTTATAGGCCTCTAATTCTGACTTCAAAAATTCATTTTCCTCCAATAAAGATGCCATGGTGAGTGAACCCTGTGTGTTGGTTTCTTTTGCTGGAGTTGACTGCTGAGCTGTAGCTGGTTCTTGTGTTTCAGCTATAGCTGGTTTCCCTATATTATCATGCTTGGTGTTTGATTTTTTCACTTCAGCAGCTGGTTCTTGTGTTTAAGCTGCTGAGTGAGTAACTGGTTCTTGTGGAGCAGTTACTGTTTGAGTAAAAATTGATGTCATATTACCCTGGGCATCTGGTTCTTGTGGAGCAGTGCCACAGGACGAGACGGGTAATGATTCAGGAATTTGGAATGGTGATGAGGTTTGAAGTTTTAACAAGATAGCCGCGGGGTCAGGGGAAATGGGAGTGACTTCAGTTTCAACAGTCGTTTTCATTTTTCTCCTAGGTAGGAAAGCAGAAAAATCAGTGGCTTCCCTTTTCTTTTTATGAGAAGGTTCTGTTCTAGGGGAAGGGCTATCAGAAGAGGTGGCAGCTTGGGATGTGGCCCTTGTTTTCCTTTTTGAGACAGAGACTGTTGCAATTTGTCTCTTTCTTTTATGAGTAGGGGGTGATGGGGGTGTTTCAGCTTGAGAGTCATCGCTAGAGATGTGAACAGTGGGATGGGATGACTCTGCTAAATGGGATGAACTTGGGGATAGTTCAACTGGCTCTGAAGATGGAATCAATGGAGGGTCAGGAATATCTTCCAGTTTCCGTTCATAAGAGCTTTCGGAGATTTCTTGGGGAATTTCGGCTTCTTGGGTAATTTCGGCCTCTTGGGGAATTTCAGGGGCTTGTTAGAGAAGTAGGGGTGGGTTATTTAGAGGGGGGTTATTGAGAGGGGGGTTTTGCTGAGCAAAACCCCTCTAAATTAATAATTGACATAAACAATGATGGGTAAGGGATAGTGATGGGAATCTTACCTGTCTACAGTAATATGACATGTTTTTAATACATCCAAGCAGATAATATGGAATGTTAACTAATCGACCATGCCGCAAATGACTCATTAGAACAAAGTCGTGTTGATACACTACCTGGTAACGCCCTTCGCAAGTCAGGTAGTGCTTGAAAAATTCAGCTACGCTTGGCCATGGGCGAGGTAATAAATGCAGACTTATGCCACGCCCTTTAATCTCAACCTGCTCCTCTGGAAGAAGGAAGTCATGTTGTGCGTTTAAAATGACTTGTTTCCTGCTAAACCAGTGAGCACCTGTGACCAGCAACCCTGAAACTTGTGCTATATCTTCCTCTGTGACCGGAATTCAGACCCCTTGGACTATGGAGTGATCTTCCTGAAAATTCTGTGCAAACTCTAAAACTTGCTGAGGATTAAATTCTCCTAGCCTTTCGAAATATGTAATCCAACCTGCCTGCTGAAAAATTTGGTAAGCCTCCGGAAATAGTTCGAGAAGAGTTATCGAGCCAGGCTCATGTCTGATAGCCGAGCCTCCCATAGCTACTAACTTGAGTCAAATTCAGAGGCGCAGAGGGCAGAAACACAGGCTTGATCAAGCTAATCGTTGCGACTGAGGATATGGAGTATCAATGACGGCGGAATTAATGGATATGAAGAGTGACGGTGGATTGGATGGTGTGGAATGATGATTTCAATTTTCGAACTTCCCCCATTACGTGTGATGAAATGATGTTTAAGTGTGCGGGGATTGTAATCATTATGGGAAAGATCCTCTCTTTAAACTATTATTTAACTGAATTACATAAAAAATCCACATACCTTATATTTTTACCTTTGTTTTTATAATTCGAAGTATAGAGTGCTTTATAATGGCTTGATACTGATGGAAGAATCTTTAAACTTCTCTGAAATGTAGAAACAGGAGCATATGAAGATCTGCTCAATACTGGATAATATTCACCCAAGGGATCTGAAGAATAAAAGTGGGGTACTGGAAAACTTGTGTAGCAGAGGAAAGGAATGGTGTTTTAGCAATGGAAAGATAAATGACAGGTTGCTGAAAGTGGTGTTTCAGCAATGGAAAAATGAATGACATGTTGCTGAAAGTGGTGTTTCAGCAATGGAAAAATAAAGAAAATGGAATGTAATGATCTGGAATTAAGAAAACTGGGAGAAGTACTTGCTAAGGGATAATTTCACCAGTAGGGAACAAGAATTGTTGGCTGAAAGATGATGTTTCAGGAGTGGGAGGAGATAGGAAAAAGGGAAAAAGGGAAAGATGGAGTAATGGGATAAGTGATAAAATGGAAATTGCTGGGAAATGAATTGAAATGAAGGGAACAAAGCTTCTGTGATTGAAGCTTCAAATCTTCTTATGATGAAACTTTCCTCCTTAGTGAGTTCTTCCTTAATCTGCAAAATACAATTGTAACATGCCAACCTTTTGACAGGGATTATTAGTTTTAAATCTAATCTAATGCTAGAAATATAGTGCAGGAAACTAAATGCTGTGAGGAGTAGAGGACTCCCCTAGAAAAAGATAATGTGTATCAGTCATGCAAGCAGCCTTGAAATCTTCTTTAGAAATAGGGCGCTGGTACAAACGAAGCCTATGACCATTTACTAGTAGAGGTGTTTTAGAATCATCAATTGTTAAAAGTCTTATTGTTCCATTAGGAAAAACAGCATCTACTTCATAAGGTCCCAGCCATCGTGTACGTAGCTTACCCTGAAAGTTTTCAAACCGAGAGTCATACAATAAGGCCCAATTACCTTTTTGGAACTGCTTGTGTTTAATGATCTTATCATGCCACTTCATTCTTTGTTGTTGAATCATGGTTGTTTGGTGAATGGCATCTAATCTCTTTTCATCCAATTCAAGAAGCTGTTGCAGCCTAGCTGTCTGCACATCAGTCAAATCAAGGTTAACATCTAAAGAAATTCTTAAATTTTTAATTTCAAATTCCACAGGAAAAACAACATTTTTACCATAAACCAATTCATAGGGAGAAAATCTTGTAGTATTTCTCCAGGTAGTTTTGTAAGCCCATAGTGCTTTAGGGATCCTTTGAGACCAATCATTCCGGTTATCCTTCACTGTTTTAGTTAGAATGGCTTCTAATACTTTATTTTTGCTTTCCACCTGCCCATTGGCCTAGGGATGGTATGGTGTAATCATTCTATGATGAATATGATATTTCTAAAGGGTAGATTTAAAACCATGAGAATTGAATGGAGGTCCTCCATCTGTAACTAGCTCCCTAGGAATTCCAAATCTAGTGAAGATCTCTTCAAATAAGAAATCTAGGACAACTTCTTCATTGGCTCTAATAAGTGCTTTGGCCTCCACCCATTTAGTCATATAGTCTGTAGAGACTAATATATAAGTTCTTTGATTGGATGGAGGATTAATGGGTCCTATGAAATCCAAGGCCCATCTTTCAAATGGTTCGGGTACTACCTGGGGGTTTAATGGCATTTGATCTCTATGATTGGGTTGACCCATTCGCTGACAGCTGTCACAAGCCCGCACATATTTCTTTGCATCCTTAAACAATGAGGGCCAATAGTAACCCATCCTCAAAGTTTTGTATGTTGTTCTTTTATCAGCAAAATGCCCTCCGCAGGGGCCATCATGACAAGCTTTTAGTATGTCGTACACTTCATCCTCCCTAATGCATCTTCGGATTTCCTGATCAAGCCCTGTGTAGAAAAGACACCCACTTATCCAGCTATACCTAGCACTTTGTTGAACAATTCTTTTCTTTTCCCTGTATGACAGGTGTGATGGTAATTTTCCTGCAACCAAATAGTTGGCAATGTCTGCATACCACGGAGAGTGAGCAGATACTGCAAATAAATACTCATCAGGAAAGGAATCATCTACTGGAATATTATTATCAGTTTTTAACCGTGAAAGGAAATCAGCCACAACATTTTCTTTACCAGGCCGATCTACAATTGTAATATCAAACTCCTGCAGTAACAATAACCATCTGGTAACTCGAGCATTTGTGACAGATTTTTTCATTAAATACTTAATAGCCGAGTGGTCAGTGTGGACAAAAGTAGAATAACCAGTGATGTAATGTCGAAATTTATTAATGGCATAAATTACTGCAAGAAACTCCTTTTCGGTAACTGTATAATTAAGCTCAGCAGGGGTCATGTTCTTACTGATAAAATAGATAGCATAAGGAAGATGGTTTTCCTCTTGTCCCAAGACAGCTCCAATTGCAGTGTCTGAAGCATCAGAAGATATATGAAAGGGGAGGGCCCAATCAGGTCCTCTCAAAATAGGAGCAATAGATAACTGATGCTTGAGTTCTACAAAGGCTTTCTGACAAAGATTAGTCCACTTAAATTCAACATTTTTCATGAGCAACACAAATAAAGGAGAAGCTATCTTAGAAATTTTTTTAATAAATCTCCTGTAATATCCAGCATGTCCTAGAAAACTTCTCACATCAGTTTGTGTTTTAGGAACAGGTAGATTCTGAATGAACTGTATTTTGGATGGGTCTACCTGAATGCCTTGAGATGAAATAAAATGTCCAAGCACTACTCCTTCACTCATCATCATATGACATTTTTCAGTACTTAGGGAGAGGTGAGCTTGTATATAACGTTTAAGTACCTTCTCAAGATTTTGTAATGCATCTTCAAAAGACACACCATAAGGAGTAAAATCATCCATAAATATTTCCATAGAGTCATTCAGCATATCAGAAAAGATTCCTATAACAGCCCTCTGAAAATTTGCTGGTGCATTACACAGTCCAAATGGAAGAACTCTATAAGCAAAAGTTCCCCAAGGACTAGTAAAAGTGGTCTTGTCTTGGTCTTGGGGTGCAATTCTAATTTGGTTATACCCGCTGAATCCATCTAGAAAATAAAATAATTTCTTTCCTGACAGACTATCCAACACCTGATCAATGAAAGGTAAAGGAAAGTGATCCTTTTGAGTAGTTTTGTTTAAGGCTCTGTAATCAACACACTCTCTCCATTTCACGTTTTTCTTAGGGTCTATTACCAATGGGGAAACCCATTCACTGTCAGATATGGGGTATATAAATCCTGCATTAAGAAATTTCTGAAGTTCTTCTTTAACAATCTCTCTTAAATTAGGGTTCATTCATCTTTGGGGTTGACAGACTCGTCGACACCCTTCTTTAATATAAATTCCGTGAGTACATAGTTCAGAAGAGATTCCCTTCATATCCGTGTAATCCCATGCGAATGCTTATTTATTTTCAAGTAATAACTTCATTAACTGTTGTGTTTCAGCAACTGTTAGATCAGGATTTATATTTAATGTCTTGCCAGGTTCGATTTCCATAGTTATGCTTTTAGATGATATGGTGGTTAATGTCTGAGATAAATCTTCAGATTCAATCTTTTCCTGGGTATCCGTTTCAAAAAGTGCAGTCAATTGATTATGTGTTTCAGCAATTACAGAGGAAGGTTCACAAATAAAACTATTAATTATTTCATCCTCTGTATTGTCTTTAAGAGTTAAGGCTTGTCCGATAGTTAAAATGGGTTGAATAGAATTATCATCATAATCCATCCATACAGAATTTTCATTATTAATTATGGGTGTAGCATGAGGATAAAGAGTAAGCTGTTTAGTTTCATAACCATTAGAAATTGTCATTGAACCAGATCTGTAGCTGATAAAGGCATCGGCTATGGCCAGCCATGGCCTTCCTAGAATTAAAGGGTGTCCCCCCAGCTTTGTTTTAGTTTGTAATACCACAAAATCAGCTGGGTAATTCCAGGATTCAACCGAGATAACTAGATCTTCAACAACTCCTTCTGGTTTAATTGTAGAACGGTCAGCTAACTCTAGGATGGTTGGTGTATCTCTAATTGTGTTATTCAGCTGTAACAACTATGAAGTTTCAAGAGTCATAATGTTTATTGCAGCACCTAGATCTACCAGAACTTGAGGAATTATCGTTTTACCAATTTGAACTGTCACAGTAGGATGGTTGGGGTCACCATATTTCACAGGAGGGGTTTTTCCAGACATTAATGCAGATAGATCACCCATAACATGAACTGTAAGGGGGTCTTTAGTCTTCCTACTAGGTTTCTTAACACAAATGTCCCTTATAGTTCTGGCATAAATTGGTACATCTCTTAGTGCCTGTAAAAGTGGAATTTTAACATACAAGTTTTGAAATTCCCCTAAAAGATTAAAAGCAGGTGTTTCAGGCGTTTTAGTTAAAACTAAACGCTCGGGGAATGGTGGCTCTGTTATTTCAATACCCTTTTTAGAGGGTGGTTGCGTTTTTTTATGTTTCTCAGTTTCCTCTTTATCAGAATCAGAAGATGTTATATCATCGATGATAGGTTCTACTATTTTCCCGGATCTTAAATGAATATCATTACATTGCATAGTAGAAAATGTAGGCTGATTCTGAATATCAATGACTTGCACAACTTTATTATTGGGGTTAGGATTTTGTTGCATAGGTAGCTGGGGTCTCATTTGATTATTTGGTGGAGCACTTGATGGTAGAGGAAGTGGTTGTTGAAATTGAGGAAATTGATTTGGATACGGGAGTTGTTGGCTTCTCCAATTTGAATTCCATGGATTAAAAGAAGATGGATGTTGTGGGGGCCAAGGAGTCCACATTGCAGGATCAACAAAGGGAGGGTTTTTTGGTTGCATGGGTGGGTAGCTCATCTGATTAAAGGGTGGGTATTGCATTTGATTAAAGGGAGGGTAATTTGTCTGACTGAAAGCAGAATAATTATTCCAACGATTAAATGGCATACTAAAATTCATACCTTGTCCTTTTGGTTTCC
Organism: Pinus albicaulis; assembly: GCA_034641835.2. Lineage (NCBI taxonomy): Eukaryota > Viridiplantae > Streptophyta > Pinopsida > Pinales > Pinaceae > Pinus > Pinus albicaulis. Next base: position 1,833,681,277 of record CM076578.1, on the reverse strand, counting down.
ATTGTCTTCTTTGTGTTAGCAGGTAAACTGCTTCAGCTTCTTCTTCCGTTGGCTGCAGTGCTGCCTTTATTCCCGGTAGAGAGGGACATTGTTGTGTTTCATGATCTTTCTCACAAAGGGTACAGATTGGTATTTTATCCAATGGGCATTCCCTTAGTGGATGTTTGTCTCTGCATTTAGGGAAAAAGATAGCCATAGCTGCTTTTGCTTCAGCCTACTTCTTTTTAACCTGAAAGGTGTCAATTTGTGAAGCAAAAGAACTTAACATCTCAGTTTTAAATTCTTCAAGTAAATTACCCATTTCAGCTCTTGTTTCCCCCCCACTGGCTGATTTCTAAACTCTTGAATAGGTGGGGTCTCTGTTACTTACTCAGTTCCTTGTAGCTCCTCTTGAACATCTTTTACAGAGTTCAACAATCTCATCATAAGATTCTTTAGATATATCTCCCTTGCCAAGCATGTTTAACATGTCTAAAAAATCATCCCTTAATCCTCTAATTAATATTTTTTTACGAATTTCTTTACTTACATTCGGATGATCAGATCTCTGCAGATTATATTGCAGCCTTTCCACATAGTCCTCCAGATTCTCATCCGGCTTTTGTGCCATGTTGAATAGTTCCTCCCTCTTTTCTCTTGTCCGAAAGTAGTCTTGATATTTAAGCAGAAATTTCTGTCTCATCTGTTCCCATGTTGTGATTACCTGACTTCCAAGGCTCATGAACCATCTTAAAGCATTTCCTTTTAATGTTGCTGGAAACAGTTTCAACTTCTGAGCATTAGTAACATAATCATAACTTCTGCATAATATATCAAATTCAAAAATAAATTCATCCGGATCTTCAGAGGATAAACCATGGAAGTTGGGTAGAGCTGACAATGGAATATTCTTCATAGGAGTTGTTCCTCTATGGAGATCACTGATAGGAAATCCCAAGGTAGAGAGAGAATTTTCATCCCTTCCTTCTCCTTCAGGATCTACACGTCCTCCACCAAAGAATTCTTCGTTGTTTCCTTCCATTGGTTGTTCTCCTACTGCACTTGCTCGATCCTCAAAATCTTCTACTGGCTCCTCAATCTTTTCCACTGGTCGTCCAATACCCTCTATTAGTTCCTCAACGTGCTCTGCTGATTTGCTAACACTTTCTTCTGATTCTCCAACACTGGCTGCTGGTTCTTTAATATCTGTTACTGGTTCCTCTATGTTTTCAGGGCTCATAATTTCTTCTGTTTTGTAGTCTGATTGAGGGGAGTGCTGAGGTCTTGGTCTTCGAGAACTTAATCTCTGTGATGATTCAGCCTTTGATACAGTTTCTTCAATAAAAGTCTTTCTTCCTCCCCTTCCTTTGCCCTTGCCACCTGTAGGATTAGTTTTCTTCTGGGTTCCGCGTCCTCTCATACAATCTGCACATCTAGAAAGAAAATATCAACGCTTTTGAAATCTATAATTGTCTTCCCTGGCAACGGCGCCAAAATGTTGGTCGCTTTAATTGTTTTAACAATTCAAGCACCACATAAATTGTCAACATGGAAAGGCCTGTTTATTCCAAAGACAATCATGCACTGGATATGCTCAATTCCAAAAGCAAGGAAATGTTGTAGTAAAAATCACACAATTATCAATCATACAAATCTAACTATTCACACCCCACTTTAATGAAGCTGAAGCCTACTTGTGTTATAGCAGAAGCAACTTCTCTATTGCAGTCTTTCATTAAAAGAATTTTAAGAAATGATAATGAAAGGAAATCACCCTGCAGGAAAGGAAATCATTCAACCATAACAAGGAACAGGACCCTATCCCCTCAAACAGGAGTCGTCAGCACCTGTTGCCTGGTACTAATTACACTGTAGAAAAAAATCAATCCAATGAAAGCAGGACCCTATTCCTATGAACAGGAATCTTCAGCACCTGTCTCCTGGTATCAATCACACATTCAAACAGAAAAATATCTCTTGGCTTCTTAAGAATGAATGGTACAGAACTAACGCAGTTTTAAAGAAAACAGAGTGCTTAAACAGAATTACAGAACTATGTAAATGATTCTTCAGCAATAGAGTTAAATGAAGGTGCAATTAACATAAAGAAATTAACTAACTACAGGAGCAATCGGGTGAATCTTGTGATGAAGGAGGGCCCTTTCCTTCTCACAATATTCCCCAAAGGAAAGAGTTAAATTGAAGCGCTCAAAAGAAACCTTTATTCATCTGTCAAAAAATAATGATACATTACAATGGAGTCCGGCTCCTTTCCTCTCAAAAGATAATGTCTCTCCTGCAGTCTCTAACGCCCCTTCTAATGATGATGTCTCCTCTTTTTAAAGAGGAGACATCTATTACAGTTACATCAGAGAAATCCTATATTTATCCAAATCTGTTCTTCTATCTTAAAACAGGGTCTTTCCATTCTTCCATAGAAAAATATTGTTACAACAGATATAAAAAAGTATTGGCTTCAGAACAATCCGTGTAACAACTTTCCTTGCTTTTCTTCATCTTGTTGCCATTGTTCCTGAAATATTCTTTCGAAATCACAAATCACAAGTAGTGAAGGAATTTACGTGCCCGCTGACTGTTTCAGCAACAGATTTGACTGTTTCAGCAACGAAGTCGACTGTTTCAGCAACGGCTGACTGTTTTGGCTACAGCACGTTCCTTATCATAAATTATCTGCGATCTTTTAGACTTGTGTTAGCAACTATCTACCTTCGATTCATGATGAAATATAAGAGTAATGTGGAATTATATGTAAAACAGATTAAATATATAGTAAAGAGAAGGATTTCATATACCTTTGAACAAAATGGATGAGAATGATAATGTAACCTTTTTAAATATAGCTATAAAGAGTAAAGTGGTGTCAAAATGTATGGTAAAAATGGTACATTGTGAGGTCCTAACAGTTGTAGCCATAAAAATACCCAGTCTCCTACATCAAAACTTCTCTCGTTACGATATTGATTTGCTTTTTGTTTCATTTGATTTTGTGCCAAATTGAGGTTATCATTTAAGAGTTGGAGAACTTGCTATTGATGCTCGATGTGATCTTCCACTACTTTCAGCTTAGAATTTTCTCTTAAATATGATGTGATGGATGGTGGATGATATCCATAAAGTGCCATAAATGGGGTCATTTTTGCTGTAGTATGGAAGGAAGTGTTATACCACCATTCATCCAGAGGTAACCACTTGACCCATTGTGTTTGTTTATCAGATACAAAACAAAAAATATAGCCTTCCAAACATTCGTTCACTATCTTAGTTTGACCATCAGATTGAGGATGATAAGATGAGCTATGAGCTAGTTGAGTACCCAAACAAGAAAATAATTATGTCTAAAAATTTCCAGTAAAAATGGGATCTCTGTCGCTTACCATAATCTTTGAGTTTCCATGTATCTTTTGAAGTGTTTCCATAAATTCAGTAGCAACTGTACTTGCTTTAAATGGATGAGATAATGCACAAAAGTGTGCATACTTGGTAAGTTTATCAACTACCACAATGATGACACTCTTTCCTTCAGACTTAGGTAAACCTGTGACAAAATCCATTGAAATCTCCTCCCAACGTTGACTTGGAATGGATAAAGGTTGTAGAAGACGTGGGGTCTTAATTGTCTCAACTTTATTTTGTTGTCAAACCAAACAATCTGCCAAAAACTTTTGAATATCATATTTAAGGCCATCCCAAAAAAATCTTTCTTCACCCCATGGTAAGTTTTTAAAAACCCTGAGTGTCCTCCTAAAGGAGAAGTGTGCAATTCCAAAATAATCTTTTGTTTTAGTTGGGAATCCTTACAAAGATATAAGTGATCTTTGTACCATAAGGAATCATTTTTCCAACTAAATGTATCAGATGTACTAGGATCTTGCTTCAACTTTTGAATGATTCTCCACACTTCTTCGTCCTTCTTCCATTCATCCCTTGCTTCGGTTATCCAATCTGATTGGATAATAGAAATTTCACAAAGCAATGCTTCCACCTCTTCATCCTTTCTTGAGAGTGCATCTGTAAAGCTTCCCTTATTTGTAGATGATTTAAAAGTCATAACCCAACATCTTTGTGACCCATTTTTTCTGCTCTTATGAAGATAGTCTTTGTTCCAAAAAAAAATTTAACTAACATGATCAGTTTTTACTTAAAGTGCCTTCCCATTAGGTAAGGCCGCCATTTCTTTAGTGCATGTAGTATTGCCAACATTCCCTTCTCATAAATAGTTTTCTGTAAATAATTTCCTTTGATTGGACGACTTTCAAAAGTAATGGGTCTTCCTTCTTGCATTAAAAGAACACCAATCCCATTTCCTGAGGCATTACATTCCACAATAAAGGTTTTTGTGAAGTTTGGCGTAGCTAAGACTGGTCCTAGGCACATTGCCTATTTAAGATTTCCAAAGGCCTTAGTTGCTTCAAGAGTCCATGAAAATGCATCTTTCTTCAATAGTGTTGTTAGAGGTGCTGCTATTCTCCCATAGTTCTTAAAAAAATTGTGATAATACCTTGTTAACTCGATAAATCCTTGCAACTACTTATGGTTGTGGGGAATTTCCATTCCTTAATGGCTTTAATTTTTTTAGCGTCTACCTTAACACCCTCGTGAGATACAATATGACCCAGATATTCAACCTCTTGTACTCCAAAGAAACATTTGGATGTTTTTGCATATAATTATTTCTCCTCCAATAGATTGAACACCCTGACAACATGTTGAACATGATTCTTCCAAGACCTGTAGTAGATTAGTATGTCATCGAAAAATACTAGCACAAATTTTCTAAGGAAGGGTTTGAAAATGGAATTCACCAACCCTTGAAATGTAGAAGGTGCATTGGTAAGGCCCAAAGGCATGACCAAAAATTCATAATGACCCTCATGAGTTCGAAATGTTGTTTTCAGAATATCTTCAGTCTTCATTCTAATTTGATGATATCCTGAACGAAGATCCAACTTGGTAAAATAAATTGTGCCATGTAATTCATCCAATAATTCATCAATCACAAGAATGGGAAATTTATCTTTAATAGTGAGCTTATTGAGCTGCCTATAATCCAGACACGTGCACCATGATCAGTCATTCTTGTGCACCAATCCTACTGGAGCAGAGAAAGAACTTTTACTAGGTTGAATTATACCATCCTCTAACATTTCTGCAATCATATGTTCAGTGTCGCTCTTTTGGACATAAGGATATTTGTAAGGCCTGATGTTTGGAGGAACATTTCCTGTAATCAAATGAATAGCATGATCATGATAATGAATAGGTGGGATTCCTTTGGGAGTTTCAAACACCTTGGAATGATTTTCCAAGGCTTTTTAGATATCTGGAGAAATAGATGACTTTGATGTTGGAACTTCTAGTGAGCATAATTGTGCAATTGTGCCTCGTTGTTCTTTCTTCAAAATATTTTTCATGACATTAGAGCTTATTATATTTCCCAACTTCCTTGGGATACCCAGTAATTTGATTTCCTTTCCTTCTGAAAAAAAATTCAAGATAATTTCTTGAAAATTAAAAGCTATTGTACCCAAAGATTGTAACCATTGTACTCCTAGTACAACATCAGCACCTCCCATTGGAATGGAAAGCATTAGACTATTCAATACATATTCCCCGATGGTTAGCTTGATATTATGGAATTTTCTGGAGCAATTTATATTTTCTCCATTTGCAACCATCACTTGAGATTCTAGTGCTAGGTATAGGAAACAATTCAATTCCCTGGCTACCTTACAATGAATAAAATTATGGGTACTACCGGAATCAATCAACACTATTACCTTTTTCTTCTTGATATGTCCTTCTATTTCGAGAGTTTAAGGAGTGGTAATTCCTGCCAATGCATTACACGATATGGTCGGACTCATTTCTTCTTCTTCTAGGGTTGGTTGCTGATGTATATCATCTTCTTTTGAAGTTTCTTGTTCATTTTCTTCATCCTCTTCACAATCCATGTAAAATAATTTCTTCTCAACACACTTATGATCTTTAGTGTATTTTCTATCACAATTGTAGCAAAGCCATTTTTCTCTTTTTTCTTCCGATTGTTGTGGTGTCAACCGTGTAGGTTGTGGAAGTCTAGGAGTAGCAACACTTCCATCTTTATAGATGTGAGTGGTAGGCTTCCTTGTTGCCATAATTTTACATTCATTTTTTCTTGCCACCCTAAATGCCTTCTCCAATGAATCAGGTTCCAAAACGCGAAATTCATGTTGGATGTTATCCTTTAAAGTCCCTATGAAGACATCAATCTTGTGTTCCTCTGGAATATCAGTTACCCTTATATTCAATTTTTGGAAGTCCTCAATGTGCTCCACCACTGAACCCTTTTGTTTGAGATTTATCAATTGGCTAAAGAAGGTGTTGCTCTCTGTATCCTCATAATGTGCTATAATTTCCTCTTTAAAAATTGACTAAGTGACAATTTTTTTATGGGAACAAAGCCATCAATACCATACAAATGTATTTTGTTCTAAATGTAAAGTTTCAATGTGTACCTTTTGTGTGTTTTGCACATTATTGAGATCAAAATATTGCTCCATATGTAGTATCCATGTTACGGGATCCTTGCCATAAATATTCCTCATATCCATGTTTGGAATATGGTGGTTCTTCCATCCAACATTAGATTTTATGAAATCATGATTAAAATTTATTTGGTTTTCATCATGAGTTTCTTCTACTATATTTTTTCCATTAGGAAACATTTCATGTATCAACTTTGTCAAACCTTCCATGTCTGCTTTTAGATCATTCTTCATGTTTTCCATGTTGCCTTTCATTTCATACATATTAGCTTCCATGTCATCCATATTATTCTTCAAACCATCCATCTTCACTTCCACGTCTTTCTTCAAAACTTCCATTTCATTTTTTGTTGCTCTTTGCGAGAGCGAAATTTGGTGCACTTGCTCTTGTAATTTTGATAGATCATGTTGCAATTCTTCATCTTCATGAGTCATAGTAGAGTATTATGAGGGCTTAATTGGTGTTGAATTATTTTTAGGGGGAATTTTAGAACCCAATACTGATATATATGCTCAATGGGCCCTTTGAATCACTTAAAACTGATTTTACAAACAAGACTTGTGCAATTTGAAAAAATACACACCCTTTTCTTGCTTTTAAGGAGCTCGATAATGAAACTAAATTATCTCTATGATTTTGGATCTTCAATATCTGAAATTTGTCCCAGTAGTATCCCTCTGAATCTTCTTTTGAATTCCACAGGTCTAACCTAATTTTGATTCTTCAAGTCAAAGTTATGCTCCCACAATGACCTAATTTTGGACTGGTTCAGTAGAGCTAACTTGTACGACATGCCACGTGTCATTGTTTCCTCCTTCAGCTATGAAATTGATATAAAGGAAACTACGGTCTGTGTACTTGCGACCACTTTTTATAGAATTCCAATCTTATGCTTAGAGAGAGAGTTATGACGATTTTCCCAAGGTCACCTCTTTGAGATCAAATTTGATAGCCTGAAAAAAGCTTAACGTCCACAGATCATATCTCCGAAAATATTGCGAACCAAGATCTGAATTTTTTACAGGAACTTTTTTATAATTTCTAGTTCACTTTGTAAAAATTTTAGCTTCTGAAACTTTGTAGAAAAAAACTTATAGCGAAAATTCCATGATGACTTGTTTAGGTGAAATTCGGGAACCTAAAAAAAACCCTAACTTCCACAGATCATATCTTTGAAAATATTGCGAACCAAGATCTGAAATTTTTACAAGATGTTACTCAGGATTTCGGCTTCACTCTGTAAAAATTTTAGCTTCTGAACCTTCGTAGCCAAAATTTTATATCGAAAATTCCACGATGACGTGTTTGGAGCAGAAAAACCCTAGAATCCAAAGCTCTGATACCAAATGTTATGAAACCTACTCCAAAAATGGAAGAAAAGAGATATCAACGCCTTAGAAATAACCACTTCTAGGGGGAAACATCCAATAAATTACATTAATAAACAATTATTTGATGATACAAATGACAAAACCTCCTTCTATATATAGGGGTCCATGGGGTCACAATATAATCCTAGCCGACCTAACAATAATAATGTAAGGGAACAATAATAACAATATGGGGGTTACAGAGGTACAACAATAATAATAAGGGGGATACACTAATAACAATAAGGGACTACACTATTAATATGGGTACCTAACATTTTGGCCTTGCCAGATGACCACCACACGTTCATGGGTATGGAACTGGAAATAATGCATCTTGTTCAAGTTTACAAGTAGCTCTTTGTGTTCCTCCTACCACACTCACTTTGTTATTTCCATTCTATCCATAATTTCCTGTAACAGGTCCTGACAACATTCCATGAAACACCCCCATTTCCGCCCTCATTCCACACCATGCTCCACCCCCTGGCCTCTCCTTCCTCCATGACAAGTCGGCCCTCCACGAGATGGACCTTACTTGTAACAACCCCATCAACCACCATTGGAACCTCCTTGGACATTGTCACCCCTTGCCTATGTGTGAAACCATCAGTTGCCACCCATCCTGCCACCACCGTGACTCACCGAAGTATCCGAGCCCACACGACCTCTTCGGGCGCCACCACGCCCTGTGCAAACAAGAATGGGCACAAGATCCTATTGGGAGAGGCTCTCCCCACCCTCTACACAACCCAACTTGGGTTGCATCTGAGACTAAGCACAAGAGAGGCAGGGAGTAGGGCGCATGTTGAACCACTAGAGATGACAAAATAAGTTGTCCAAAGGGTAATTCACCCCCTCAACATGCTAAACCACCACAGCCCCAAACCAATTGTTGATATCTGCACAGAGAGGATGAACCACCATCCAAGCCACTGTTCAGAGAACAATGCACCCACCCTGGAGACACCACCAAGACCCAATTTCCCCATTAGAAGCACCAGAAGGAGCGTCAAAGGCCTTATACCTCCTTCTCCATAAAAAAACCACCAATTCCAAGTTGCTCTACTGAGGGCTCCTTCGCTCCCAACTGAACCAACACCGCTCCAATATTACCATAATACTCCTTCGATATGTTCTACCCATGAATTCAACTCGCATCCCACACCCGCAATTTACAACAATGGACCCCCGTGAGCACATGGATGAGCTTCGGTAGCTTTGTCGCCACCTCTCCCACACCTGTTGACCACAAAGGTTTTCATTCACCCGCTTGAACTGCACACACCAAATGTCATGGCGAACTTGGTCACAATAAGCCTCAATGCAGATTGTCCACCAGAATCAAGCCTCATGCGAATAAAAATTTCTTGCTCCTCCTTCCTTTAACTCCCCACTAATGTCACCACCTACAACGTTCCTTGTGACTGGATGTTTCACATATAGATCAATTAACTCCCCCATACTCAATCTTCCAAGAGAGGACCTGGGGGAAGGTCCTTGCAACTACTTCCATGCGCCCCACCTTATCTCCCATGCATTCCCTCGGGGACTACATTCTCTTCGCCAACACCCCATCGGGGAAGGATGATTCATTATTATCCATATTACACAAAATTTATTTTCTTAATATGTTGAGATCATATTAAGTATGTTATTCTAATAACTCTAAATTTTATTGTTAAACAATTTTAAATTATAAAAATATCCTAATACTACCGAAAAATTAAAAAATAAATGTGCACACATATCAATATATCACACCCATCTATTTGGTATGGTTAAACAAATTATATATATATATATAATAAAACATTGACCATTTCATAAAAATTATTTCGTAACATTATTTGGTACTAAAATTTATCCCTTATTTTAATTATTAAAATAACATTACTTGGCAATGAAATTTATCTCATATTTTAATTATTAAAATTTACGTCATATTTTAGGTGTTGAAATAGTGTAAGTGATAAATACATGAAAAAATTAGAAGTTGTTCATTTTGTCTAAAACCTTATATATTTTTTAATACTGGTAAATTTAGATTATTTAAAAAATAACAATTATAATATTATATTTAAACAAAATTATTGGTATTTTAAAAATAAAAATGTAATAATCTTGTTTACACTGCAATCAACACCCTCCAAAATTTTTCTTACACATGAATTTTGGAGCCTACTTAGGATCTAACAATTTGTCGTTCCATACTCATTTCATGATCGATTAATGTTATGCTAAGTGTTTGAGTCTTCTTCTTGGTTTCTAAGTGTCGAAGTCACTTTCTCACACATGCTCAATCCGTAATGAGTTCATAAATGCATTTATTTATGCAAGCTTGAACAAGAATAACACAGTCCATCAAGACAATGCTTTTTCATTGTTAAACCTATGTCAATAGTCAATGTGCACTTTGAATTGATAGTCTCTCACCTTTGGTTGTGATTGTACTTTTATTTCGATGAGTTTTTCCAACTATCTCTTTTATGCACCTTCGCTTTCGCAAGTGTCACTTTCATGTTTACAAATGACACTTTTGCTTCCTTTCACTTTAATAAGTGTCATTTCCATGTTATTTTCGCTCTAGCATGTGTCACTTTCAATTTTTTTCGCATTTGCAAGTGTCATTTTCACTTTTCTCTTACTATCGCAAGTGTCATATTTTGGACATGGGAAGTGTCGCATGATGTAAAAGAAGAGTCATGGTTCATTTCAAAAGGAAATTTAGGTACCAATGGGTCCTATATATCATATAGACATTTTTTAGACTCATTCCAAAATTTTTATGCACTGTCGAACTAGTGTCATCATTGTCATTGCAAAGTGCATCTTTAGTCTCGCACTTGGAGGAAAGTGTTTTGTTTTTGTCACACCAATAGGATCATGTTTATTTTGGGTTTTGAATGTTCAATGTTGTGTCATCGATTTTTATGTGTGTGTGACCATTTTTAATTCTTATCCTGGTTTCATCTCTGCCTCATTGATCCCACACATAGTCAAATTCTGGAAAACATCTTGCTCAATCAACTTACACTCAGTCAGCCTACCTGAACTACACATTTCACAGTGGAAATTCTCAAGTTAATCCCTTGCCTCTTGGGACTACGCAATTCACAGTTCCTCCCTCCAAGTTTTATGCATTGTGTAGTCACACTACTCAAGGATTTCTTCCCTGCCCTAAGAAACTGCACAATCCTTCCTCCTAGCCAGTCTCTTGTTGCAAATTTCAGAGTCTCATTCATCAAGTTGTCTCCCCGATTCCTTGAACTATGCAACTATGCAATACACTGACAATTCTCCCTCCAGAACTAGGCATTGCATAGTCTCAAGGCTCAAGCCTACCTCACTAAGACCCTCAACTATGAAACCTTTCTTCCTAGGCTTCCAATGATGCACATTTCATAGTCACAAGTATCAGTACCTCACTCCCGGCCTCTGGAAATGTGCACTTCACAATTCCTTAGTCTTCCTCCCTGTCTAGTGCTCAATTCCATCTCAATTTGTCATTTTCATGAAGCAATCTAGACGAGGAGATTTCAGACTGATGTCATTTTTTCATGTGATATTTTCTTGCAAGTGTTATATCTTAACATAACAGGATGATGCTTGGAGAGGAAGAGAAGGAGACTATGATAGAAGGAGCTTGTGAATATGTAATCATGAATAAGTCATCAATCAAGAAGATGAAGGGACACTAGATTACCATAGAATATCAATGATCTAGATCACATGAAGACTCCATATCAATTAGCCCCTTAGAGGATGAATATGAAACACATGAAATATCCATCATGAAGATGCAAAGAAAGTAGCAAAATGATCATCTAGGAAATGCCACATCATCATGAAGTTCCTTGTCATCATTATCAAGAGTCACATGTGTCATAATGTCTTGGCATATCATTTTTTGAATGTAATTGTATAATTTTCAAAAATGATAAAATGTAAAATATGTGGAAGACCAAGGGTGTAACAATCCCGAGTTAAAATCTCATGTAATAAAGTTAATAAATTAAGAAATAAGACCAAGGTCATGGGACACATATTCCAATTTTAATGTAAGGAAAAACATACTAGTGGGTGTTCATTTCAATTTATTATGGCTAAGGAAATTGGCAGAGGAAAAGAGGCCTTAATTGAAATTTTATGTATGAAAATAAAGGAAATTAGGAGAAAAGGGAGATGAAAGGTCACAGAATTTCATGAGGGGGAAATTGAAGGAATAATAGAGTAAATTGAAGAAGATAGAGGCCTCAATAATAAAAAGGCTTCGAAGGATCAATTCATAAATTTTTTTGCCAGTTTTAGCTTGGAGCTCTCTCTATTCTCTCATATTCTTGCACACTTAGAGAATTCTCAAAGCACTCTAGCATTAGAGAAAGGAAGGATAAGGAAGCAAAGGAAAGCAAGGGAAAAGCAAGGAAAATTTGGATCAATCATCTTCAACAAGAATACTTGCAGGTAATTGATTGAACATGTGATTTCCTAGTTGGTTTTTGAATGCATGGTACATGCATATGTGTATTTGGTTATCTTGTTTTCATGGGCATGGGTTTTTCTAGGAGTGAAAATGGTTTCATCCTTGCCTTTCCATTTCTAGAAAGCCATGGTGTGATGGGGTTCTTTCATTTGGTTGAGTTTTAAATTTCCATATGTTTTTGGAACCGGGTGAGCTGGTCTCGAGAAATTTTCCAAGGGCCTAGCAATACCTTGATCAGTTTTGGCGAGATTTTGGTAAAGCTTGAGGGTGGATACGGAAAAATTCCTCAAGGTATTGCTAAAGAAATTTTGAGGCATCCAAGCTTATTTTGGGCCTAGTGATCCCTTGACAATTTTCGTTAGGATTGCAGTAAATCCTGAGGGTTGAGGTGGTTTAATCTCTGGATATTAATGGTTGTCTATGTTCTTGTTTTGGGCCTAGTGATCCCTTGACTGGATTTGGCGGGATTGTGGTAAACCCCGAGGGTGGAGGTGGTTTAATATCCAGAAAACCCCAATTTATTTTTATTGTGTCCCACATTCATGCTTGGAATATGGCATGGGGTTGACTGGCTAAAAGAAATATTTGTTTCAACCCAATCTATGGTTGGGTGGTATGTGGAATTCCTTGACTTGGTCGGATTTTGCATATGTTAATAAGATCTCTTTTCCTCTTATATTTCATGATTACTTGTACTTTTTATTATGTGGATTTTTTGGTTGCTTTATCATGGATATTATTCTTGTTATGTGTTGCTTATAAGCATGAATTCATAACAGGTTCTAGTTATGGATCTTGATGTGTTTGATTTGTTGATGAATGTTTAATGAATGCATGAGCTAAAAAATGTTATTGCGGCTATTATGAGATGGAATTTGTAGAAATTATATAACATATTCACATATATATCCATATTCTCCTAATCTAACAATATTTATCTTCTTGCTAAATACAAAATCCTTCCACTATTAATCTTTTGCGGAAATTTAAAACTCAATTGCAAACACATGAAGCAATAAAAACAATCGCACATAACACAGTTGTTTAACGGGAAAGACTGAAGCTAAAAAACCCAACTATCATATTTTATGTATCATGGAGATCATGTAACAATATCATACAAAGCTTATTACATCAAGCTCTCAGTACAATACAATCGTCACATGCTATCATGAAGAAATATGCAAATCCATGCACTGATTTTTTGCCACCTGATAGCCTGCCTCCACCATGCAATCCCTACTGAAGAAGACCTCTGAATGAATTCGAATTGGCCTTGCCTTGATTTCACAATCCTCATTGGAAACTCCAATGTGTGTGTGATGCAATCAATGCATCACTATAGTCACAACGGATAGTCCATCTCACCCTTTCACCTGCCTCTCCACTGGGTCTCCACTAGAACTGACATGAACTGTAGTTAACTGTTGTATTTGTTCAGTTGATTAGTGAGTTATTATTTGTGAATTAATTCACTCCACTCTCACTAGTGTATCATTCAGTCAGACTAGATACAATTAGCTCAACTGAATTTAACTCCAATAACTGAGTTAAACTAAATAACAACTCCATCAACTACTCTTCCAACTCTGTCATAACTTTCCCACTTCACTTCTAACTGAGTCCTCCATGCATGAACCACCAGTAATGATCCGAATGGAAAATGGCATCCACCCATGGTATTCATCTACCCATGTTATCCATCCACCCATGGAATTTACCCATGGTATTGTAAATGTCATCGACCCATGGTATTCATCCACCCATTGTATTTATTCACCCATGGTATTGTAAGTGACATCTATCCATGATATTCATCCACCCATGATATGTATTCAATAATATATATCTATCCACACATGGAATTTACCCATGGTATTGCAAGTGTAGACCCACCATGGTATTGACTATATTGTAAGTGGTATCTACCCATAGCATTGACCCATTTGACCCATGAGTTTGACTCATTTCTATCCACCTAAGGTATCACACATGGATTGTATGGATTGTAACTCAAAAGGCTATAAATAATCAAGTTCTCGCCCAAAATGACAACATTGTCCACCACAATGTAGGCTTCTACAATTTCTTATTTTAATAAAACCGTAAACTTTTTATTAAAACAGAAAATAACCGTAGAAGCTACATTGTGGTGGAAAATCTCAGTCGCTACAAACCGAGGCTTATTTATAGCCTTTTTTGAGTTACAATACCATGTGTAGATACCATGTGTGATACCATGACCACACCATGGGTAGATACCACTTACAATACCATGGGTCAATACCATGGGTAGATACCACTTACAATACCATGGGTAAATTTCATGTGTGGATACATACCATGGGTGGATGAATATCATGGATAGATGTCACTTACAATACCATGGGCGAATAAATACAATGGGTGGATGAATACCATGGGTCGATGACATTTACAATACCATGGGTGGATGGATAACATGGGTAGATGAATATCATGGGTGGATGCCATTTTCCATTCGGATCAAGTAAACCCTGAGAATTGCGTAATTCCTTCAGCCCACTGATTTTCCAAATATGTATACTAAAATATAGTGCTCCAAGAGAATAAGTTGATATTTAGAGTCTGATTATTATTAAGGGCTAATAATAATCGACACATCTATTTTTAGATCGACGATCTATAAATAGACTTTGCCCAATCTTCTAAAAATAGAATTTCATCTATTTTTCCAACTTGACCAACCATCCACAAATAGCATCCTGCAACTTCTGAAATATGATCACCATGTTTAAAAATAGACATAGTCTAAAAATAGACTTACACCTAAAAATAGCCTACGGGCCCACTTAGTGAAGGTGACTGATTTTCACTAAGCTTCATCATCTTGTTGAATCTAAACACTCCCTCTCAACAAGATAGGGATTATCCTTCACCCTGATCATGCCTCTATGGTATTCGAATTTGCTCCTGGTGAGCGCCTTCATCAAAATATCTGCATCCTGATCTTCCATAGGAATGTACTGAAGCAACATGACCTTCCACTGCACACAATCTCTGATATGATGATATCGGATATCAATATATTTAGATCTATCATGAAACATAGGATTAATCGAGATTTTAATGCAACTTTGATTATCACAATGTATCACTGTAGGATCTAAATGTGAACCGAAAAAACTGACCAAGATCTTCCTCATCCATATGGCCTCACATGTAGCTTGACTTGCTACCATGTATTCTGCTTCCGCTGAACTGAGTGCTATGGATCTTTGTTTCCTGTTGTACCAAGAAACTGTCATAGATCTGATACTGAAAATCCCTCCTGATGTGATCTTTCTGTCCGTTGGGCTGCCTGCCCAATCTGCATCCATGAAGCCATGCAACTTCACCTCATTCGTCTGTCTGTACCATAAGCCATACTCGGATGTGCCCCTGAGATACCTCAGGACATGCTTGCCTGCCTTCCAAAAGAGCTTGGTAGGCTTAACCATCACTTGTGAAAGTTGGTTCACCACATAGCATATGTTCGGTCTTGTATTAACTAAATACATGAGCGAACCCACCAACTGTCGATAAACAGTGGCATCCACTATTTCTGCCGATGTAGCATCCTCTTTCCTCCAATTTCCTGGAAGAGGAGTGTCGATAGGCTTGCATCCTTGCATGTGAAACTTCTCCAGTATCTCTTGGGCATACATGCCTTGAGACACAAACAGTTCACCTTCCCGCTACCATATTTCCAATCCAAGGAAATAATGAAGGAGGCCCAAATACTTCATCTCAAAATCCTTTGCAAGATCTGCCTTGCATGATGGTATCAACTTCTCATCACCCATTAGTATTAAATTATCAACATAAAGAACAATGATTAAAAGCTTACCCTCCACCACAATTTGGTATAGGTTTTCATCTGCCTCACTCTTGGTGAAACCAATTCCAGTGAGATAGTTTTCGATCTGAGTGTACCAAGCACGAGGTGCTTGTTTCAGCCCATACAGTGCTCTTTTGAGCCTGCACACATGCGACTCGCTGCTAAATATTTCGAATCCTTCAGGTTGCTTAATGTACACTTTTTCCTCAATGATCCCATTAAGGAACACAGTCTTCACATCCATCTGATGAATGTGCCAACCCATCTATGCTGAGAGAGCAAGGATGGTCCTTATGGAATAATATCGTGCAACATATGCAAAGGTTTCTTCAGAATCAATCCCCTCGATCTGTGAGAAGCCCTAAGAAAAAAATCTTGCCTTATACTTCTCGACACTCCCATCAACATCTTGCTTTACCTTGTAGATCCATCTTGATCCTACAACTGATTTACCCACCGGCCTTGGAACAATCTCCCAAGCATTGTTTCTGACAATGGAGTCATACTCCTCTACCATGGCATCTACCCATGTAGGCTCCTGTACTGCTTCTTCGAAAGAAGATGGCTCTGTCATGACACACCTTCTCATAAGAGCCATGTATCCAGTAAATCGGTCAGGTGATTGTCTCTATCTGCGCTGTGATGTAGGGACTCTTACATTCTATGCCGCATCAAGCTTCAATCTCTCAGCTTTTGTGGTACGCTTCCTGCCTATTTTGCTGTTTGGTTCTGCATGAGTGGACTCCTCTACTCCATGAATCTCCTCCTGTGGTTGATCCACATCTAGAGGCTCATCTTTGGGAACAAGAAGTTTCTCCTTTGCATGCAAGTGTAGCTCCCTCTCAAGCGACAACTTCATGGCTTTCACCTCATTGAATTTTATATCCCGTCGCACCACAGTCATCTGATTGTCTGGAAAATACACACGATAATTATGGGGTGTTTCTGTGTACCCCACAAATATCCTAACTTTTGAGTTGGCTCCAGCTTCTTCCTGGCATCCTTTGTCACATGAATGTAAACAGATGAGCCAAAAATCTTCAAATGAGAAATATCAGGCTTATTACCAGTAAAACATTCTTCAGGTGTACTCATGCCAAGTACTCTATGAGGACAACGATTTTGCTCATAAACTGCAGTGTTGCATGCTTCCGCCCATAAGTGCATCGGTAGGCCCTGGTCATGCAGCACCCATGATCGTTTTGTTCTTCCTCTCTGTGACCCCATTCTACTGTGGGTTATGAGGCGCTATGATTTCTCTTCGAATTCCTTATTTTCTATATAAGTCTTTGAATTCGCCCGAGATATATTCACCACCATTATCGCTCCACAGAGCCTTCACTTGCTTCCCCGACTCCTTCTCCACCAATGCTTTAAACTCAGAGAAATTTGAGAATGTTTCGCTCTTCTTCTGCATGAAGAAGATCCAACATCTACGAGAATAGTCATAAACAAATATAACATAATACCTATGTTTTTTTGTTGAAGCAACCGAGAAAGGTCCACACATGTCTGTGTGAATTCTCTCAAGGATCACCGAAGCACAGTTCTCCTTCTCATGAAAGGTGGTCTTCACAAACTTACCCATAGTACATCCCTTGCACTGATCTGACTGCGTAAGAGTACCCTTGGGAAGTCCAATAGAAATTTGTTGTAAAATCTTCAAAGTGACATGGTGCAGATGGCCCAATCTCCTGTGCCATAATTTTCTCTCATCCCAACTCACCACTTCTTCTGCTTTGCCCATCATTGCAACGCATCCATCTACCTCTAGCTTGTAGAGATTCTTAACTCGAATCCCTATCCTCTTGGTTTGACCCATTGTTTTATGTCGCAGGAAATATTTTCCATCGCTGAAAACAACGTCATAACCTCTGTCTTCCAACATTGCGACTGAGACCAAGTTTTTCTTCAGACCTGGAACATGCATAACATCTTTCAACAGAAATGGTTTACCTGATTCCCTCTCAAAGGTAATGGTCCCAATGCTAGTCGAATTGTATCGACCATCATCGCCCATCTCTTTATGCATTTGGAGGTCCTTCTCCTCCAAGTCACTAAACAACTCCTTGTATCACGTCCTATGGAAAGACGCACCACTATCAAGATACCACACCGATCCCATAGCGCTTGAAACCAAGCATGTGATCAAAGAGAAATCAAGTTCAAATTTTGAGGCTAAGGCCTCACCCGCTGCAGCTCCATCAGCCTTCTTGTTCTTCTTCTTCTGTGGGCAGTTAGTGGCGAAATGCCCATGTTCGTGATAGTGAAAACACTTCACCTTGGACAAATCTTGCTTCTTGCCTTTAGCCTCGGATTTGGAGTGGAATTTCTTCCCTTTCCATTTCCTTTCTTTGGCATCCAAAGCACAATTTTCTTCATCTTCATTCTTCGATAAAGAGCCATCCCTGGTACTTCGCCTTATCTCCTCCTGCACAAGATCCGACCAAAGTCGCTCCCAACCCGGCAGTTTCTCCCATCCATTGAGGGAGTCTTCATAGCTATGCCAACTCTTCGGAAGCCCAAGGATAGCCAAGCTCACTAATTCATCATCATCAACAGTAATCCTCACACTTCCCAGTTCATCCCTACAGTGGACAAACTTCGTGAGATATTTTGGAATATTGTCGCCCTTCTCCATTTTTATTTTTCTGAGCTTATCTTTCAACACCAACTTCCTCTGGTCGTTGCTGCTTTGGAACAAATCTGTCAAAGCCTTCCACATTGCAAATGGAGTGGCTTTCCCATGAAGGCTTGACACAATATGGTCCTTTACACCTTCCAACATAATTCTTCTTGTCTTCGCTACCTTCTTTTGCCATGCGTCAAGTCCTGTAGCATCACTAGAACCAGGCTTAGGAACATCGCTATCGATGAACTCCTTCAGTCCATTATCTTCCAGCACCACCTCCATCCTATCCTTCCAAGCTATGTAATTAGAGCTTCCCTCAAGGGCATACTCCAATCGCAACCCATTGAAATACATTTCAATGTATACTCAACTGTCGCACCAAGAATTTTCTGCAGCAAATTCGAATTTTCCACCAGCACAAACTCTTCAATTCTTCACAATTGCAATCTTCAAGAATTAACACTGCTCCGATACAATGTATAATTATATAACATATGCATGTATATATCCATATTCTCTTGATCTAACAATATTTATCTTCTTTCTAAATACAAAATCCTTCCACTATTAATCTTTTGCGGAAATTTAAAACTCAATTGTAAACACATGAAGCAATAAAAACAATCGCACATAACACAGTTGTTTAACGGGAAAGCCTGAAGTTAAAAACCCCAACTATCATATATTATGTATCATGGATATCATGTAATAATCTCATATAAAGCTTAGCACATCAAGCTCTCAGTACAATACAATCGTCACACACTATCATGAAGAAATCTGCAAATCCATGCACTGATTTCTTGCCACCTTATAGCCTGCCTCCACTGTGCAGTCCCTGCTGAAGAAGACCTCTGAATGAATTCGAATTAGCCTTGTCTTGACTACGCAATCCTCATTTTCAACTCCAATGTGTGTGTGATGCAATCAATGCATCACTATAGTCACAACGGATAGTCCATTTCACCCTTTCACCTACCTCTCCACTGGGTCTCCACTGGAACTGACATGCACTGTAGTTAACTGTTGTATTTGTTCAATTGATTAGTGAGTTATTATTTGTGATTTAATTAACTAATTAATTCACTCCACTCTCACTAGTGTATCATTCAGTTAGACTAGATACAACTAGCTCAACTGAGTTTAACTCCAATAACTGAGTTAAACTGAATAACAACTCCATGAACTACTCTTCCAACTCTGTCATAACTTTTCCACTTCAATTATAACTGATTCCTCCATGCATGAACCACCATTAAACCCTAGGAATTGCGTAATTCCTTCATCCCACTGATTTTCCAAATCTGTATACTGAAATAAAGTGCTCCAAGAGAATAAGTTGATATTTAGAGTCTGATTATTATTAAGGGTTAATAATAATCGACACATCTATTTTTAGATCGATGATCTATAAATAGACTTCGCCCAATCTTCTAAAAATAGAATTTCTTCTATTTTTCCAACTTGAAAAACCATCCACAAATAGCATCCTACAACTTCTGAAATATGATCACCATGTCTAAAAATAGACATAGTCTAAAAATATACTTACACCTAACAATAGCCTGTGGGCCCACTTAGTGAAGGTGACTGATTTTCACTAAGCTTCATCATCTTGTTGAATCTCAACAGAATTTTACCTTCTTTATGATTCTCAGATAAGTATCAAACCCCAATGTTCATATATGCATTCATAAACTATAGATTACATGTTATTTATATGTTTGACTGAATGAAAGTCATGGTTATGCATGTTTAAGTCATGTCTCTGACTCAATTATGAATTTTTAACCTTGTTTTTATGTAATTTATGCATTTGAGAAGTTATAAGAAAGTCTAGGAAGTGGTCTGGAGGTTTACCTTGAATTTAGGCTCTGAAATTGGGACCGCATGCTCCTAACTGGAAAGTTTGGGTTACAACCTCATGGATGCATGCTTTTGCGTGTAGTTGGAGGCTTTCAACCAAATGGAGGCCTTATTGTGGGTGCGGTTGAGGTCCAGGGAAGATAAGGAGGGGCCCAGATCAGGGTTTGGCCACCTGTGATGGTTTCTCAGCCCCTGAGTGTCTGGTAGTCCCTGTAGGATGTTGTGAAAGTTCAGTTTTTCATCAGTAGTTGGCCCCACTTCCTTAATGGGGCCTAGGAGGTTTATTCATGTCATATTAGCTCATCCTCTCATGTTTACCCTGGTAGGATGGTAAAAGTGAGTAAATGTGGGAGGTGGCATTACATATTGGTATTAGAGCATGGTTCAAAAACTTAGATTGAATGGAAAGAATGTGTTTTTGGTGCATGCATGTCAATTTATATATGGTTATTATGCATGCATTGTCATGGTTACATTTTTCATTCATGAGGTCATCGTATGCAATTAGTATTATCATGCATGATGTAGGTGTATTGATATGATTGTGTATATACATGCATCATACTAATTTGGACTGATTTTGCATATGAGAAAGCCTCCCATGAACTTCACTGAGGTGTGTTGGTTATATTTGTATTTGGTTTATCTAACATGGTATGCTTGCAGGAAGAAGAGGATCAAACATGACTAACAGAATGGTGGATTACAGTTCACGAGACTCTCCCTATGTATTAGATGATCAATAAAGAGAGGGGTACTCTCCTGACATAGTAGACACTTTGAGAAGTTTAAAAGAAAAAATATGAAGTTGGAAGGCAAGAAAGGACATAATCTCTCAGTCACAGGAAAGAATTTCCAAACTTGTAGAGACATGGACAACCATGGATCAGTTATGGACAGGAGGAACGAACTAATTGGGGATATGGTAGCAAGTATCATGGTGGGCATAGGTCATACATATATTACATGGTCATAGATGGAATATTCTTGGATACACCTGATAGGAGAGGAAGTGGACATGGGCTCTATTCTAGTTCTTGTTTAGATAGGTATCATGGTCATCATCATTATCATCCTTACAAGAGGAGTGATGGGGGATATTTTTCAGATGAGTTCAAGAAATTCAGGCCACCTACATTTGATGGAGATTTGAAGAATCCAAAATATGTAGAGGCATCGTTTCTTGGGATGAAGAAGTTCTTTGAGCTACATGACTATACAGAGAACATGAAGGCCAAGATATCTATTTTCAGCCACAAAGGGAAATAAAACAACTGGTAGGAAGATGTGAAGAGTTTCAGAGACATTGGGATAGAGGATTTGATTTGGCATGAACTCAAGAGACTCCTTAGGAAGAACTAATTGTCAGAGAGGTGCTACAAAAATAATTCCAAGGAGTTCCATGAGTTGAAGATGGGATTGATGACAAATGAGGAATAAATGACTAAGTTCTTGGATTTATTGAGGCATGTGTCGTATCTTAAGGATGAGAAGAAAAAATTTCATAGATTTGTTAATGGATTTCCATTAGCATTCAAGGATCAGATTGAGTATGATGAGCCTCGATCACTAGAAGAAGTCATTGGGAAGTTGAAACACTATTATGATCAATCAAAGTGTAAGACCGAATCTAAGCGGGGTTGGAAAGGAAATGATAATACTAAAGGTAAATGGCCACCGAAGTGAACAAGACCTCAAGATGCAGGTGAGAAAGAGAATGTTTCTCCTTACAATAATTTTTATGCAATAGAGAGGGCACATGGGTCACAACCTAGAGAGCAACATAATAGAGGTGATAGTAGGAATATTTGTAGTGTTGGATATGTGTCAAGGATAATCTCAAGAAATATTGTATGTCATATCAGGGTGGTAGGCCTCATATATACAGTTCTTAGGCAGCGCAGATAGTTAGGGATGTTGGACAAAGCATTCCTCGAATCAATGTAGAATTTGATAGCATGCAAGAGGATCATCAAGAATCTATTATTGTGATGGAAGGTAAGATTTGTGGTTGAGTTGTTTCTATTTTTATTGACCCTAGATCTAATTATAGTTATGTTAACCCTGACCTAGTGGATAATTTTGGTTTGAGAAAACAAGTGCATGTAGAATCTTGGTTGGTGTAGTTGGATACAAGTACTAAGAAAATATTTCATCATTGGGTAAGAGCTTGTGCACTCTAGCTGAATGGTATGTATACATTAGCGCATCTAAATGTACTTCCATTGGGATCATACATTATTCTTTTGGGTATGGATTGGTTGTATCTTCACAAGACTAAGGTGGAGTTTTATGAGAAGGATATTGAATGTTTGGATGATAACGAAGGGAAGAAAATATTATAGCGTAAGAAGAAGGCTACATCAGTGAGAATGGTTACAGTTATGCAGGAAAAGCACAGTTGCAGGAAAGGGTGTGTATTGTTCGCAATTAATGTTTCTAGTGATAAGGGTAGGGATTTTGAGGATGCGTAATTCTTGAAGAGGTATTCAGTTTTGCAGCAGTTTCAGGATGTATTTCTAGCATATATTTCAAATTTACCACCTCTAAAGGAAGTGGAATTTTAAATTGAGTTGGTATCAAGAGCAGCACCGCCATCAAATACACCTTACAAGATGAGCACTCCAGAGCTAGTCGAATTGAAGTTGTAGTTGAAGGAAATGCTTGACAAGGGATACATTATAAGGCCAAGTGTATCATATTAGGGTTCACCAGTGTTGTTTGTGAAGATAAGGATGGTACTCTCATTTTCTGTAATAACTACAGGAAATTTGACAAGGTGATTATCAATAATAGGTATATGTTGTCGAGGATTGATGACTTTTTTGATCAGTTGAACAGATAAGTGGTGTTCTCGAAGATTGATTTGAGATTAGGATATCATCAGGTATGCATCAAAGAAGAGGACATCTATAAGACTACTTTTTGGACCAAGTATTGGCATTATGAGTGTGTTTTGGTTCCTTTTGGTTTGACTAATGCTCCAATTACTTTCTTGTGTTTGATTAATAGTGTATTGTGTCCTTATCTTGACAAGTTTTTTATTGTATTCATTGACGATATATTGATATATTCTAAGAATGAGGAAGAGCATGTCGAAAACTTACTAGTAATATATAGATTGCTAAGATAGAATCGGTTGTATTCCAAGCTTAGTAAGTGTAGTTTCTTCCAGACAAAGGACGATTAATTGGGACATGTTGTTTCATGGGAAGGCATACTAGTGTATCCGGAAAATATCAAAGCTATCATGGAATGGGAAGCTCCAAGGAATGTGGATGAGGTTAGATCATTCATGGGGTTAGCAGGTTATTATAGGAGGTTCATCATGAACTTCTCATGGATTTCCTATCCTATTACATATTTGTAGAGGAAAGGAAAGAAATTTAAATGGATAGATGAATGTGCAGCTAGCTTTTAGTAGTTGAAGCGGTTGATTACAACTACTCCAGTTCTAAATATTGAAGTTCTAGATAATTAGTTTATTGTGTGCACATACTTTCAAGAGGGGACTTGGTAGAGTCTTGATATGGGACGGATAGGCGGTATGCTATGAGTCAAGGAAACCGAATTATCATGAGCAGAATTATGTGACACGTGATCTTGAGTTGGCAGCAATCATTCATGCATTGAGGATGTGGAGGAAATATCTTCTTGGCAAGATTTTTTTGTTGATGAGTGATCACATTGGATTGAGGTACTTATTTAACCAACATAATCTAAATTTTAGGCAAGCTAGATGGTTGGCCATGCTCATTGAGTTTTAATTTGAGATACGGTACATTAAGGGTATAGAGAACAGGGTTGCATATGCCCTTAGAAGAAGAGTGCATTTGAATCACACAGTGACTATGAGTACATATGGAATATATTTGAAGGATTTGATCTTACAGGTGGGACAACGGGATGGCAGGTACAGGGAGCTTAAGCACATATTACAGCAGCAGGGTACAGGTGATCAAGATGTGGATTATCATCTGAAGACATATGGTTTGATTAGATTTAGGGACATGATCTATGTGCCAGACAAAAACAAGATCAAGAAGCTTATTTTGAGGGAATCTCATGTCAAGTTGTATTCAGGTCATTTAGGATATTAGAAGACTGTAACAACTGTGAATAATTTATACTATTGGTTGAATATAAAGAAATAGGTATATGAGTTTGTCGTTAGGTGTTTGGATAAAATCAGAGTGCAAGCATCCAGGTGGTCTACTACAGTCGATTCTGATTCCATAATGGAAATGGAAGGTCATATCCATGGATTTCACTATAGTTTTGATGAGGACATCTAGACAACATGATTACATCATGGTTTTGGTTGATGATTTGAAAAAGGTATCTCACTTCATAGCGGTTAAATCTACTTGTTTAGCTAGTGAGGTAGCTCAGGTCTTCATCAGGGAGATAGTGAGATTGAATGGTATTCCTAAGAATATTGTATCTAAAAAATATTCCAAGTTCACTTCTATGTTTTGGAAGGAGTTATTTTCAGGTTTGGGTACATAGTTGGCCTTTAGTACATCTTATCATTCGTAGACAAATGGACAGACAGAGAGGTTCAAAATGATTTTGGAGGACATGCGGAGGATGTATATTATGCACCAGCAAAGGAGGTGGGATTAGTATCTTCCATTTGTTGATTTTTCTTACAATAATGGGTATCACGTGTCACTGAGGATGAGGTCATTTGAGACACTTTATGGGAGGATTTGTAACACTCCCATCGGTTGGAATGATCAAGTGAACAGGGTATTGATTGGACTAGACATGTTGGCAGAGATGGAACAAGAAATGAAAGCTATCAAGAAGAAGCTAAAGGTAGCAGAGGGTAGACAGAAGAGTTAGTAGACCAGCACAAGGTATTTAAGGAGTTTCAGGTTGGGGAGCATGTTTACTTTTCCAACAAGCCCAAGAAGAGTTGCTTCAGTATTGGATCATGTGATAAGTTGGCACCTCATTATTTCTAGTCTTTGATGATCCTTGAGAGGATTGGAATAGTGGCCTAATGACTTGCGCTACCTCTGACGGTGAAATTCCATGATGTTTTCCATGTGTCACTGCCTAAGTGTGTTAAATATTTTGATCATGTGATTGACTAGTTTGCATTACAGGTGGATCCGAAAGGATAATTCCAGTCGGAACCTCAATGCATCTTACATCGAAAAAAAACTCATGCTATGGAACCGATCTATCGAGAAATTTAAAGTGAAGTGGAAACACTTTGGGCCCAATGAAGCTACATGGGATATGGTTGATCAGATGTGGGCTATGTATCCTTCATTTTTTTCATTTGAGGCAAAGGAATTTTGGTATATCTACATATATATGTTTGGGTGTTGCTATAAATATCTTATTTATTTTTGTTATAAAGCTCCAATAAGTGGCATGGTTATTATGTTGTCATGGTTGTACTATTGGTTTTTCTTTTCAACAGCTAGTTCATTCAAAAAACAACAATGAGTTGGGTTATAAAGCTCCATGGGAAGTATTTTTTGTTTTCAATGGTTTTTTGATCATAGGTGTCATTGAACACTGAGAATGGTGTTCCCCTAAGCGGTAGGGGTCTGTAACAACCTCGAGCTAACATTTCAAGTAATAAAGTTAAAAAACGAAAAAAGAAGACTAAGGTCATGATACACGTGTTTCAAGTTGAATGTTGGGAAAAACATCCTAGTGGGTGTTCATTTCATTTTATTAAGGCTAAGTAAATTGCAAAAGGCATTGGAAAAGGAAAAGAGGAATCAATTGGCATTTTATTTATGAAAATAAAGGAAATTAGGAGAAAATGGAGATGAAAGGTCACATAATTGCATGAGAGGGAAAGTGGAGAAAAAATAGAGGAAATTGAAGAAAACAGAGGCCCTAATAATCAAAAGGCTTTTGAGGATTAGTTCATAGTTTTTTTTGTCAATTGTAACTTGGATATCTCTCTATTATCATACTCTTGCACGCTTAGAGCATTCTTGGAGCACCCTAGCATTGGAGAAAGGAAGGACAAGGAAGAAAAGGAAAGAAAGGGACAAGCAAGGAAAATTTGGATCAAGCAACTTCAGCAGGAATACTTGCAGGTAACAGGTTCCATGTGTGATTTCCTAACCATTTTGTGAATGCATGGTACATGAAAATGTGTATTTGGTTCTCTTGTTGTCATATGAATGGTTTTCTCTAGGTCTGACAGTGGTTTTAGCCTTGCCTTACCATTTCTGGACAACCATGGTGTGATGGGGTTCTTTCATTCGGTTGAGCTTTGTTTTGTTCGGTGGTTTTGGAACTAGGTGAGGTGGTCTTAGGAACATTTCAAAGGGCCTAGGAATCCCTTGATTGGTTTTGGTGGGATTGCAGTAAGCCTAGGGGTGGATACAAACAAGTTCCTCAAGGTATTAGTGAAGAAATTATGAGGCATCCAAGCTTGTTTTGGGCCTAGTGATCCCTTGACCGATTTTGTTAGGATCGTGGTAAATCCTGGGAGTGGAGGTGGTTTAATATTTGAATAACCCTGATTGTTTATGTTCTTTTTTTGGGCCTAGTGATCCCTTGACCTGATTTGGTAGGATTGCAGTAAACACTAAGGGTGGGGATGGTTTAATCTCTGGATAGCCCTAGTTTTTTATGTTTTTTTTTTGGGCCTTGTGATCCCTTGACTATTTTTGGAAGGATTGAATTAAATCGTAAGGGTCGAGGTGGTTTAATCTATGGATAGCAATAGTTATTTATGTTCTTGTTTTAGTCCTAGTGATCCCTTGACTAGTTTTGGCGGGATTGTGGTAAATCCTGAGGGTGGAGGTGGTTTAATCTCCAGGGAGCCCTTGTTGATTTTTTATTGAGCCCCACATTCATGCTTGGAATATGGCATGGGGGTGATTGGTTAAAAGAAATATTTTGTTCAACCAAATCTATGGTCAGGTAGTACGTAGAAGTCCCTGACTTGGTTAGATTTTTTATATGTTAATAAAATCTATTTTCCTCTTGTATTTAATGATTATTTGTACTTGTTATTATTTGGCGTTGATGGTTGTTCTATTTTGGTTATATGTTGGTTATAAGTATGGTTTCATAATAGGTTCTAGTTATGGATATTGATGTGTTTGACTTTTTTATGAATGGCTAATATATGCATGAGATAAAAAATGTTATTGTAGATATTATGAGAGGGAATTAGACCTTCTTGATGATTCTCAGATGCATATCAGACCCTTATTTTCATATATGCATTCACGAACTATAGATTATATGTCCTTGATATGTTTGACGAAATGAATGTCATATTTAGGCCCAGTTAGGTCAAGTCTCTTACTCAATTTTAAATGTTTGGCCTTTTTGTTATGTCATTTATGCATCTAAGAAGTTACAGGAAGTTTTGGGCAGTAGCCTTGAGGTTGAATTTGAATTTAGGCTCAAAATATGGGATTGCATGCTCCTAACTGGAAATTTTTTGTTGCAACTGTATGGATGCAAGCTTGTGCATGTGATTGGAGGCTTCAAACCATATGGATGCCTTGTTGTATTTTTGGTTGAGATCTAGGGAAGAGAAGGAGGGGTCAAGATCATGATTTAGCCACCTCATATGGTTTCTCCTCCCTGAGTGTCTTGTATTCCCTTTAGGATGTTGTGAAAGTTCAATTTATCATCATTAGTTGACCCCACTTACTTAATGGGACCTAAGAGGCCAGGTCATGTCATAGTTTCTTTTTCTTGCATGTTTACCCTGGCAGGTTGATGAAAGTAGGTAAATGTGGGAGATGGAATTACAAAGGGTCTCGCCTAGAATATGAAGATTCATTATTGAGTTATAAATTCATATATAATATCAAAGGTCATGTAAGAATTTATAAATTCATTGTAGAATCTCTAGAGTCATGAGGGAGGTCAAGAGTCACATGGGAGGTGGAGAGTCACCTAATTTGTTATAAATTGTTGGGCTAGGGTCCCCTAGGGTCAAATTCGAGTCAATTTTTGTCTATTTTTTTAAAGCGTAGCATGTAGGTCAAGGGGATTTGGGGCGGGTCAAAGCTCCTTATTTTTGTAATGGGTTAAAGGGTAAAACATGGGGCTCAAACCACAGTTTGAGCCCATGAATTTTTGCGCAATTTAATTATATTAATAGGCCTATTGAGTCGAATAGAAGATAATAACTTGATAGATGATTATGTATTGATGTATTGATGTGCTTATATATATGTTTCAGTTTAATTTAATGATGCGTATTTATATGAGTTAGATTTGTATTTGTTTCTGTTAAGGGTTTCTATGAATATAGATTTATGTGTTTGTGCAAGATAATTCTCGTGTTTTATTAAAGTTATATCTAAATCAGGTTAAACACACTTACACAAAACAATAGTAGTTCGATCAGATTGGAAGGGTTAGATCCATAGCATAGTTCTCCCTTAGGGTGCGGAAAACCTGGTTCCAGCACCCCCCCATACTGCTTCGGGTTAGACTTTGGTCTGCGCAAGCGGGTCACTGTCGAAAGGGCCAGTAGTTGGAGGGTTTTGTTGGTTTCACAAAACACTGTAAACCTAGGTCAGGACCCCTTAAGCCAAAAAATGGTTCCATTGTTGGTACTAGGATTTGTTTGAGGGGGATTTGATGTTGTGGCATCTCACTAAGCCTGAATTACAAGATTGGTTGGATAGAAATATGGGCAAATTCGTGATCCAAGAGAACTAGAATCTGTGATTATCTGTTGAAGAGTGGGAACAAAGATTTATTTATAGAGATTAGCACGAAATTTTCTTTACACCCTTCGCAAAAAAATGACATGAGTGGTTATCTCGGTTGGCTGAGTTTAATACCTATGTGAAGAACACACAGTCACCAAGTGGACTCCTGATTTGATTTAGAAATTGGAAAAATCTAGCAATAATATCACTTGCGTAGTAGATTACTGGATCGACAACATTTTCGGTGGATTTGTCACTGAATTTTCTATAGACGCCTTTATGTCATATTCTAAAGCTGAAAGAAGTTTTTTTAAAGGTCCTCGAGGTAAGTTCCTCTGCTCTTTGAAGTTGTGGGTTAAAATTATCTTATGTGAAAAGGGTTCTTTGTGCAATCATATTGAGTGAATTTTCAGAATAGGTCAATCGAGTTCTACGTGCAGTGGGAAAATTTACAATATAGATCCAGACAGAAATTTTGTGTAAGTCCCCTCAAAGGAAAATATGACAGTGACGAAGAGTCTAAAACAAGTAATTATGGTGAATCTACGCAGTTTGAAGTAACAACTACAACTACACTTCATATCCCATTCACCCCACTCCCAAACCCGCCTCACACTCCACTCCATCCCACTCCACCTCCACCTCAACCTCCACGTCCACCACTGGTATTCAATGTGGATAACTCTATTAAGATGCATACTTTTAAGGGTGTCAAAAACAAATACACTAAATAGTTCTTGTTCATCACTAAGGTTGTGTGGAAGGAACAACAAATTAATGATGATGATGTTAAGAAGGCACATCTCGCTACTTCATTTCAAGAATGCTATCTGGACTGGTATATGAGGTATGTAGCAAATAACCCTAATGCGACGATAGATAATCTCAAAGATGCATTGAAGGAACAGCTCCAAAAATCAAAATAATATGCTCAATGTGTTACTGAATTAAAAGATATTCATCAAGAAGTGAATGAGATCATATGGGAAGCAGACCAGTGGTTAAAACACACCATCAAAGAGGGAGGCTTCACTATTAGTGATTATTAGCGTAAGGAATGGTCCATTTCAATGTTATTACCGCATCTATGCCTACCTTTGTCTCAACAGAAGATCATGTCCTAGGCCAAAGCTCTAAAAATCGCAATGAAGCTGGAGGCGTCTCCGGTCCAGAATGCATAGGTCGGGGTTCAACAAATTCAGAGTCAATTGGCTATCCTACACTTAGAAATACAAAGCTTGCGAAAGGAGAATAGAAAGGATGTGTGCACATAGATATGGTGTGTGCGCTGCAAAGCTAAAGGACACTACAATGTGAAATGCCTCGTATTTCATGAATATATGGCAGTTGGAGGACCAAGTCTGATGAAGCCTAGTCCATGGGTTGGAGAACCACCAGGTATTAACCCTCCAATATTGTGCACAATATGTCAAGTAGTCGGACAACACCCTATAGACTATTGTCCCAGGTTGCATAAATATATTCTGAGAGAGAAGCAACTCTATTGCAACTTTTTTCGATATGTAGGCCATGATGAGAAGCATTGTCGCAGTTTTGACCTAATGATGACCAAGATGCAACCTACAGGATGTAGTCAGAAAATAGAGGACCAGATTCACCTATGTCACCCTCTGGGCATAGGGGATTTCAGGGTCGAGGGTGTGGACGAGGAGGATGAGCTGGTCAAGGAAGAGGCCAGCTAATATGTTAGAACTGTGGAGAATTCAGTCATTTCATGTGTGAATACATAAAGAAAACACAACAATCCTATAGATATTGTCAACAATTTGACCATGTAATTGAAGATTGCCTTGTGATGTTTGCAAAGATGTAGGAGAAGAATACTGTGACACTTGTTGGCCTGTGGCTTTCATGAAAAGTTAAGGCAGGTTGAGAAATTTTAACTAAGGAAGAGTTGGAATGCTTAAATCGAAAGGCCAGAGGAAAATTAACATAACTCCCTTGGCGCACTTCCCATACACATCACCCACCCTGGCTGCACCACCTCCAGACGAGTGGCACAATCCGCAGAAGTAGCAGCACCACCTGCATAAAGCCAACCATAATCGTTCTGACGGCGCTAAGAAGCACGGAGGGTGGCGGGACTGACCCGTCAGAGGGGATGATGTCAGCCTCCCCTTAGACCAATCAGAGGAGCTCCGAGGGGCGAAGAAAGTATCGGCCCTCGAATTCCCGACCCAACGAAAGGTGGCGGGGTCCACACAATCACAGCTAGCGGAGTTAAGTCAAGATAAGGAAAGTCCATCCAAGGTACGAGGTTGTTACCTCTATGTCAGGCACGTGGCCTCTCACCCAGCCGTTGTTGTCGACCAATTACCGCGTACCATGTGTCCCCTTGTTGACATCCTCATGACGTTATCCCTTCAGTTGTAATCATTCTTCACTCCTCAGTAAAAATCCCATCCACCTATTTTTACTCTCGGTTGTTTGAATTGTTACCATTTACAGTCATTTCTTACTCAACTAGGCACTCTGGTAAAACTCACAGTACTAGTTGTTTCCTTCTCGCGTCGCTCTCACCGCTGCCTCAGGTATTTGGTCAAGTCACTCTCACTATTTTCATTTATTGTTTTTTTAAATTATGATAGAAAATATTAAGCAAATCGCCTCCAAAACCCCACAGGCCTACAAATCTAGAATTGCCCCAAGTCCCGAACCCCTCATGGATGCCCACTCCTAACTCTGTGACACCATTTATCCTTTTAATGTGGCCTATATGAAGACTAGGCTATTGGATTATAAACAGTGGGGCGAGGATTTTTTTAGGGTTGTTGATTCCAGGCTCTATTACCAAATTTCCCCGTTATTCTATCATTTCCCTGAGTTCACAGCTTGGCTCGTAGATGCCTACATTGAACGGAAAGATATTTTCCTCTCTGCCTATGGGGTCAAATTCCTCAAAATTACCCCTCAGCTGATTAGAAAAGCTTTGTGTTACCCCTCTGATCAAGAATGTGTTGAATTCATGGAATTCACCCTCTCCTGTCATTTCTGAAACTCGCCCCTAAAAAAACAAATAGGTTTCCTTGATCTCATCACCGCTTTTCACCTATCTTCCCTCCCACCTATAGAGACTATCCTGTTGTCCCTATTTAGTAACACTATACAGCCCATCCTAGCAGGCATCTCGGGAATGTTGGGTTTAGACAACACATATAGGGTAACAACTGTTGTTCTAGGGTTTCTAGAGCTCATGATGCAGCTCGGGGTTCTACTAGATATCCCCACCTTCCTGGCCTTAGCTATAAAAGCTCAGTTTCAAGACATATTGTCCTCTAGTTCCTTCAAATATTGTTACTTGGTGTTCTACCTATTTCTATTCAAACATACAAACAATTTCGAGGGTTTAGGCCTAGACAAGTTCTCCATGAGGAATGCTAAGCCAAAATCCATTTTTGAATGGACTCACTTAGTTCGCCAACACCCAAATGGAAAGGGGTACACGAAATTTGTCAGGGATTTCATTTCCAGGGCTTATGCGATCATAAATGACAACCCCCTGCCCAAGATTCTTCTTGAGTAGAAGGAGTTACTCCAATTCAATGAAACAGTTTGTTTCAGGGATTGGTATTTATTCGAGGATCATACTGAGATCAAGGTTTAAGGTGTCGAATTGCCTCTTTACCATCCGCCCATGTTTATGTCCATGAGGATTTCTTCCCTTCAGTTTATCTTCCAAGTCCAAAGTGTCGACCAAACTCACTTTGTGCCTGCAAAGAAGGGATATATTTTGAGGCTCCCAAATGTTGTAGGTCCCTTTACTGTCAGCTTGAGACACGCACACCACTTAGTTGAGGATATGTTGCAGAAGATGAATTTCCTACAAGAAGATGTATGGAATTATGATCCTAAAGGGTTCATCACACAAAGAAAGAAGAAGATTAAGTCTTAAGCCTATGAGCATGAACCTAGGCCTCTAATAGAATGGAAAGCTAATTGTGACTCATGGCCTTTGGATACAGAGATGGAGGTCGAACCCCCAACTACTGAATGAAAAGGAGACAATATACACGATGAAGTGGAGATCCTAGATTAGGAGAGGCATCATATGGACCAAGGACTCGTAGGTGAAGAGGAGGGGGGCCACCTAACTAAAAATCAAAGAACTGAGGGGCCAAGAGAACAAGACACCAAGAATCTTGATGAGGAAACCCCACAACGTGCAGGTCAGGGCAAGGACAAACTAGGTTTCCAGCTCTCTTATGACTCTGCGTCCTCTTCGGTGCCTTCAGAGCTCTCATAGACAACCACTTTGGCTAAGGGAGAAAGAAGTGAGTAGATTGAGGCGAAGAATCAGTCTGCAAGGGAAAAACTGAGAGCATAATTGGCCCAGTTTGTGGAAAAGCATCACAACAGGCTCATGACAGCCTTAGATGTGGAAAATGACCAGCTTATAGTCATTTTCTAGCACTCATCTTCTCATCCTCTACCCCCAGGATCCAAGTAAAAAGCCCTAGAGATGATTCTAGAGCTGGCTTCAATCCCCTTGGCAGCCAAGTTGAACTTGCATAAAGCCATCGGGGAAATGCTACACACAGAAGTGTTGAAACACACCCTCACCTTAGAGAAAGCTGAGAGAAATCTAGCTTGGATGATGAACATGGTGAAAAGGGAAAGAGAAAGTGCGAAGGCTCTTGCCACCCAGCTGGAGGACTAAAAAAAGATGATAAGAGGAAAAAGCACCGATCCTAATGCAGTAGTGCAAACTCTTTTGCGTAAATATGAATTGGAAGTACAGCAGTTACGGCACAAGCTGAACATTCCTTGGTCAGAGCATATCTAGACAAAGGAGCTAGCCAAGGTCGAAAAGGAGAAAAATGCCCTCACTGAGGCCCTAGCTCAGAGAGATGAAGAGATTACAGAATTAAAAGGGGCGCTAGTCGAGCTGCAACAGGCTCAAGATAGCCATGTATGTCTACTACAAGTACCAGATGATCCCCAAAATTCCTCAGAGCATTTAACCAAGGCTTTGGCGGACTTTAAAATTTCAAAGGATGAGGCTCACACCACTCGACGACTATTAGATGAAGAAAAGGTGGGCTTCGTAGAAAACCAGAAAACAGTCTCATATCTACAGAAAGAGGTGGAGACCCTTCGCAAAGAGTCTCAAGAACACCAGAAGTTGATCAAGGACTTGAAGGCTCAACTCAAGGGAAATATTTCTCTAGTGGAAGCTAGATAGATAGTCTGGACTAAGATTATAAAAGAAGTGAAAGAGAATTTGAAGCTTGTTACATTGGCAAATGACAAGAAGAATTCCATCCAGGATTGTAAGGTACAGTTGGATGCAGGTCGCAGGGAAGGAAACGAAAATGTACTGACTGCACAGAGATACATCAGGTACATAAATTAACTCCCCTCGGAAGAATTGGGCATGCGCAGAGTGGTCGACTGGCTCAGAACCATAATGGAGGTCACCAAAATGATTAAGAAAGAAGAGGTATGAGTAAAAGCATTAGGATACCTGTCACTCATGACAAATGGAGTGGAGGCCTTTGATCATGAATGGGGTAAGCTAGTGGAAGCAGGGCTCCCTACATGTTGGGATCTGTTAGAGGCGTTGTTCCCCTGGACCACATATGGTCAGAAGTTGTTCGAGATCAAGTGTAAGGTTGATTCGACACTGGAAAAGACCTCTCACTTAAAGGCTGAAACATTGGTGGCACCACTGTGTAAGGAATTCTTTCTCGTTGTCGTGGTTAAGAGGTTCTTCACCACCCACCTTGATTACATTGAGTTGACTCAACTGCGGGAGTTATTTGAGATTTTTGACTTTGCGCCTTTGCTTGTTGATGTTATATGGCAGATATGTTATGAGTACTCGCATCCACCAGCCACGTCGACTTCACAGCTAGTGCCTCCTCCGTCATCTCGCCACTCTGGCTCCTCCTCTGCTTCAACACGTCCAGATGGCTTGTGGCCTTTTTCCACTCCTCATTTCATCCATTAAAGATGTCAAGATCAGGCCCATGCGGCCTTTTATTTACTATTATCTTTTATGTTCAGCTACGTTGTATAACCGGGTGAAATCATGATTTCACCCTAGTACTTTTGTTGTTATTGTTATGTTCCATGTTGTGACTGGTTACAAAGAGTAGCGCTCTTGGCATGATACAATTAAACTGTATCATTTTTTATTTTGATAAGCATACAAAAAGATCAAGAAATAATATATTCTTGAAAAATATCTAGCTAATCACCTGTAATGTAAGAGCTATAAAGAGTAAACTCAGGTAAGATAGAAAGGTTCTGGATTTTTATGGAAGTTATGGAGTTAATATTGTATAAGATTTTTTGTAATCATTGTGATGAGCTCTAAATGCATATCTTGAAGAGCTGTTTTTGAGAGATAATATAATATCGACTTGTCTTCAAATGGATTCCAATTGGGCTGGTGAATAGCATGTATGAATTTGTCTTATGCTTGTTTAAGTTCTTTTCCATTTTTTTAAATGATCCTTCAATCATCTTGTGTTCAGAATGTTGGTTACTGATGTTTTAATAAAGGAATTTGTTTATATCTCCGTTGTGGGAAAATGGCACTCACAACTTAATCACTCAGTTACCTTAACTGGGCTCGACACATGATTTCTTCCTTATCTATCTCATAACGATCACCTTCTTCCCCAAGTCTGAGAAGGACGGATTCTTATCATGAAATAATCCCACCTTCCTCAAACTTCATTCCTCTTTTCTCCTAAGCATTCGTCCACCTTATTCCCAGAGTCTGTTCACTGGCTCTAAAACTAGCCCATTTGCATCTATTCAAATCTACACAGCCTCAAGCCCATTTTGAGTAGTGTCAAGTATACATCAAAGTTAGTACCACTATTCCCATAGATATCTTGAACCACTAATACACCCACCTGTAAAAGACTTATTTAGAGAAGTTCCTCAAGAAAAATTTATTCAGACAATCTCTGATTCTTAAGATGTCTTAGGCACTGGTCTTTCGCAACTCAAGGTTGTCTCTAGGAGTGACAACATCTTTTTGGCGTCGCTATTGGAGAACGAATTGGAAGAATCATTTCCCTGGGATACGACATTGTTTTCACCATTCATTCAGGTGAGAAAGAAGGGTTGAGAGTTGCATAGCCCTCACCTTGGCGACTCCACTACCATCAAGTTCGAATCAGCTGTAATCCTGGCTTACACAAGGCCCCATACCCAATCAGATACTTCCCAGTTGAAAACCCCTTTTGTATCTGACCTCAAAAAAATCATATTCAGGAGTATTTGGAAAGAAAAGCAGCCGATTCAAACAAACTTACCCCATTTTTCTCTAGAAGCTTCGCCCTCCTCAACTCAGCAAGATAACATCTATGGTCCTGGTTCCACATCATGTGTACTTGAATATCCTCCAAAAGCCTTTGCTCTAGATAGCTCATTCATAAAATATGAAGCACAGTCGTCTGATACTTCCCTACATCCCTTGCATCCTACCCCTGAGGTTGAAGAAGTAAAGGGAGTTACAGCACTCCAAAGTTTCTTACAAGTCAACCTCCACCCCTCTACTCATCAAATAACTATTATTCCCCAACAAACTCATCTCCACAACTTACCACCCCCTCCCCCAATGGTTGTGCCAGGGTTCCTCCTAACAAGTATGCTCCATTAGCTCTCCCCTAGATTTTAAATGGCATGCCACAGGATTACCTCAAGCTCCTGCCCCGGTTCACAGGCGAAGATAGCACTCCAGCGCAGAGACTTGTATAAAATTTCTGCGCCTTTGCGGAGAATGTGAACGTAGATAATTTACATGTGGTTTTAAGGATTTTCATCCAGTCCCTCAATGGAGAAGCTCAGAAGTGGTCTAAGTCCCTGGCAGATAACATTGTGCACACCTGGGAGGAGATGGAAGATCTATTTACATAAAAATGGGGAGAGAAGAGAGACCCTAGATATGTCCTCACTGAATTCAGTGCTCTAAAAAAGAGACACAATGAGGATGTAACAAAGTTCATAAAGAGATTCAACAAATTGTACAATAATATTCCCGCATAAATAAAACCTCCCCAAGCAGCTGCTAAGGTAGTGTTTGCAGGAGCTTTTGAACCTAAATTTGGGTTCACCCTAAGAGAAAGGAAATATGCATCTCCAGACCAGATTCAAATTGACGCACTGGAAGTAGAAGCTAACTTTGCCTCCACTGGAAAATTCAAGGGGAAGACAGAACATGAAGCATGAAGAAAAAACAAAGCGGAGGCTTCTACTTCTAATCAGGAGAGAGAGTCACAAGAATATAAGATTGAAGAGATGAACAAGTTAATCAAAAAACTTTCAAATAAATTGGTGAAGCTTGAATTGGAAGCCAAAAAATCCTCCCCTCGACCTAGCCAGATAATTCCTAACCGAGGGTTCAATCCTCAGTATAGGAAGCCTCCCCTACAGCTGTTGCAGCAGGAAAGTAAGGAACAACAAGCTCACATTTATCCTCCTTTGTACTTGGAGGGGGAAGTGGAGGGGCAAGCCGAGGAAGTTACACATAGTCAATAAAATCAATTCCTCGCTTACTCTGATGATGAAGAAGGTGAAATCATATTACAAGGAGAGATAAAAGACAAGGAAACTCTTCTCGAAGATCAAGATATGGATAATTATTGCAGACAGTTCGTGGATTTTATGCAAGCTCAGCTCCACAACAAGTATGATCTCAGGTCCTCTCGGAAGAGAACTTGAGTACAAGAACAAAATGAAGAGTCAGCATTAAGAGACCAATCCTCTATTAATGCTACCTATAAAGGAAAGAAGCCACTATAAGAGTCAGTCTCCTATAAGGCCCATGCATCCACCTCCACAAAACAATACTTCGACCCTCCAAAAAATGAGAATTCTCCAACTACACCCCTGAATTTTCTTGATCCTAAGAGCATGTCAAAGAAACCATGGCTAAGAAGGTATCCCCAGTCTTTAATCTCCAGAAAGAATTAGAAAATTTCAAGATCTAGGTTCCCCTAATTGATCTCCTGAAACAACCCTCATATAAAGATCAAGTTTCCCAATTTATGCAGCCTCGTGGTGTAAGCCCCCTGCCTGATAGTATCAATCTCCATGAAGAACGACCCATGTTGGTTTTTGGACCTCATGTAGAAGAGAAGTACTCAGCCACACCTCCCTTTTATGTAACTTTGGTGATACATGACTTATTATTACATAATTTCATTTTGGATTCTGGGGCATCACATAACCTCCTACCCTTATCTGTTATGGAACAACTAGGATTTCAAATTACGAGGCCTTACAAGGACTTGTACTCATTCGACTTCAAAAGGGTAAAATGTTTGGGCATGATAAAAAGATCTGGTAGTAAATTTGGCCCAAATCCCGGCCAAAAGTGTGGTAATGGATATTTCTTTGGCTGACATCCCAGCATGGTTTGGTATGTTGTTATCCAGATCCTAGGGTTTCAAAATTGGAGGATCAATAAAGCTTGATATAACTTACACCACTATCCCAGTGTTTGGTGGAGAGGAAAGAAGGTTATACTAGGAGTACCGATTTGTGAAAATGGTCACTAAAGCTGATGGTTCAACCAAATCCCTGGTATATGGTAAGGAAGGTGAATTTATTTTCTTATGCTTAAAGAGGACAAGTATTTCCTTCAAGAGACACAGGTTTGTCCCTTAAAATAGGGAAATCCCATGAGCAGAGAGGAGAATAAAATTTGGACCCTGCAGTTCGATGGATCTTATTCAAGAGAAGGAAATGGAGCTGGGGTACTCTTGATATCTCTGGAAGGATGTTTGATTCCCCTTTCTTTAAAATTGAAGTTTGAAGCCACAAACAACGTGGTTGAATATGAAGCCTTGTTGTTGGGACTGTAGGTAGCATGGAACATGAACATACAAAACCTTAAGGTGTTTGGCGATTCAGAACTGGTAGTAAGTAAAATCAGGAGCCAATGCCAGACTAAGCACCCACAGCTTAGAGCTTACAGGAACGAAGTGTGGGATCTGATAGAAAAATTCTTCTCAGAGTTTAATATTCAGTTCATGCCCAGATATCAGAACAGAATGATCGACTCACTAAATGTGGCCACCAACAATTTCTGTCCCCCTCAGAACCCATTTCTCATATATGAAGTGGAAGTGTGATATCACCCCTCTATCCCGGAAAATGTGAAACATTGGCAGGTTTTCGAGGACGAAGAGAAAGTCAAGTGTTTCATGGAGATGATGGGTGATTTCCTGAATTTGGTGATTGATTCTGTAGCTGAGGATGACAGCGAAGAGCCAAAAACAAGATGGGAGGAGACGTTGGCTGGGCACCTTGTTTTACAATTAAAGGTAAATGTCATCCCTAGAGGCCTCATGCCACTAGAAAGGTTGTTTGACAAAAATATATCCTGGTGAACCTGAGAAATCCAACCCTTGACAAGCCAGTCAAGGATTTGAATATCAGGACAAAGGAAGATCCAAAGTTGGTGAAGCTATCGAAAGGGGTCCCTGAATAGTATCGAGGTCAGTACCTGAAGTTGTTTCAATCGTATAAGGACGTATTCACCTAGTCATACAAATATTTGAAGACTTTTGATGTCGATGTCATACAACATAAGATACCCCTCAAAGAAGATGTCAAGCCTCATAAACAGAAGTTGAGGCAGATCAATCCATTTCTCCTTCCAGCTATTGAAAAGTAGACTAAGAAGTTGTTGCAGGCAAAGATCATCGTCCCTCTGAGATACTCAGAGTGGGTGGAAAACTTGGTTCATGTAAGAAAGAAGAACGAAAAAATCAGGCTTTGTGTGGACTTCCAAAACTTGAATAGAGCCTCACTCAAAGATAATTATCCCCTTCCTAAGATGGACCACATCCTACAAAAGGTAGTGGGATCCACTCGTATGTCTATGATGGATGGGTTCTCGGGGTATAATCAGGTGGTGGTACTGCTCGAAGATTAGAAGAAGACGATGTTCACCATGCCTTGGGGAAACTTCATGTATGCCTGGATGCCCTTCGATCTGATAATGTCAGTGCCACATTCTAGTGTGCGATGGATATCACTTTCATTGGAGACCAAGATAATTCCATAGTGATTTACCTGGATGACATCACCATCTTCTCGAAGAGTGATTCCGAGCATATAGAACATCTCAGGAAAACCTTTGACAGGTGCTACAGGTATGGTTTATCTTTGAACCCCCCAAATTCCATGTTCACCCTGGAGGAGGGGAAGCTATTAGGGCATATAGTAACTAAAGAAGGAGTTAAAATTGATCTGAAATAGATGGAAGTGATAAATGGCATTTCTCTGCCCAGAAATAAGAAATAAGTACAGGTGTTCTTAGGAAGAATAATTTTTCTAAGAAGATTCACACCCAATTATGTAGAGATTGTTTGAAACATCACCAAAATGATAAATAAGAACAGTGAAGTGAAATGGACTCCTCAGTCAAGAGATTCTTTCAGCAGGATCAAGCAGGCTTTTGTAGAAGCTCCGGTGCTTGCTGGCCCATATTATGGAAATTCGTTCATGATCTTTTCTTTCGCCTCCCCTCACACAATAGTTGTGGTGTTGTTATAAAAAAATGGCGAAGGGAATAAACAACCTATTGCATTCTTCATCCAAGTCCTCCAAGATGCCGAACTAAAATACAACCTCTTGGAAAATCAAGCGCACACTCTGGTCAAATCCCTTAAGGCATTTTGGGTGTATGTGTTATAGCTTTCCATAACATCTTATGTACCCACTGCAGCAGTGAAGGTTATCCTCATGCAGAGCGAAATTGAAGGGAAAAGGGGAAAATGGATAGCCAATATCCAGGAGTACGAAATGGAAATAAAACCTACCAAGCTCATCAAAGGCCAGGGATTGGCTAAAATTCTGTCAGAATCCAACTATCAAGCTTTAGGAATAAATTTATCTATGATAGGAGGAGAGGCGCAGGAAGATACAGGTGTCCAACAAGGTATAGAAACTTCCACACAAAAGACACATGTAAATTGTATTCTATCCTCATGGTATAAAGATATAGTAGAATATCTCTTAACTCTAAGGTGTCCTCCTAGCTATGACAGAACCAGGTATCACACTCTGAGATTAAGATCCCAAAAATACACTGTGGTGAATGGGTGATTATATTGGAGAGACCCAACTGGGATATTATTGTTGTGTTTAACATAGAAAGAGGTCGAGGAAGTGATGATAGAGTTCCACTAAGGAATATGTAGTGGGCATTACAGCTGGCGCGCGATTGCACACAAGATCCTTTGAGAAGGGTTCTTTTGGCCTAAACTATTTGGTAATGTACATGCTCTCGTCAGGGCCTATGAAAAATGCCAAACATTCACCGAAAAGCAAAGGTTTGCACCGCTCCCGCTGATCCTAGTACACGTTGAAGAGTCGTTCAAACAATGGGGAATTGACTTCATAGGTGAAATTCACCTGGTTTCTAGTAATCTACACTGGTGGATCCTCACCGCCACATATTACTTCACTAAAT
This sequence comes from Pinus albicaulis, assembly GCA_034641835.2. Classification (NCBI taxonomy): domain Eukaryota; kingdom Viridiplantae; phylum Streptophyta; class Pinopsida; order Pinales; family Pinaceae; genus Pinus; species Pinus albicaulis. The sequence goes on along the minus strand of CM076578.1, from coordinate 1,833,639,413 downwards.
GGGTCGATGTTGTGCCAGCAAGGAACGCCACAGATCTGGTTGTGACCAAATTCCTGGAAGAAAACATAATAGCTAGGTTTGGATGTCCTGCTAAAATCATCATAGATAACACCAAGGCTTTCAAGTCAGCTAAGTTTGTAAAAAAAATTAAGTGTTACAATATACTTTTGGGGCACTCCACTGCATATTACCCCCAAGGGAATGGATTGGCGGAGTCATCTAATAAGATGTTGGTGAGGATTCTGAAAAATATCATCAATGAAAACCAAAATAATTGGGATTCCCAACTCAAGTTTTCTCCCTGGGAAAATCGTATCACAACTAAAATATCTACATGGAAGTCCCCCTATGAGCTGTTACATGGCATAGCAGGAGTCTTCCCTATTTATCTCGCATTGTCTATGGCCCGATTCCTACAAGAGAGCGAGGAAGAACCAAATGACCTCGTCAGAAGAATGAACCAATTGGTAGAGCTAAATGAAACCCGGAAACAGGTAAACCTCAGGTTAACAGAATATCATGACAAGATGAAAGGCTTTTTCGACCAACGAGCTAAAGACAAGGAAATCGAAGCAGGGGATTTGGTATTGCGATGGGACGTCAAGAGGCTGGACAAAGTAAAACATGGAAAATTCAACCCGCTTTGGTTTGGACTATTCAGGGTGGCAGAGGTCAAAGGAAACAATACTTTCGTGTTGGATAACTTTGAAGGAGACATATTTGAGATTCCTGTCAATGGACAACTTCTCAAGCCTTACTTCCAGCACTGATATGGACCTCGGCAATCCATTGTACATATCCTTCCATTGTATATATGCCATTCGTTAATTTTGCATGAATTATTGTCTTGATTTTAATTACAATTGTCTGAAAATGCTTTGATGATGATTCCCAAGCACCCCAAAAAGAAAGCAGGCAGGTGGTTTGCGAGTTCTCTACGCACTCGAGTGAGTGCATCATCCCCAATGGAGCCAATGTTGGCCTGTGGCTTTCACAAAAGGTTAAGGCAGGTTGAGAAATTTTAACTAATGGAATGTTTAGATCGGAAGGCCAAAGGAAAATTAACATAACTCCCTTGGTGCACTTCCCATACACATCACCCAATGTGGCCGCACCACCTACAGATGAGTGGTGCAATCCATAGAAGCAACAGCGCCACCCATATAGATCCAACCACAGTCATTCTGATGGCGCTAAGAAGCATGGAGGGTGGCGGGACTGACCCGTCAAAGGGGATGACATCAACCTCCCCTCGGACCAATCAGAGGAGCTCTCGGGGGTGAAGAAAGGATCGGCCCTCAACTTTCTGATCTGACAAAAGGTGGTGGGGTCCATGCAATCGCATTTGGTGAAGGTAATTCAAGTTAAGGTAAGTCCGTCCAAGTTACAAGGTCAGTACCTCCGTGTCAAGCACGTGGCCTCTCACCCACCCGTCATCGTCGGCTAATTACCGCATGCGATGTGTCCCCTTTTTTATGTCCTCATGACGTCAACCCTCCATTTTTCATGCTACTTCACTCCTCAATAAAAAGCCCGTCCACCCAGTTTTGCTCCCAACTGTTTGAATTGTTACCATTTACGGTTGTTTCTTACTCAGCTGGGTGCTCTAGTAAAACTCACAATACTAGTTGTTTCCTTATCGCGTCGCTCTCACCGTTGCCTCAGGTATTTGGTCAAGTCCATCTCACTATTTTCATTTACTATTTGTCGAAATTATGATGGAAAAGATAAATCGAACTGCCCTCGAAACCCCGCAGGCTTGCGAAGCCAGAATTTCCCCAGGCCCTAAACCCCTCATGGATGCCCACTCCTAAATCTGTGACACCATTTATCCTTTTAATGTGGCTTGTATGAAGACCAAGCTATTGGATTATAAACAGCAGGGCGATGATTTGTTTAGGGTTTTTTATTTCGAGCTCTATTACCAAATTGCCCCGTCAGTCTACCCCTTCCCTAAGTTCACATCTTGGCTCATCGACGCCTACATTGAATGGAAATATATTTTCCTCTCCACCTATGGGGTAAAATTCCTCAAAATTACCCCTCAGATGATCAGAAAAGCTCTGTGTTACCCCTCTGCTCAAGAATGTGTTGAATTCATGGAAATCACCCTCAAACTTGCCCCTAGAAAAACCAAGAGGTTTCCTCTAGATCATCACCGCTTCGCACCTATATTCCCTCCCGCCTATAGATACTATCCTGTTGTTGCTATTTCGTGACACTATACAGCCCAACCTAGTGGTCATCTCGGGAATGTTGGGTTTAGACAATGTAGATAGGGTAATAACTACTGGTCTAGAGTTTCTAGAGATCATGATGCAGCCCAGGGTTCTACCAGATATCCCCACCTTCTTGGCCTTAGGTATTAAAGCTCAGTTTAAAGACATATCGTCCTCTAGTTCCTTCAAATATTGTTCCTTGGTGTTCTAACTATTTATGTTCAAACATGCAGACAAATTTGAGGGTTTAGGCCTAGACAAGTTCTCCGTGAGGAATGTTGAGCCAAATTTTGTTTTCAAATGGACTCACTGATTTCGCCAACACCCAGAGGGAAAGGGGTACATGAAATTTGCCACGGATTTCATGTCCAGGGCTTCTGCGATCATACATGACAGCCCCCCACCCAGGATTCTTCCTGAGCAAAAGGAGTTACTCCAGTTCAGTGAAACAGATTGTGTCGGGGATTGGTATTTATTCAAGGATCATATTGAGATCAGGTTTTAAGATGCCAAAGTGCCTCCTTACCATCTTCCAGTGTTCATTTCCATGATTATTTTCACCCTTGAGTTTATCTTCCATGTCTTGAGTGCCGACCAAACTCACTTTGTGCTCGCAAAGGAGGGAAATATTTTGAGGCTCCCAAATGTTGTAGGTCCCTTCACTGTCAGCTCGAGACACGCACTCCCCTTTGTTTAGGGGCTATTGCAGAAGATGAATTTCCTACAAGGAGATGTATGGCATTATGATCCTAAAGGTTTCATCACATGAAGAAAGAAGAATATTAAGTATTCAGCCTATGAGCATGAACCTAGGCCCCTGATAGAATGGAAAGCTAACTATGACTCATGCCCTTTGGATACAAAGATGGAGGTTGAACCCCCAGATTCTAAAGGAAAAGGAGACTGTATACACGATGAAGTGGATATCCTAGATCAGGAGAGGAATCAGATGGACTAGGGACTTGTAGGTGAAGAGGAGGGGGACCACCTCAATAAAAATCAAATAACTAAGGGGTCAGGAGAACAAGACATCGAGCAGATTGATGAGGAAACCCCACAAGGTGAATGGATATTTCATCTTCCTTGCAATGTCATATTGAAATTTTATTTCAATATTCCAAGTGATTTCCAAAAAAATATATGAAAAAAAAAGGTGTAAAAAATAGAGAAAAAGAGAAAAAAGAGAAAGAAAGAAAACCCCAAACAAGAAATAATATTGAAAGTGTTTCCAATTAAAATTCCACTACTCATTAGATAGGTTTTTTCGATCATACTGTTTAAGCATGATTGTACAATTTTCAATTTTTGTTGATAGGTTAGAAAATAAAGATTTGCCAAACTTTTTAATCTTGGCATATCAGTAGATAGGTAGAAATGAATTAACTCAAAAATTTAATCTAATTCAATGGAAGAAATAAGGATAGATGTTAGGTTAGAAGTTTAAAATAAAAGGTGTTTTAGGGTCTACAAGTCCAAATGCACCTTGCAAAAGAAAAAAAATATTATATTAGTAACATGGGTAGGTAGATATGCTAAGAAGAAAGAATGGAGGTAACATGAAATTTTTCCTATAAACTGTAGTTTAAAGGTCTCATGCTTTCTATGGTTATAGATAAAAATCAAAGGATAAAGAGGTAATGGTTCCTAAGTTCAGGAATTACTATTTTTGAAAGGCCTATTGGGACATATTTATGTCATATTCTATTTTATCCTAAGTCCCAAACTTCCTATTTACTCTTATCTTAACCTCCAAAACATTAAACTCCCTCTCCTAAGTCCTAAACTATACCTCCCATCATAAATATATTCCCCTACCCCACCATCACATCACAAGTCATATCTACACTAACCACCCCTCATCTTCTCATCATCTCTTCCCATCTCCTCATCATCCGACAACCCATATGGCATTTCGGCCCCACCTCAACCTCCAAATGTTAACACGGGGGGGTTCTGAAATAAATGGTATTCGATACCACCTCCGATGCTACGTGTCATGCTCGGTTTTTTTCACACACCCCCCCTCCCCCCATCCCTTACCACTTACCACCAGGACCCCCCTCCAAAAATTATTTTTCTATGCCAACTAAACCATGGTGCCTCCAATCATTTAACTAATCATTGCCATATGTCGTTGCGCCACGAATTCGCCTACCTGTCCCCTCCATCCTATCAAATCCACTCCCACCAAATACCCGTTGAGCATTCAATTGGTTGGGTCGTTTTCCAACGAGCCCCCGCCAAGCCAAATAGTCACCCAATCACATGTTAAAACACGAATTCAACACAGATGGAAAGGTTTACCATGCTCATTTTGTTCAACTATTACAGGTGATCTATTTGCAGAGGATCAGCAACAAAGATCAGTGAATAGAGCCTCAGTTCATCAATAGAAAACTCACAGTGCTCTGTGTTGGTGTCCCTTGTTTTGACAGTTTGGCGAATCAAAAGACAAGGCAACATCAGAACCACTCTTTAGAGTTCCAGGATCTAGTCCTCCTGTTCTCAGAGAGGGATCTCTCAAATATTTGTTTGCAAAGGTTTATCTTGTGTGCTTTGAGTATGGATTTTAGACTAGTTATTAAGTGCAGATGTTTGTTTGGTTGGATTGATTTGATACAAAAGAACATGAAAGGTCTAGAAAAGATAGACAAAAAGAGGAAATATCTAGTTCATTGGGAAATGGAGTCAAAATGAGGTCATGACAAACTCCTCAAGGGATATGGGATATCAAAGGGCAAATCTAACTTGGCCACGGGATCCTTTTGTTTTTGGAATGAGATGGAAATTAATGATTTGGAAAGAGAATTTTAATTCTCAACAAAGGGAACTTGAAAACATAACTTAATAATAAAGAGATATTTGATAGATAGGGCTAACCATAAATTCTACAAACATTCTTTAAGTAAATAATGACTTCAAGACAACTTTTAAAATGAAACCTAAGATTCGGGGAACACCCTATTTCCTCAAAGATTTTATTTCAAAGGACTTAGAAACCATAAAATATTCACTCATAATTGCAGTCATAGAAGAGGGAACACCTAAATAACATCTATGCTTACAACTATAAAGACCTTCAAAATTGTTGAGTCTCAAATCTGCATCTTTCTTATACACCTTTCTAGACCTTTTTCATTCACCTGGACCTTCTCAGTCACCAATATCATTGCATATTAATTTTAAAAGAGCTTTTAAAATGGTTTTTAACTATGTTTTTTGTCTGCTGTTTGATTTAGATTTTTGCTCATTTAGCTGCGAAATCTTGTCACTTTTCGCAGCTGCTACAACTTTCCGCAGCCATTTTGTCAAATTCTATGTTGCAGGTGTCTTCAGGCAAATCGGGCCACATGGGCAAGTTCAAAATGACGTGGACATGGATCGTGTCCTATTGGCTCAGTCGAATTCATCTAAGAAGGTTGTGGTCAAAGGTGGCCAAGTGGTGGTCAACCGTAGAGTCCCACGGTGACAGAACTCTATTTCTCATCACGTGGAGATTTGCGTGGCCGTTTCTAAAACATGGGAGACACATCAACATCTGTAAATGGCTTCATAAGCCGAATCCAACATCCACTCTCCATAGATTTAATCCTCACGGCGGCCATGATGCTAGATCTCTGGACGTGATGGTTCACGTGTCTTCTACCAGCGCAGACTTTAGGGAATTTGTTATATCTCTTTCTGTTATAAATAATGCGTTCTCATACGCATAATAGTTAAATATCTTCTGAAGCTCTGTAATTTAATTGCATTGCCATTTTGCTGTGACATTTATCTGACCGCATTTTAATATATGAGAAGACTTTGTTCAAAAGCGTAATTCGTATTTGAAAGTTGCTCCCCGAGGTCTGTGCAGAGGGCCCCTGCACACGCTGAGGTTTTGTGTACTACTATATAGTTTCATGCTTCATTTCTTTATGTTCATTGTGCTATAGTCATTCACGTGTATATACATTACATCTTTCATGGTATTTACATTTCATCTCTGTCCATAATATTTCATGTTTTACATTTTACTTCTGTCCATAATCTTTTATGTTTTATGTTGTTGTTAACTGATCAATGTTCTTGTTTCAGATTACAATAGACAGCCCGGGCATTTGCACATCTTTTTATAATGACTAATGACATGGAATCAATATTGTCCTTCTGCTGATTTCTTTTTCTTAGTTTTTGTTTAATTCCAGCATTGTTTTGTTTATTTCAGTCTTGCACATTTGCTTTAAGTAGTTAGATTAGATATTAAACTGTTCATGTCATTTTCAGTTACCTCCGAAAGCCATAGCGAGACTAATGGTGAGGAATTGAAGTATGAGTGTATAGTTTGATATTAGTTTACTTTTCTGCAAGTTAGATATTAAACTGTTCATGTCATTTTCAGTTACTTCCGAAAGCCATAGCGAGACTAATGGTGAGGGATTGAAGTATGAATGTATAGTTTGATATTAGTTTACTTTTCTGCAAGATATATATTAAATTGTTCATGTCATTTTCAGTTACCTCCGAAAGCAATAGCGAGACTAATGGTGAGGGATTGAAGTATGAGTGTGTAATTTGATATTAGTTTACTTTTTTGCAAATTAGATATCAGATTGCTCAAGTTGTTTATGATTACCTCCGAAAGCCATAGCGAGACTAATGGTGAGGGGTCAGAATATGAGTTGATGTAATTTGATTTTAGTTTTACTTTACTTGCAATATTTTCTTTGAGTAACAGTTTCTTTTGTGTTTAGACAACAGCAAGGGTAATGGTTTTCATGATCAATAGTTCACTGTTTGTTTAACTAGGATAGTAGCACATTTTCATTTCCTTTTAGGATTTTCTCATTGTATGTTTCAAAATCCTTTTGAAGTTTGAAGTTTGGTAAATCATTATAAAGGACATCATTGCCTTGAACAATCATAACCATACTTGCCTTTTATAATTTTCATTAGGAAACCAACCAAGACAAAAAGAAAAAGAAAAAACCAAAAACGACAAAAAAGTAAGAGATAAGTTATCTTTCACATATAGTGCGCCACACTTCATCAGCTTACGAATCCCGGATTGAAAAATTAATGTAGCAATTTGGGACACACTAAGTTGACCAAACATTTTGGCGCCGTTGCTGGGGAAGTGTAACTAGGTAGCCAATTTCTTAAAAAAAAAAAAAAAACAATAAAACAATAAAAAGAAGGGAAAACTTGATAACTTCTTGAAGTATGCTCTTCTCTTGCACCTAATGTGATCTGGAGGATCAGAAAAGAGAGTTATTGGTTCGATAATTTCTTAAGTATGCTCTCTTCTTGCACCTAGAGTGATCTAGAAGATCAAAAAGAGAATTATTAGCCCAACTTAAAAAAAATATATAAAAAAATGATATGCATAGAGCAAGAGATTCTAGGGGAAAGTTTATAGCTAAAGCCAAGAGTTCAATTTTCACAACTCCATCTTCTTCAAGGCATAGACAAGATTCACCACCATCTACCCCTAGCTTTAAGATTCTTGGAATTCAAGGAACAACTAAATTAGAGGATTCTCCTATACCACCTACTAAATCTCATTTAGAAAAGGATCCTTTCTTTACTTCTACAGGAGAGTATATTATAATCAAAGAAGTAGAATCACCTGAAGAAGAAAAGGAAAAGACTTCCTGTCATCCTCCCTTGATAGAAGAACCAGAGGACTTTGAGGACTCTAAAGAAACTATCATGGCAGAGGAAATAATAGATGGATTTGGAGGTAGAGGTAGAGGTGGAGGAGGAGGAAACAATGGAGACAACAATGGTGAAGGTAATAAGGGAAGAAATAGGGAAGGAGACAACTTGTTTGGATTCCCTATAGTTGATGAGGAAACTCATACAACAATGAAAAACATCTCACCATCTATCCTCCACAATTTTTATGGATTGCGAAGTGAGGATCCTGAAACATTTCTATTTGAGTTTGAATTCGTGTGTCGAACCTATGACTATATGGAAGACTCTCAAAAACTCAAATTGTTTCCTTCAAAATTGAAGGGAGCCACTTTGAAATGGTTCATGGGATTAGCCACTCAATCTATTAGGACTTGGAATGATATGAAACAAACATTTTTGGATAGATACTTGGACTATTGTATGCCCACCAATCACAAGGATGAGGTATTCAAAATGATGCAAAAAGAAGATGAAAATTTGGAAGACTTACTTTAAAGATTTCAATACAACTTGAAAAGAGCAAAGATGAGCAACTTAGATGATGAAACCTTGAAAGCCCTCATATTAAAAGCCATTAGAGATGAATGGATAGATATTTTAAACATGATGGGGAAAGGAGACATTTATCAACTTCCACTTCGTGACATAACAGAACTATGTGTCCATCTCTCAAGAGGAAAATCTAAAATAGGAAAAGGGCCTAGGGATCCTTCTCTTATCAGGGCTAACAAATCTGCAACTGGATCAGTAAGTAGGGCAGAGATTGGCAATATGCTTGATGAATTCAAAATTGATATCTTAGGGAGCCTTATTGAACAACTAGACACCCTTAAGATCCAAAACAAGCAGAAAGCAGAAACAGATGCTCTAGCCATCTTTTGTCCGAAATGTAGGAAGAAACATGCTTTAAGGGAATGTCCCTTGGATGCAAAAGTTGTAGAAACATGTATGATTTGCTCAGAGAATCATGAAATCAAGGATTGTCCTTCAATTCCTGGACTCAAAGCTGTTTTTCAAGAAGACCCAAATTCAGTAGAATCTCTCTGTTTTGTTGCAAGAAGACCTTGGCAGGGACAACAAACTCAAGGGTTTAACAACCCTATGAATTTTCAAACCCCACCAAATTGGAATCATTGGCAACAACCTTGGCCCCAACATCAAAATCCATATCAACCATGGGTACAAGGGATGCAAAATCCTTATGGGAGATTTGCTCAATTTTATCAATATCCTCCATCTTTTCAAAATCAACAAGCTCCACAACTTCCAAACCCAAATCCACAACTTTCATTGCCATTTCCATAACAACAACCTTCTCAACAAAATCCAAATCCTCAACTCATGCTCCCATACCAACAAAAGACAAATCAACTTCCAGCTCAGCCATTGCCAAATCCTAACAATAAGAATCCTCATAATACTTACATGGTAGAAGGAAAACAATTTCCTACCTATATGATTGTTCCTCTCAACGATGTACAACTCAGATCTGGTAGAGTTTTAGAAAAACCTTCTATAGACATTCAAGAGCAAGATACCTCTGAGGAGGACTCTCTTCAAGTCAATAAGGGTTCTGAGGAAGAATCTCTTCAAAATTCAAAAATTCAAAAAGAAAAAGAAAAGCTAGCATCCACAACTCCTATAGTTGAGCAACTTGTATCTTCATCTACACCTCCTTTTCCGGAAAGACTACAAATTGATAAGAGGGTGGAAAAACAAATTTTGTTGCCTAACTATGACTTTCTAGATGAATTGAAGAATGTTTGTATCAAGATTCCATTGCTACAAGCCATTCGAGAAATTCCTATTCTAGCAAAAACCATAAAGGAGTTGAGTTTCAAAAGACCAGGAAGGAAACTAAAAGATACAAGAAGAATCCACCTGGTAGGAAAGATTGCAGACATTATGATGGGAAAAATTACCATGCAAAAGTATGTAGATCCAGGAAGTCCAATTGTCAAGACACATATAAATGGGATAGAAATTCAAAACACATTGATTGACTTAGGGGCTGCTATCAACATTATGAGTAGACAGACTATGGACGAGCTAAAACTTCCTAACCTTCTTTTTACACCTACTTTACTGCAACTTGCAGATCGATCAATTATTAAACCAGATGGTGTATTAGAAGACATTTCAGTCTCCTTAGATTCTTGGGAATATCCAGTAGATTTTATGATTTTGACTCCCAAGAGTAATCTAGGAGGGCACCCACTTATCTTAGGAAGACCTTGGCTAGCCACAGCTGATGCTTTTATTAGTTGTAGATCCGGGGATATGTACATTTCTAATGGTAATTCGACAAAGAAATTCAATTTGTATCCTCCAGCAAAAGCAATCACAGAAGTAGGAGACAATGAATGGGTTGATGATGAGGATATTATACAACCTGTCTTTACCATTTCGGAAATCAGTGAGGATAGTCAAATTCTGAACACATTAGAAAATTTTGAGACATCTTCAGAATATGACCCCACACAATTTTAGTTGGAATCTGACATAGAATATTTATCATCAAGACAAATGTCTCTTTACTCTATGGAAGAGTTTGGTAGTTCTATCATTGAGATTTTTCCAGGAAAAACATTGAATATCAACAAACATTTGGAAAAGTCACAACAAGAAGAACTAACCAAAATCTTGCAAAAACATTCTACCGCATTTGCATGGGAGTATACTGACATGAAAGGTATTGATCCTAAGACTTGCATCCATCATATCTATATTGAGGAAAACAGTAGACCAATCAGACAACCTCAAAGAAGGATGAATCCAAATCTTAGGAGATAGTGAAAGAAGAGCTCCAAAAACTACTCAATGTAAACTTCATTTATCCAATTTCAGATAGCCGATGGGTTTCTCCTTTGGTTATAGTACCTAAAAATAATGGTAAATGGAGGGTATGCATTGATTACAGGGAATTGAACAAAGCAACTTTGAAGTATCACTTTCCTTTGCCCTTCATCGATCAGGTATTAGATACATTAGCAGGCAAAAAGTACTTTTCATTTTTGGATGGTTTTAGTGGCTATAATCAAATTCAGGTAGCACCTGAAGATCAAGATAAGACCACATTTACCTGTCCATGGGGGACTTTTTCCTATCGAGTGATTCTTTTTGGGTTATGTAATGCACCCACAACATTCCAAAGAGCAGTACTAGGAATTTTTTCTGATCTAATCCATGATTGTGTAGAGGTTTATATGGATGATTTTACAGTTTATGGTAATTCATTTGAAGAGGCATTAGAAAAATTGGAAAAAGTTCTCATAAGATGTAAAGAAACAAACCTTTCATTAAGCCATGAAAAATGCTTTATGATGTTTACTGAAGGGATTGTTTTAGGACATCATATTTCAGGAGATGGAATTGAAGTTGATAGATCAAAAGTTGAAGTCATCTCCAAGTTGCCTATTCCAAATTGTCAAAGAGATGTTAGAAGTTTTCTAGGATTTACTGGTTACTATAGAAGATTTATAGAAAACTTCACTAAAATAGCATCTCCACTCTTCAAATTGCTTACAAAAGACTGTGAATTTAAATGGGATCCTGATTGTCAATCAGCTTTTGAAACATTGAAAACAAGAATATCTCAAGCACCTATCTTGAGAGGACCAAATTGGAAACTCCCTTTTCATATTTCTACGGATATTGTAGACACAGCCTCCAGAGGCATGCAGCGAAAGAAAAAAAAGATTAGTAAGCTAGACACTTACTATACCACAAAGATAATTTGACCTCTGGAGTTGAACTTACATCAAGACCTAAAAAGTTTTTAGCTTGTTCCATGCAATCAATAAGTTTAGACATTATATAACAAAGAAACTTTTATTCACACGATCAACAGATTCAGAATGCGTTATGGGCAAGGAGGTATGAATAATCACTGGATATTCTTGAAAATAAGGGATTTCTGAAGTCCTAAGGGGTATTTGGATTGTTACTGACTCAGACGTCCCACCGTGATCGCCATTATGTTGGAGTCCCATGTTTTGACAGTTTGGAAAATCAAAAGACAAGGCAACATTAGAACCAATCTTTAGAGTTCCAGGATCTAGTCCTCCTGTTCTCATAGAGGGATCTCTCAAATATTTGTTTGCAAAGGTTTATCTTGTGTGCTTTGAGTATGGATTTTAGACTAGTTATAAAGTGCAGATGTTTGTTTGGTTGGATTGAGTTGATACAGAAGAACATGAAAGGTCTAGGAAAGATAGACAGAAAGAGGAAATATCTGGTTCATTGGGCAATGGATTCAAAATGAGGTCATGACAAACTATTCAAGGGATATGGGATATCAAAGGGAAAATATAACTTGGCCACAGGATCCTTTGTTTTGGAATGAGATGGACATTAATGATTTGAAAAGAGAAGTTTAATTCTCAACAAAGGGAACTTGAAAACATAACTTAATAATAAAGAGATATTTGATAGACAGGGCTAACCATAAATTCTACAAACATTCGTTAAGTAAATAATGACTTCAAGACAACTTTTAAAATGAAACCTAAGATTCGGGGAACACCCTATTTCCTCAAAGATTTTATTTTAAAGGACTTAGAAAACATAAAAGATTCACTGATAATTGCAGTCATAGAAGAGTGAACACCTAAATAACATCTATGCTTACAACTATAAAGACCTTCAAAACAATTGTTCAAGCAATGGCAAAGGGCAAGATCAAAACCAACCTCTTTGGTTAACTTAAAACAATGGTACTTCAAAGGGAGACTTCAATAACAGCTTTCAAGTGATAGCAGACAAGCAGGGAGAACCATAAATCATGCTGAAACTGACTATTTGAGCTATTAAGGAAATAAGCAAGCATGAAGACTAAAGAGAAAGTTTAAAGTCTCTAAAATACTTCAGCAGAAGAAAACATAAAACAGTGAAGGATGAACAGGTCTAAGGTGCTTCCAAGAGTCATTTCTTAGCCTAAAACTTTCAACCTATTGTAGTAAGAAATTATGGAACATAATGAAAACATGGAAAAAACATAAAACAGTTCAGAATACTTCACCAACAGCCAAGCTCATGGATCCAATGATAAAGCCTTCTCAGGAACAAGCATGCAACAACATCATCAAGACATCCAAGACTTCAATTTGTTTTTCAACTTCAACAGACTTGTATATTTACTTCAGAGAGTTCCAGTGTTACAATTTGTAATCAAACAACAACCCACAATTTCTCATCCTCTACTGAAGTATTTATAGAAGACTGAGGGAAAAAGATATGAGATAAGATCTCTTAAGACAATAAATACAGATTCAAGACTTCTCGGCCCTTTGAGGGGCTTGATGGAGAATTTTACAGGTGGATCACTGTATTAATTGTTTTACAATAAATATTAAAGCTCCGTGGGAGCTTTTGTTTGACTTTGAGGCTCTGTGTACTATGTGGAGTAACTCTACAGATATTTTCTGCATTGGTTTCTTTGCAGAAGTAACTCCCTGGTTGCGCTGAGGAAAAATCTGATCTTCTTCAATAACTTCGGTCTCTATTTGAATGCTTTGAGGCAACAGGTGGCGTGCATGGTAGCTGAGGAATCAATTCGCCCATTTGAAGCGGTGAAAACCTTTTCTGTCAGTGAAACACTTATAATTTTCTATTGACTGTGCTTTAATCCAGGGAATTAGGCTTTTGATAATCATTCTTAGCCGTAATTCCCCAGATCTATCTTTAATCTTCATCTACTGGGCTTTGCCTTCAAACTTATACTCTTTTAACTGTTTTTTGAATAAAAAAGTGTCTTGTCGATGTGCAGGCTGCGCCGGGTTTCTAAAGGCATCAATGCCCATGAAATATTGATAAATCATTGAATTCAAACCTGTGAATGGTTCTTTTTAATAGCTCTAAGGCGTAGGAAACATCTTCCCTAACCCTCGGCTTTCCTTCAAATGGAAAACCATTAAAACACCTGAAAAACACAAAAATAATTAAGAAATCCTGCGTTTTTAGGCTTAGACTGCTTCAGAAGGCGGGAAAGATCGTGGTCGTTGGATGGTTGCATCCAATGGTGGAGATTTTATTCAGAGTTGGTTAAAGAGATCGTAAAATCGCATCACAAATATTTGCGATGAGTGATCAGGGGTTTCACATAAAAATATGATTTTGCGATTTGCGCGATGGAGGGGTTTAATGGGAAAAACCTTTATAAATAATGAAATATGACATTTTTCGACTTACAAAGGGAAAAGGAATTTTTTATATGAATGGCGAGGGTATTGTACGGTGGGCCCAGCGGGGTCGATCGCGATTGTGGAAAGTACGATGGCAAGGGAATTGTGATGGAGCGATATATGCGATGTGTTGATCGCATCGCAAATATTTGCAATGGATCAATTAAATCAAATGAAACAAAAACGCGATTTCGCGATATGCGATCGGGCGGATTGATCACATCACAAGTTTTAGCGATGGGTCGATTGACCAACCCATGGAAAATGCGATAATGCGACATTGCGATTTGCAATAAGCGGTGGGCCATATATTATATGATATGAACTTTATAATAAAGTTTATATAATAACGTATGGCGGGGTATGAAAAAGGGGAAGTGGTTAGAAAGGCAGGGCTTTATAACATAAAGTCTTTATTATAAAGTCCTATGGGTTATTTGAGGGGTTTTGGTAAAGCTAAAGAATGAGTCTTCAACCTTAATAAGAGTGATTTTCATGAAGGGGAGAAAATGAATCATGAAAACAAAGGGGATTTTATGGAGAAAAAAGGGGAGCAGATGAAGGTTAGTTTTGAGTGAAGGAAGAGAGGAAAATGATGGTTTCTTAGCAGTCTTTTCTATGAAATGAATAGAATTTCAGAGCATAAAATGGAACAGCAAATGAGGATTTTGGATAGAGACATGAGGCCTTTAAAGAGACTTCAAGAGCCAACAATTTTTAGTGATAAAATTTGTTCCTTGGAAGCTCAAAAAAGTCTTAGCCACCTTTTGGTATAACAAAATATTATAGGTGGCTAACACTCTGCAAGTTTTTCATATTTCCCCTGCTACTTTTTCCTCCCCATTCTAATCTGCAGAATATCCCTTTCCAATTTCCCCTCTCTTTTTACTCCCATTCTTCTCTGCACACAGTGAATTTTTTACATATTACAAAATGCCTCCAAAGACAGGTCAACATCCTTTAAATCCTATGGTCTACTCTCAGGTGGACCTGGATCACCTGGCTTTGGCTGATAGAGATTTCAAAATCCAAGAGACTGAGTATGACCTCGATTTTTTCGATGTCTATTGCTGGCTCGAGGATAAATTACTCGATGAAGTGGATGACATAGGCTTGTGGGAAACCAAATTTCCATATTATATTTTCCCCAAAACCCATAGCTACCCTGAGTTGATTAGAAAGTGTCAGGCTTGTTATGACATCAACCAAAGCTCTGTAGTGACCCTAGTAGGAGATATATTGTTTTCTATTAATGCCCAATCCATCCAGCAGATGATGCAGGCCCCCAGTCTTGATGAAACAATTCCTTTCTCTGATGAAGCCCTTAGGGAGATATATCAGAATTTGTACTTTTCCAGCAGAGTTAAAACCTTAGAACTCTTCATGGAAATTGATGCCCCAATGCCTCAAAATAATCCCCCATATCCTTCATCCATTTTTTCTAATAGGACCCAGCATATTGTTATTGTCTTGTCCTATTTACTAGGGCATCATACAGACCAATGGGTAGATGAGGCTATGATTGGTTTCTTGTCCATCCTTTCATCAGATTCCAAGCCCTCAGTCATGTTCAATTATTCCCAATTCTTTGTTGATGCCATACATTGCCAATTCTTAAAGTTTGATATAGAGGAGGTGTTCAAATACACTTTTGTTTTAGTATACATGTTTGTTTATTTTCAGTCCAACAGGTTTCAATTTGAGATGATAAAGCTAAATAATGACTCTCAGCCTCAATCAGTCATCTTTTGGACCACTTTATTAATGAAATAGCAGAATAATTAAACCTATAAGAGTTTTATGGATTCATTTTTTCATCCAGCAATCAGTAAAATTAGCAATGCAACAGAACCAAGGGTTAGTAGAGAAATAAAAAAAAATTATGCAATTAACAGATCAAGTGATAACAACATATTGGTACTTGTACCAAAATTATACAGAGATCTGATTTTATGGGTGTGAGTTGGCCCCCTACAAACTACCAAATTTCCTCTACATGAGGATCTTTGCATTGGAATACATAAGACAAATTATTAATGCAAATGATGTTCATTTTGTCTCTGCAAAGAAGAAATCTCAATTCAGGATCAAATCAAAATTTTGTTTTTTTATTTGCAACAGCAAATCAGCAGGGGAGGAGGCCGATAATATATTAAGGGAGATAAATTTCAGTCACAGTTTTACTTGGTCCTATGACCCATTAGGAATCATCTCCAAGAAAAGGGTGGAGAACAAGTCGACACCATACATCCATACACATAGGCTAGAGATAGAAAAGTTCATGAATCAAGAAGAGTGGGAAGCCAATACCCTATAGGAAAATGAAGAATAGCTGATTTTCACCTTAGGTATTCAAACCCCAACTCCACAAGAAATGAAGGCTACAGGAGATAAACAAGACAAGGGAAAAAAACCAAAGAAAGAAATAGGAAGCAAGAGGACAAGAAATGATCAGTCAGACATGGATATTGACACATCAACTAAATAATTCAAGATGAAATACATAAAGAGAGCTATATTCCACGTGGACATTGACCAGAGTAGTGAAAAGGATCAGCAAACATTCATTACAATCATAGATTCACCAAGCTCTTCTCCAGTAGGTGGCCAAACCATATTTTCAATATCTTCCGCCACAGTTCCCTTCCAGCAGCATAATTTGCAAACTCCTACATTTACTGCCACTACAGGGCAAAAGGAGGAGGTCATCTATGATACATTCAAGGAGATCAAAAGAAAGAATGAGATACTCAAAACTAGTACCTAAAATCAGTTCTGGAAACAGACAAGTAGTTCACAGAGAAGGCTCTTATCAGCCTTTGAATCAGAGAAAGGAAGAATGAAAATGTCTTTCTTGGAAGCACAAATCCCTCAACCTAAAACTGCAGTGGATTACAAGAAAAATTCTTTAAATTTGATGTGAAAAATATTCATACAATAGATCAAATGGATATTCACAAGAAGACTGGAGAAATGATATCCTCCACATTGACCAGTACAGCCATGAGCCTATCAAAGTTGCAGGTTTCATTGTCCAATGCACAATCACAGCTTAAAATGGAAAAGATTTCCTCCATGTCCAAAGATACAAGGATTAAATCCTTGGAGTCTTTAGTGATAAAAATTTGGTATGACCCAACAAACATACCAGTGGTAGAAGAAATTGTAAGAAAGAAGAATGAAGATATAGTTGCTTTGAGGAAGCAACTTAAGATGCCAAAAATGAAAGATCCTCTAACCAAGGATATAGAGGAAAAAGAAACATAGAAGGCCGAAATGATGAAGTTGATTATTGAACAAGCTCAACAGATCAAGAAAATGGAAAATGAGATGGATAAATTGGTAAAAGAGAAACAAAAAGCAGTAAGAGAGGCAGTAAATGAAGAAGTAAAAGAAGCAGCCAAAGCCATGATTCCATTAAAAGCAGTCCCTCTCATTGTCATTCATTCAGAAAAATCCACAGCTTCAGGTAGATCAAGTGGAGGCATCGAACAACTAGCTAAGGCCATGGAAAACATTTCTTTACAGACAGCATAAATCAAAAAGCTACAAAACCAAGTCAATTCCCTACAAGATTAGATAAAGAGGAATGATTCAGCTCATGCTATAGAGCTACAGATAAACAAGAAATTGATAGAGAGTCTACAGAAGTCTCTTCAAGAGTCTTCAATTGGGAATATGATAGGAAGAGTCGAAGAAATTATTTGGTTGGATATAATTGACTCCATGAATGAGATATGGCCATCCATTAGATAATTTTTTAGCAGAGAGATCTAATTGATCTAGTAAAGGTTTCCATAGAAAAGGCAAGTAGTGATCTTGGAGATAAACCTCAAATTGCTAACAATATCATCAAATTTTTAAACTCTGTTATCACTCCACCATATTCCCAAGGCTAAGGAAGGAATCCCAATAGAGGTAACCACAAACCAAGATTTTGACTTGATATCTAGCCCTATCAAGCTGGAGAGGGCTCTCTCCAAAAGAGTCACAGCCAGGGGGGCTAGACCAATTAGGGTTTTTAGGATAGATAATGAGTACAAGGGGTTGTTTTTATTTTTGGTTTGGTTGGGTAAATCAGTAGATAATGAAAATAGATCAAGGAAAGGCTAGTTCAGGGGTATAGAGTGAGGGTTGTAGGGATGAATGGGGCAAGGTAGGTATAATGAAAATCACTTGAGGAAAATGGTTATGGGATGTTTCAGAAAATGTAAGAAGGCTGAGGGAAGCATAGAAGATGAATTTCTCTCAGACAAAAGAAAGGAAACAAATTATGATCAGTTATCCAAAACAGAGCATGACTAGCATGAATTCTGAATCTCACACTTATAAAATATCATCTCATAGAAATGGAAAGGAAATGAACAATAAATTCACACATATGTAACTAAAGAGGAAACAATGAAGGACATTTAATACCATGGGTATCCCATAAATATAGCTGCAACTCCTCTTGTATTAATGGCCAAAACTGAATACAAAGTCGTTTTGATCCACAAAGCAAAATGAAACTGATTCCCAACCCTGAATCCTGTGAAGATATGAGCTAAATAGACCTCAAAACCACCTCCACTCATCCATAGAGGTCGAATTCATGATATGAGGGAGATATTACATAAAAATCTGAACTGATAGCTAGAGTGTAGGATGAGAAAAGTGATCATTCCTATCTCCAATGAACTGCTTCATTACACCTCAAATGGTTGACTTACCTAATGTATTTACCCTAGGTAAAAGTAAAAACATGATATTTAAATTCATCTTGACCATTTACATAAG
The DNA here is from genome assembly GCA_034641835.2 of Pinus albicaulis. NCBI lineage: Eukaryota > Viridiplantae > Streptophyta > Pinopsida > Pinales > Pinaceae > Pinus > Pinus albicaulis. The sequence continues at coordinate 1,833,620,554 of CM076578.1, read as the reverse complement.
TAAATTCCTCATTTCCTAAATTAAAAGTCAAACTGGAGTGAAACTTCAAAAATTTCTGAAGACTGTGTAAAATACATTTTTCTTGTGAAACGCGCAGCATCCAGGTAGAAAAATTTACCTCTGTTCAAGGATAATTTTGTGTGCCTTCCTGATGTCCAAATCAGCTCCATGATAGCTCATTCGAAAGCCCTTTGAGTCTATTTTCCAAAACTACCTCCAGTTTTAAAAATGGTGCCATTTTCCCTATCAAAAACCTGTTCTCCCAATACTGGTAAACGCAAAGTGACTAGGCAGATGTAGAGGCCGAAACATGAAATTTTGATGGTTTTTTGAGCTTTTGATGGACCAATTCTCCTCCAAAAACTTTGAAACTTTCTAGGGTTGATGTCCTCATCAATAAAAACCTGCTGGCATTGGCCATTTGTCATTTGGAGGTCCCAAAAAAGAGCATAGCGTCTAGGTCACTAGGCTTTTAAGAAAATTTATGTGTGCAAAAATGCTCAAAAACACAAAATTTTCATAGAATGAAAAACTTTGCCAAAATTTATCAAAATTTTGAGGGTAATTAATCGTTTAATGTTTGAATCATGAAGTGATACCTCTGCAAGTATTTCCAACTTCTCTTTCTTCTCTTTCTTGGTCAAATCTTGAATTTTTGCATGGGCTCGTTTGAGCTTGGCCCTTGCAATTTTCTTCCTCATGGCATAATGCTTTTCCATATTTCTCTAAATTTCATTTTCCTTTTGAGCATTGGCCAAGAGCTGCTCCAAGTATTGGTTAACTCTCTAAACCCATGCTTCTTTTTCTTTGATTACTGCATTGGTGATTTTTTCCTCATCTTCCTTACCTAGGTCAATCAACTGAAATTCGTGCTCTGTCTCATGATTTTCCTCCTCATCATGAATGACTGGCTCTATCACATGTTTATTACCTTTATCTACCTGTTGTGTTGATGAAGAAGGCATGGCCCCTTTCACTCCAAGTGAAGCAAACACATGCCTATAGCCTCTCTAGTAATTTTTGGGCAATGGCTCAACCTCAGCCAAACTAGCCCATTTTTCCTCAATGCCCTCATCACTTCTTGATGACTCAGAATCATGATGTGATGATGATGAAGGATTGTAATGGCCTTTATTCTTTATAGGTTGAATAAATTAGCTCTTGGGTCCTATTTTACTTTCTTCACCTTCATCTTTGAACTTTAACATTGTACCTTTGCATGTGACTTTTTCCTTTGACATTTGATCATCTGATGAGTTTAGAGAACACTAGGATTTGAAATTTTTATGCTTTGACATGTGGAACCTTGGGTTGGCAGCTTGGGAACCTTGTACTTATTACATTTGAAAGACATAAAATTACATACTAAAATGAGAATTTTTCTTTACAATTCATCTTCACATAGCGAAGAGAATTTTATTGTATCACCCTCTACTTTTTGGTCTTATGCAATGGAATGGAGTTTTATTGAATCATGGAAACTCTAATGACCTAGTGAAACCTTGAAAAAACCTAAAAAACCTAATGAGACCTTGAAGGACTAAATTTCAAAATGACATGACTGAATTTAACTGAGACAAGTCATGGTGAAAAGAGCATTTTCATAGGTGTTATTATGCTCAGGGAGACATGAGAGTGAGTCAAAAAATATGGTTCTCTGAAGGAGAGTGAATTTTTATTGAGGAAAGCTACCATCAGTGAAAGAATTTTTAGCATGACCTAATGGAATGATATAAAAATTTTAGAATGAGACACCTAAAATGAGAAATGATGAAATGATATCGATCACTAATGGAAGAATGCATATTCTAACTCTAAAAAAATCCAAAATAAGTTTTGAATTGGAACCCCTGGGAGTATAATATAAGACAGCAACCATACTTGAGGTCAAAAAAGTGATAAACAAAAAGAGTTTGGTTACACAGGTGGAAGAAAAGTGTCATCAGCTTCAGATTGGAGTAATAATATTTTTCAACAGAATTGAACCTTTGAACAAAAAATGATTGCCTTCCTTATTTGTGATAAATGACAAGCTAATGGCTAGGACAGATTATGTAAAGAAGCTCACAGAGATTTCTAACGATGCATCAAAGCATGCCAACATGAAAAACACCATGACAGGAAGAGCATTCTATGAGGTGCTCAGCAAGGACATTTTCATACAGCATGAAATCAAGCACATTTTCTAGCTAAAGCCAACATTCATAAAGTATACTGAGACTGATGAAATCTACAAAAAATTAATCAGAATCAAGATTCTGAGTCCGCAAGAATGGGAGAAACTATGTGACTGCCAGGAAGGATGACAGCTCATCATGACAGTGGGACATCCACCTCATCTCAAACAATAAATTCTGCAAACCATTGTATTAGTACATCATATCAGCCTCGGATTTGCCAACACAGCAACCCACTGCACCACCCAATAACGGCTTTTTGGAAATTGCAACCATTTGTCACTATTGTTCCAACCTGTCCACGTGGTGGTCAAATTTGTCAATTTCAGTTATCATTGTAATAAATAGAAGATTTGCTCTATTGATATGGAAATCAGTAGGAATTAGTTTAAATATTGCATTTTTATTCAGTATTAGGGGTTGGACCCTAGATTGTAAGATTTTTCTGATTGGAGCATTTGTAATTTTGGAGCTGGAGCATTAATATAAAGGACCATTTTGCAAGATTCATGTGTTGTGTTTTCTTGGTGATGTATTTTCTTTACTATGTTTAATGTTTCCACTGTTTCTTCTTTCAATGTATCGCTTTCTAATTGTAAAACAGAAATCTGAAGATTAAGATTTGCTTCACAGAACACCTTAAGTCTAGTTTTGTTTACAATTTAAGTGTTTTTCCTCTGATGTCTGGTTTAAGAATACTTAATTTCTTTTAAAACACTACTGAAATCATTTTTCTTCATTTCATATTCCACTTTGTTATAAAGAACCAGTATATATAGATAGCTTTCCTTACAATTGCTCTGGAAAATTTATGCATACACCCAGCCTATGTTGACTCCATAGTCCAATGGAAATATTTTAAATAAATCCCTTAATTCAACCAATACTATCAATCAAAAACAACTCTTGCTATCAATTTAACTATCCTAATATCATAAAACATTAAAAACAAAGCTAAAACTTACAAAGAGACCCCTCTTTGAGTCTTGGAGGGCTAGATCCTAGGCTCTAAAGTGGTTTTATGTTGTCATTTTATGATTATTCTTGAAAATATTAAAATTATAGAGTGATAACATAGTGGCGGCCATACTGGGGAGCTTAATTGAAAAAACACTCTTTTCATCCGAATTCAAAAAACCCAGTTAAAAGCATTGTATGATAGAATTAAGATTCGTATCTTTCAGTTTTTGAAAAGAATCAGTTTGTCTATATTCCTGATTTAAATTATGGCTCCTAAAATGATATCTACCAGATCTCATCCTGATCCCAATCCTCCTCCTATAGTAGACAATCCTGCGAAGATTTTAAGAAAGACTCCTAGAGATGAAAGTCAAACCAGTAGTAGAGTTCTCCACAGATCTAATTCTCTCCCTAAAAACTTTGTCACTTTACAAGACATTCAATTTTATCTACATTTTGAACAAGGTCTATTCAGGACCAAATCTAAGAATTGGACTAACCATACAATATTTGATCCATTTATCCTGTATCAAAGTCCAGTGAGAGAAGCCTACTCCCAAATTAAATCTGATATCCGGATTCTCCAGGATTTTGATACTCTTCAATATCTGGTAACAGAGTTTACTTCAACTATTTATGATGCCTATCTCCAACAATATGTAGAGTTAACTGCATTGACCATTGTAGCTTCTTCAATCACTTCTCAAATAGTTCATCTTAATTCATCTAGTCCTACTGCTTCCACCAACCCTACGACTACTTTGCTTCATCCCCATACTCAAACTGTTACAGAAACATCTTCTCCCAGTGCTTCTACCCATCCTATTTCATCCATTGTTCACCTTCCTCCGCCACCTCCACCAATCATGGTAGCCAAATATGATCCATTGGTGTTTCCAACACCTTTGCCCCTATGCCCTAGGACTACCAATCTAAAATTCCGAAATTGGATGGGATTGGTCCTTTGACTGCCCAACAACATGTTGACAAAATGAATGATTGTTTTGACCTACAATAAATTCATGAAGACAGTGTCAATTTGAGAAAGTTTGCTCAGAGTTTAGGTGGTGAAGTCAAAAAATGGTTCAAGGTTTTAACTGCTAATAGCATTCATGACCTCCCTGCATTCCATCAAACATTCATCAACATATAGGAAATTAAAAAAAATCCACTACAGATTTTATCAAAATATGAGAGTATCAAGAGGTCTCCTGGAGAGAGTGTACAAGATGCACAAGATTCAACAGTGTATACAATGCACTCCCTGCTCACATGAAACCTCCCCAGGGGTTAGTCTTAGTTAAATTCCCATATGGTTTTGACCCAGACAAGGCCTGTCAACTCAGGGAGAGAAACACATCAACTTTAGAAGAAATTCAAAGATATGTTGTGAGTGTAGAAGCTAGCTTATTATCAAAGAGAGCTAGGATGAGAACTGAAAAGAGAGTTACAATAGGAGAAGAACCTGAAGCTTCTACATCCGATGCTAAAATTGACAACTTGGTATGGATTATGGAGAGAGTGATGGAAAGGATTAATCTGAATGAGAGAGATATTCCCAGAGAAAATCAACCAGCTCCTCAAAACATAAATCAGAATCTTAGAAGAAACCCTCCTCAGATTAGATAGATAGATAAAATAGGTCTTGATCAGAAAATTAGGCCTCCATTCCAGGAGAATTATGCTGATGAATATGGAGCAGTTGAGGAAGTCGAGGAAAATCAAATAAATTTAATGGGAATTAATGAAGATGATTCTATTTTTCTCACTGAATAAGAATGAGGATTATTTTCACTGATCCAAACAGAGTTAGAATATGAAGAATCTAATGATTATAAACTAGGATTTGAGAATTATATAATGGAGGTCCATAGAAAATACAACCTTAGTAGTAATAAAAACTTGGAAATTTCCAATAAAAATAATTCAGAAAATTCTGCTAAGAAAGTATCTGAATCTGATGCTAAGAAAATAACTGAAAATTCAAAGAAAAGTGTAAATAATTAAGAAAAGAAAAATACAGAAAAAATTACTAAGAAAACAGTTGATATTCCTACCATAATCGACCAGACTGACATTCCTAGTACAAGCAAACAACCTGAATTTACCCAAACAGTAGTGGCTGAAAAAACAGATTTATCAAATTTGCTAAAATCTCAAACACCATTCAGCATTGAGAATGAACTTGCTAAATTGAAAATATATATCCCTATCACTTAAATCATCAACAAGAATGTGTATAGGTCTTAGGTCGTAAAAGTACTAAACATAGGGGAGACTATTGATACTTGTAATTTAAGTGATGATTAGCCTGAACTTTTGTTTGGGCCAAAAGTTGATGGTAAACCCCAAGAAGGAGGTGTCCCTCCCTTTTATACAAGTTTAAATGTTCATGAAAAAATTCTCCATAATGCCATGTTGGATTGAGGCGCATCACATAATCTTATGCCAAAGGCTGTCATGGAGAAGCTTTGCCTTGAAATTACTAGACCCTACAAATATTTGTACTCCTTTGATTCCAGCAAAGTTAGGTGTCTAGGTCTTATCAAGGATCTTTGTGTCACTCTAGCTCAAATACCAGCAAAGAGTCTGGTGATGGATATAGTTGTAGCTGACATCCCCCCTAAGTATGGAATGCTTTTATCTCACTCAAGGGGAGAAAAATTACAAGGTACCCTGCAAATGGACATGACATATGCTACAATATCGGTGTTTGGTCAACTAAGAAGACTGTATAGGGAAACGTTAATGAAGTACATGGTAAGTAGTCAAGAAAAACCACAAAATTACCCCCTGTACTCTGTTCACACTGACCTTGACTCTTTCATTATGCATAATGATGGAGCCACTGATTCACACCATACCCCTACAGAAAAAGATCTTAAAGAAAATGAGGATAGTCAAACGCAAACAGAACAACCAAATCCTGAAAATGAACCTCTTTGGAGCATGAATTTTGACGGCTCATGTGGCAAAGATGGCTCAGGGGCAGGTATTTGGGTGTATAATGCAGGAAATAATAGTTCGCAAGGTCACTCATACAAGTTAAATTTTCAGTGCACAAACAACATAGAAGAATATGAAGCCCTACTCCAAGGATTTCAGTTGTTGAAAATATTAGGAGCAAAGAGGATTTATATGCATAGTGATTCTGAGTTAGTAATAAAACAAATGAAAGGAAAATATGCATCAAAACACCCCAGATTAAGAGCTTATAGAAATTTTGTACTAGATTTCTTAAGAACATTTGATGAATATGATTTAGCAGTCATTCCCAGAAATCAAAATGTCCTATAAAATGGCTTATCTTTTTCAGCAATTACATGTAAAATGCCTCACCCAAACCAACAGTATACTATAGAGGTCAAACATCGTCCTTGTCTGCCAGATAACATGAGATACTGGCAAGTTTTTGGCAGTGACAAACAAATTGAAAGTTTCCTACAATCTAAGGATGAATTTGAAGATAGCAATATAGACCTAGATTGTAAGGAAGACAGTCTTGCTAATGTACAAACTAACGTAGAAAAACAAACTGTTGTTTCTAATGTAAATACAGATGTAAATATTCCAGCCAATAAAATTGTACATAAAACAAAAATTCATAAAGACCCTGAAAAAGAGGAATTTGAAGTGTTATAACTCAAATATAATACCCTGCCTAGAGGGTTGGTCCCTTTAGCAGAACTATTTGACTTTAATGATGTGGCTAAGAAACCTAAAATGGAACCAACAGGTAAAAACATTGAAGAATGTAATATAGGCACTGAACAAAATCCCAAAATCATAAAATTATCAAAATCACTACCTATCATTACAAAAAGAAGATATATATCCCTATTCAAAGAATTTATAGATGTATTTTCTTGGAGCTATGAGGACTTAAAATCTTATGATACAAGCATCATACAACACAAGATTCCAATCAAGGAGGATGAAAAACCTTTTAAACATAAACTGCGTAGAATAAATCTTGTTTTGATGCCTTTGGTTGAGAAAGAAATTAAGAATATGTATGAGTCAAAAATCATAGTACCACTCAGATATTCCAAATGGGTATCCAGCATTGTGCCATCAAGAAAGAAAACAGTTGAAATCAGACTTTGCATCGATTTTAGAAATTTGAACAAAGTATCTCTTAAGGACAATTACCCTTTACCAAAAATGGACCACATATTGCAGAGGGTAGTAGGTTCCAGTAGGACTTCTTTGTTAGATGGATTTTTTGGTTATAATCAAGTTTTAGTACATCCTGATGATCAGGACAAAATGGCTTTTACTACTCCTTGGGGGACTTTCATGTATGTGAAAATGCCTTTTGTATTAGTGAATGTTGGAGCTACCTTTCAAAGGGCCATGGGCATTGCATTTGTTGATTAAATATGCCACTTTATTGTAATTTATCTGGATGATATCACTGTGTATTCTAAAACTGATGAAGAGCACTTAGCACGTTTGAGAAGAGTTTTTGAAAAATGCAGAAAGTTTGGAATTTCCCTAAATTCTAAGAAAACATTGCTTGGACTTGAATAAGGAAAACTGCTAGGTCACACTATTTCTCAAGATAGAATCAGAATTGACCCTAGCAGAATTGAAGGAATACTAATTATCAGTCATCCTAGAAAACTTAAAGAACTTCAATCATTCATCAGTAAAATCAACTTTTTGAGAATATTTATACCCAACCTGGCAGAACTTTTGAGGAATATTACCAATATGCTTAAGAAATATTCAGAAATTAAATGGACCATTGAAGCAAAACGATCTTTTGATTTGGTCAAGCAAGCATTGAAAAAATCCCCAGTCCTAATTAGCCCAGATTTTACTAAAGATTTCATGGTTTTTTCTTTTGATTCTGAGCATACTATTGTTGTCGTTTTATTGCAGAAAAATAGTGAAGGACATGAACAACCAATAGCTTTTTTCAGCAAGGCTCTAAGAGATGCATCATTGAAATACAATATCATGGAAAAACAACCTTTTTCTTTAGTCAAGGAATTAAAGGATTTTAGAGTCTACATTATTCATTCACATATCATTTCTTATGTACCCAATGCAGTTGTTCAAGAAATATTAACACAAAACAACCCATATGGGAAAATAAGCAAATGGATTGTTTTGATCTTGGATATGACGTGGAAATCAAACCAACACAATTGATTAAAGGCCAAGGATTAGCCAAATTGATGGTTGAATCAAATTTTCATGTACTGAACATTAACATGGTCCATTATTTGGATGATCAAGAGGAACTGGCGACTCCACTGATTGATGAAGTGTTCCTGAATTCTCCCTGGTATGTAGACATTTTATATGTTTTATTTAATTTGAATGCTACTCCTGGTTTATCCAAAACTAAAGCAAGATACGTAAAATTGAAAGATGTTAAATTCTAAATTTTGGAAAATATTTTCTATTGGAAATATATTGGAGGTATTTTTCTCAAATGTTTTCTAAAGGATGATGCAGATAAATCTATGCAGGAATTCCATGGAGGTAACTGTGGTGGTCATCTTTATTGGAAAACCACTGCTAACAATATCATGAGAGTTGGTTTCTACTAGCCCACCCTTTTTCCTGACATCCATAAGATGGTCACTACTTGTCACAAATGTCAAATCTTTGAAGGAAAGAGAAAGCTACTTCCATTTCCCTTAAAGACTATTTCCGTTGAGAGCCCTTTCCAGCAATGGGGATTAGACTTCATTGGAGAAATTCATCCCCCATCCTCTACCCAACATAAATGGATCCTCATTGCCACAGATTACTTCACCAAATGGATAGAAGCTATAACATTCCAAAAATTTAGCCTTCAAGCTAAATGGAATATTAGAGTTGTTTTATCACTAGGCGGGTGAATAAATGGGTAGGGAAGCCCATTAACCTCTTTAGAAGGATTAATAACACTCCTAATGTGAAAGGAGGAAGAATAAGTAGCTAATTTGAGCACCTTTGGGTGTGAACAGAGATGGGATCATGTTGATTCAATCAACTTTGACCAAGTCAACAAAGTTGTCTAGATACATTCAATCTCCTTGATGAACAACGCAGTTTTGGTGGAGGACAACTTGCATGAGCTTGATGGCACATATGGATGGGACCCAATGTGAAGAGGTTCACTTGATATATATGGAGAGGATGGGAGCCTTTTTTATTCATGCTTTTGGATTTGATCATTTGATCTTGGTCTATTTAGACTTGGCTTCCTCTTGCTGTTTAGCAGGGTTGCAGTGATGTTTAGCACAAGGTGTTCCCGAGCGGGAATCCCACCTCTTCCCTTGAGAGGCCTCTTGGGAGAGCTCTGTACTGTATTTTTCCACATCCAGGCTTGATTCCAAGCACCATTCTCTAGCCTCATCATTATTTCTGTAGCAGAATATTGCTTTGTTGCAGGGTGTTGCAGTGGAGGTTTGTTAACACCACTTCTGGGTATGTTTCTCAGTAGAGGGTGCCTTCCTTCTCTTGAAAGATCAGCTAGGAATATTTTTGGGCTCATTTCACATCTTGGTAGCTGGCCAAGGTATTCCTCATCTCCTACAGCGCAGTCCCTTGCAGGAACTGCATCATTTTGCATAGATTTGCTGCAGCAGGGTTAAGACCCTTGTTTCTGAGCTAGTTTCCTAGGGAAAGGGCCAACCCTTCTCCCGGAGACCTAGAGGAAGGGATATTCATCCCTCTTTTGTATTATTCAGATATATTTCAGTAATTTTTCAGTAAGACTGCATTTTTTAGAGCTGAATATCAGATCTGCTCTTTTTGTACTCATGCTTTCAAGAAACCCTTGCTGGGTTACCTTTATAATGCATTAAGGAGGTCAGATCTTCATTTTCTTGGCATATTGTTCTATAAAGTTCCAGATATATTATTTTCTCTCATTATACTGTAGAAACCTTCATAAAATAATTCTATCATTTGCTTCAGTAAATTCTACATAACTTAAGTTATGGGATTTGGCTATATTTTACGCTGATTTGAGGGAGGTCTGTTTAACTTATCATAGGTGATTTGTTTCAGTTCCTCTTTTGTATGTGAGGGCCTAAGTCTATATTCCAAGGGAACCAAGCATTATTTCTCCCAGTTAAAACGCAGATCTCCAGAAATAACGTTTTCAGGGTCTATTTGCTGCATTTTCCCCACTTGGGAAGGTGTAGAAGTGTTTCTTTTTGTTGTTGTTTCATTCATTTTATGGCTATGTGTTTTTCAACACATTTTATGAATTAATTTCACCCTGCTATTCTATTATTGTGCTTATGCACTGCTGCATTCCCATTTTGGGATATTATAGTGGTATCAAAGCATAGTCTTGGCTCAGCCTGTGGAACTCAACCATGATGCTATCAAGAGAAGGAGAGATGAATAGAAATAAGACTCCATTATGTGGAGTAAGAAAGGAGGAGAGGCTCAAAAATATTCTCCCAAAATCTATGCATAGCATCAATGAAGATCTTAAGAAGATGAGAGAGGAGATGGAATCTCTAGAGAAGTTTGAATCTAGAGCCAGATCTAGATTGGCACATGATAGGTGTGAGCATGCAACTACACCCTATTATGCACAACGCAGTCAAATGCCCAGATATGCTATGAAAGAGATGAAAGAAGAGGAAATTCCAAGGAGGGAAACTCTTAGTAATTTTCTGCAAGAGTATCAATCTCAAACTGAAAGGTTTAGAGATCATATCACTTTCAAAGAGTTTTGCAAGATCAAGGTGGAGAGGAGCAAGTTGCATGACATGGATATATTTTCTCTATCTACCTTTGATGGATCCCCAACTTGTCCAGCCAAAGCTTGGGTGGAGGAGTTGCATACTTATTTGTAGCAGCACCATGTTTCTGAAGATGAAGCCATCAGAGTTGCAGTGCTACACTTTGAAGGTAAGGCCTATGCTTGGTGGATGTTTGAGTCAATTTCATTGAAAAATGTCAATACTTATTCTTTTGCAGATTTCACTAAGATATTGGTAGAGAGGTTTGATAAAAAACATGAAACAATCAAACCAAGACAAATAAAACTTTTGCATAAATTGGAAGGACCTACAAACTCAAAACCACTTCAGAAACCTGTTAGAGAAGCTCACATTTTGCATGATACCTTGATAGAGGCAAGATCCTTGTTTCATAACCTTGGACAAGAGGGCATGAAGGTTCCTTTTGCAAAGGAGGATCCTCTTATTGAGCAGTTACCTCCTATTCATATTGAAGATGAAGAGAAGGATGGGGGTTACAGCGTTGTCACATCTAGAGCATATCTAGTGCCTCATGCCGAGGAAGGATGAGCACATGCTCCAACAAGAGGATTTCTTGTATCATTGCAAGAAGTTCCCAATGATCTCACATATGGAAGGCAAAGTAAAATCAATGAGCAGCATGATTGTGAGATATTATTGATGGAAGGAGAAGGTAGGGAGGAAGGACATCATCATTTGATGAGGAGAACACACCCCTATCTATTTCAGAGAGCTGGTGCAAGGAGGAGGAAGATTGGTTTGTGTTGTGAGGAAAGGGGAAAAGTTTCCCAACCATATGTACAACCTACTCTTAACATTGATGTCTCACTACATGGAGGCATTCCACCTGGGAGGCCACAAGATCGAGATTTGGTAAGAGGCATCTTGCCATTTGGTTCACCCCTCTTATATTTTAGTGCGGTGAAAGTTGTGGAGGAGTCTAATACAGCGCAGAGAGTTTGGGATAGTCTCAAGGAGGAGGGAGACATTCTTCCATTTTCAGCACCACCCACTCTCACTAGACATATTGCGCTGACAGAAGTTGTTGCAGGGATGTAGGATGGCACCTTCATGGTGCAAGGGAGTTGCTCCATGGACTTGGAGAAACAGAGGGTAATTCCTTTGAGGAAGGGATCCTCCATACATTGGAGTAGATGGAGGCAACTCATGCTTGCTTTGCGTAAGATTGAGAGATTATTTTTGGAGGAGAGATTCTCATGGGAGGCCAACTTCCAAAGATTCCTACTTATTTTTTAGCATGAACAGCTACATGAGGGGCATGGCAGCAATTTGAAGGATGACTTTGGCATGAGGTATGTCAAAGGAAAAGACAGCAGCATGTGGAGAGCTTCACATTGCAGATCACCAGTGATGTCTCTTAGGAGGATTAATCCATATTGGAGGTCTCAACTCTTGGTAGAGTACTCCAAGGATCTTGGTGCTTGCATGATTCTTGATGACCCGAATAAATATGATAGATACATGGTGGATGATTTGGTCATCTATTCTTATGGTAGAGTCTTCTTGACTAGAGCTTCTAAGCTCAAGGAGAAGCTGCTACATGCAGCACATGAGGACTTCTTTTCCATGCATTTTAATGCATATCTTTCCTTGGCAGAGGAGTTCATTTGGGAGGGCATCCAGCATGATATATTTCAGCATATGGAAAGATGCATATCCCGGATGGTGATAGAGAGGAGTTCACAGCCACTTCCCTACTCCTTGGAGGTCAGGGAGAATTTCCAGTTGAGCCATTTCAGCTCAAGGTCCCAAGTACATGGTGGAGAATGTATAATTCTACATTATGTTTTGTACTTATTTACTTTGTATGAGCAGCATGTTGTACCAAGGAGGACTATCCCTTCTTGCATACTATATGATGATGTACTTGAAGCCATTTGCAGCATTGATATTGGCTATCTCATTGGTGGATTGTGGGGGAAGCCACATGATTTTTGGTGTGCACCATTGACACCATTTTGTACTTTCATGTTTATATCTTATGAAATTATTGTGGCAGCAAACAAGTGGCTGGAAAAGCACTTGTTATTGTTTGATTTGATTTAGGCAAAGGATGCACTGCGCTGGTTCCATGTGAGGGACCATGATCCCCTTTCCAGTTGTCATATGACAACTTGTTTCTATTGGTTTTTGCTTCCATGTATTGCTGCTATTTTTATGTTCATGGGGATATTTTTTTGGAGAGTGGGATATGATCTAGAGATGCCCATTGGGAGTATGATTCTCCCTACTTTACATAATGCATGTTTTAGGGGAGGCAATGTGCAGCCCATGATTGCCAAACTACATCTCTTTCCTTCATGTGGGAGAAGCCATTTGAAGGACTTGAGCTTTTGGAGGAGGCACTTCATGGCTTATTTTTTTGGTGGGGTAGCTTGGGCCACTCTTGGAGGTCATGAAATTTTAGCCCGAGATCAATAGCAGCCCCATACTTACCATAAATGGAGAGAGAACCCACTTGGATGGGAGGATCCAATCTCTCCGTGCAGCCCCAACACATTGTATGAACCGGGGGTTCATGAGGATCTTTTTGAGCTACTTGGATTGGCTCATTTCATTTGGATGATAGCATGGGTGTGGAAGTCACTCATTGGGAATAATATTCCCCATGTTTATCATCACTCCTACCTTGAGGAGGCCATTGGATAGCAAGGAGGTTTCCACTTACACCTTCCACCTTTCTATGATGTGAGCCATATGGTTTTGCATGCTTGGGAGGAAACATTGGAGGGCACATTTGCAGCAGATCTTTTGAGCAGTGTTGGGGACTTTTGATAAGGAGGCCACAAGAAGAGGAGGGGAGGAATTTTTCTCTCCTTATACAGTTTCTTGAGGACAAGCAACATTTTGGAGGGGAGGACTGTAATATTCCAAAAATTTAGCCTTCAAGCTAAATGGAATATTAGAGTTGTTTTATCACTAGGCAGGTGAATAAATGGGTAGGGAGGCCCATTAACCTCTTTAGAAGGATTAATAACACTCCTAATGTGAAAGGAGGAAGAATAAGTAGCTAATTTGAGCACCTTTGGGTGTGAACATAGATGGGATCATGTTGATTCAGTCAACTTTGACCAAGTCAACAAATTTGTCTACATACATTGAATCTCCTTGATGAACAGCGCAGTTTTGGTGGAGGACAACTTGCATGAGCTTGATGGCACATATGGATGGGACCCAATGTGAAGAGGTTCACTTTCTATATGTGGAGAGGATGGGAGCCTTTTTTATTCATGCTTTTGGATTTGATCATTTGATCTTGGTATGTTTAGACTTGGCTTCCTCTTGTTGTTTAGCAGGGTTGCAGTGATGTTTAGCACAGGGTGTTCCCGAGCGGGAATCCCACCTCTTCCCTTGAGACGGCTCTTGGGGGAGCTCTATACTGTATTGCTCCACATACAGGCTTGAGGCTAAGCACCATTCTCCAGCCTCAACATTATTTCTGTAACATAATATTGCTATGTTGTAGGGTGTTGCAGTGGAGGTTTGTTAACACCACTTCCGGGTCTGTTTCTCAGTAGAGGGTGTCTTCCTTCTCTTGAGAGATCAGCTAGGAAGATTTCTGGGCTCATTTCACATCTTGGTAGTAGGCCAAAGTATTCCTCATCTCCTACAGTGCAGTCCCTTGCAGGAACTGCGTCATTTTTCATAGAGTTGCTGCAGCAGGGTTAAGACCCTTGTTTCTGAGCTAGTTTCCTAGGGAAAGGGCCAACCCTTCTCCCAGAGAGCTAGAGGAAGGGATCTTCATCCCTATTTTTTATTATTCAGCTATATTTCAGTAATGTTGCAGTAATACTACATTTTTCAGAGCTGAATATTCAGATCTGCTCTTTTTGTACTCATGCTTTCAAGAAACCCTTGCCGGGTTACCTTTATAATGCATTAAGGAGGTCAGATCTTAATTTTCTTGGCATATTGTTCTAAAAAGTTCTATATATATGATTTTATCTCATTATACTTCAAAAACCCTCAAAAAATAACACTATCATTTTCTTCGGTAAATTCTGCATAACTTAAGTCATGGGATTTGGCTATTTTTAAGCTGATTTGAGGCCGGGAGGTATGTTTAACTTATCATAAGTGATTTGTTTCAGTTCCTCTTTTGTATGTGAGGGCCTAAGTCTATATTCCAAGGGAAACAAGCATTATTTCTCCTAGTTAAAATGCATATTTCCAGAAATAACGTTTTCAGGGTCTATTTGTTGCATTTTCCCCACTTGGGAAGGTGTATAAGTGTTTCTTTTTGTTGTTGTTTCATTAATTTGATGTCTATGTGTTTTTCAACACATTTTATGACTTAATTTCACCCTGATATTCCAATATTGTGCTTATGCACTGCTACATTCTCATTTTGGGATATTACAGAAGCCACTCCTTCTAGAAATGCCACTAACTCTCTCATAATAAAATTCCTTGAGACCAATATCCTTTCTAGATTTTTTTGTCCTAGAAAAATAATCACAGATAATGTTGCAGCCTTTAAATCCAAGAATATGGTTGATTTCTATCATAGATATCATATAAATTTGGGGCATTCAACATCTTATTACCCCCAGGGTAATGGATTGGATGAATCTTCAAATAAAATTTTGGTGAATATCATCAAAAATATCTTGGAAGATAATAAGATATCATGGCACAATAAGTTGATAAATTCTCTTTGGGTTGATAGACTTACTACCAATAAGTCAATTGGCATGTCTCCATACCAATTGGTCTATGGAATGGATGCAATCTTTCCTTCTTCTCTAGGAGTTCTAGATATGAAGATTATTCAAGAAATTCAAGTTGAACCAAATGATATACAAAGAAGGATAAATGAAACCATTTAGTTGCAGCAATCCAGAGAGGAAGTGTATAATATAACTCAAGTGATTCAAAAGAATATCAAAAAGATCTTTGATAAGAGGACAAAATCTAATGATTTCAATTTAGGAGACAAAGTTCTGAAATGGAATTCCAGAAGAGAAGATAAGGGAAAACATGGAAAGTTTGACAATATTTGTCAAGGGCCATACATTAATGATGCTTTCAGGGGAAACAATGCTTATTTTCTTAAAGAGTTGGATGGTACAAAGTTTCCTGGAGGTCTTGTCAATGGCAGGATGCTGAAACACTACTTTTTCTGAAAATTCAGGTTGGTTTTTATCATTGTAAATACCACAGATTTACAGTTTGATTTTTTAGTAATTCATTAGACAAGGTTGAAGCTCAAAGAGAAGGCCCTAAGCCTGGTTTGATGAGCAGTCATAAAAACAAAAAAAAACAAATAAGTTGAATATATTGCATAAAGAGGAGCATTCAAGGCTACTAGTCCTAGCCTTTTGACACTTCATTTGCAGAAGTGCCATCCCTAGCTGGAGCCATTGTTAGTATCCTATAAATAATAGGATCACAAGGTGAATGGATATTTCATCTTCCTGGAAATTTCATATTCAAATTGTCTTTCAATATTCCAAGTGATTTCCAAAAAAATATATGAAAAGAAAAATAAAAGAGGGTTTAAAAAATAGAGAAAATGAGAAAAAGAGAAAGAAAGAAAACCCCAAAAATGAAATAATACTGAAAATGCTACAAATTAAAATTCCACTACTCATTAGATAGGTTTTTTCAATCATACATTTTAAGCATGATTGTACAATTTTCAATTTCTGTTGATAGGTTAAAAAATAAAGATTTGCCAAATTTTTTAATCTCGGCATATCAGTAGATAGGTAGAAATTAATTGACTCAACAGTTTAATTTGAGTCAATGGAAGAAATAAGGATAGATGTTAGGTTAGAAGTTTAAAAGAAAAGATTTTTTAGGGTCTACAAGTCCAAATTCACCCTACAAAAGAACAAAAAATGTTAGATTAGTAACATGGGTAGGTAGATATGTCGAGAAGAAAGAATGGAGGTAACATGCAATTTTTCCTATAAATTGCAGTGTAAAGGTCCATGCTTTCTATGGTTACAGAGAAAAATCAAAGGATAAAGAGGAAATGGTTCCTAAGTTCGGTAATTCTTGTTTTTGAAAGGCCTATTGGGACATTTTTATGTCATATTCTATTTTATCCTAAGTCCCAAACTTCCTATTTACCCTTATCCTAACCTCTGAAACATTAAACTCCCTATCCTAAGTCCTCAAATAGACCTCCCATCATAAATATATTCCCGACCCCACCATCACATCACAATTCATATCTACACTAACCACCCCTCATCTTCCCGTCATCTTTGCTCATCTCCTCATCATTTGATGGCCCATATGGCATTTCAGCCCCCCCTCAGCCTCTGAACGTTAACGTCGAGGGGTGGGGGGGGGTACGAAATAAATGGTATCAGATACCACCTCCAATGCTACATGTCGCGCTCAGGTTTTTTTCGCACCCCCCCACCATTCTAATCTACAGAATCTCCCTTTCCAATTCCCCCTCTCTTTTTACTCCCATTCTTCTCTTCACGCCATGAAATTTTTACATATTACACAATGCCTCCAAAGCCAGATCAACAACCTTTCAATCCTATGTTCTACCCTCAGGTGGACCTGGATCACCTGGATTTGGCTGATAGAGATTTAAAAATCCACGAGAAAAAGGATGACTTCGATTTGTTTGATGTCTACTACTGGCTCGAGGATAAATTACTCAATGAAGTGGATGACATAGGCCTGTGGGAAACCAAATTTCCATATTATATTTTCCCCAAAACCCATAGCTTCCTTGAGTTCATTAGAAAGTGTCAGGCATGTTATGACATCAACCAAAGATCTCTAGTGACCACAGTTGGAGAGATCTTATTTTCTGTTAATGCCCAATCCATCCGGCATATGATGGAGGCCCACAGGCTTGATGAAACAATTCCTTTCTCCTATGAAGCCCTTAGGAAGTTATATCAGAAGCTAGACTTTTCCAGCAGAGCTAAAACCTTAGAACTCTTCATGGCCACTGATGCCCCAATGCCTCAAAATAATCTCTCATATCCTTCATCCATTTTTCCTGATAGGACCCAGCATATTGTTACTTCCTTGTCCCATTTACTAGGGTATCATACAGACCAGTGGGTAGATGAGGCTATGATTGGTTTCTTGTCCATCCTTTCATCAGATTCCAAGCCCTCAGTCATGTTAAATTATGCCCAATTCCTTGTTGATGCCATACATGGACAATTCTTTAAGTTTGATATAGAGGAGGTGTTCAAATACACTTACGTTTTAGTATACATGTTTGTTTATTTTTAGTCCAATAGGTTTCAATTTGAGATGATAAAGCTAAATAATGACTCTTAGCCTCAAGCAAACATATTTTGTACCACTTTATTAATGAAACGGTAGAAGAATTACACCTACAAGGGTTTTTTGGATTCATTTGTGCATCCGGAAATCAGTACACTTAGCAGTGTAATAGAGCCAAGGGTTAGTGGAGAAATCAAAAATATTATGCAATTCACAGATCAAGTGAGAACAACATATTGGTACTTGTACCAAAATTATACATAGATCTGAGTTTATGGGTGTGAGTTTGCCCCCTACAAACTACCAAATTTCCTCTCCATGAGGATCTTTGCATTAGAATACATAAGACAAATTATTAATGCAGATGATGTTCATTTTGTCTCTGCAAAGAAGAAATATCAATTCAGGATCAAATCACAAATTGGTCCTTTTATTTGCAACAGAAAAGCAATAGGGGAGGAGTTCGATAAGATATTAAAGTAGATGAATTTTAGTCACAGTAATACTTTTTCCTATTACCCATTAGAAATCATCTCCAAGAAAAGGGTGGAGAACAAGTCAAAACCATACACATAGGCTGGAGATAGAACAGTTCATGAATCAAGAAGAGTGGGCAGCCAATACCATACAGGAAGATGAAGAATAAGTGATTTCCACCTCAGGTATTCAAACCCCAACTCCACAAGAAAGGAAGGCTACAGGAGCTAAAGAAGACAAGGGAAGAGAACCAGAGTTAGAAATAGGAAGAAAGAGGACAAGAAATTATCAGTCAAACATGGATATTGACACATCAACTAAATAATTCATGTTAAAATACAGAAAGAGATCTAGATTCCACATGGACATTGACCAGAGCAGTGAAAAGGATTAGCAGACAGTCATTACAATCAGATATTCACCATGCTCTTCTTCAGCAGGTGGCCAAACCATATTTTCAACATATTCTGCCACAGTTCCATTCCAGCAGTAGAATTTACAGACTCCTACATCTACTTCCACTACAGGGAAAAAGGAGGAGGACATATATGATACATTCAATGAGATCAAAAGAAAGAATGAGATACTCAAAACCAGTACCTACAATCAGTTCTAGAAACAAACAAGTAGTTCACAGAGCAGGCTCTTATCAGCCTTTGACTCAGAGAAAGTAAGAATGAAAATGGCTTTCTTGGAAGCACAGATCCCTCAACCTAAAACTGTAGTAGATTAAAAGAAAACTTATTTTGAATTTGATGTGAAAAATATTCATCCAATAGATCAAATGGAGATGCACAAGCAGACTAGAGAAATGATATCCTCTGTATTTACCAGTACAACTATGAGCCTATCAAAGTTGTAGGTTTCATTGTCCAATGCACAATCACAGCTTAAAATGGAAAATATTTCCTCCATGGCCAAAGGTACAAGGATCAAATCCCTGGAGGATTTAGTGATACAAATTGGGTATGACCCAACAATTTAACATAACAATGGTAGAAGCAATTGTAAGAAATAAGAATGCAAATATATCTTCTTTGAGGAAGAAGCTTAAGATGCCAACAACGGAAGATCCTCTAACAAAGGATATAGAGGAAAATGAAACACATAAGGCCGAAATGATGAAGCCAATTATTGAACAAGCTGAACAGATCAAGAAAATGGAAAATGAGATGGAGAATTTGGTAAAAGAGAAACAAAAAAGTAGTAAAGGAAGCAACAAAAGAAGCAGCCAAAGCCGTGATTCCATTACAAGCAGTCCCTCTCGCTGTCATTCATTCAGAAACAACCACAGCGTTAGGTACATCAAGTGGAGGCACCGAACAACTAGCTAAGGCCATGGAAAACATGTCTTTATAGACAAAATAAATCAAAAGGCTGCAAAACCAAGTCAATTCCCTACAAGATTAGATAAAGAGGAATGATTCAGCTCATGCTATAGAGTTGCAGATAAACTAGAAATTGACATAGAGTCTACAGAAGTCTCTTCAAGAGTCTTCAATTGGGAATATGGTAGGAAGAGTCAAAGAAATTATTTTGTTGGATATAATTGACTCCATGAATGATATATGGCCATCCATCTAGACAATTTTTTAGCAAAGAGATCTAATTGATCTAGTAAATGTTTCCATAGAAAAGGAAAACAGTGAGCTTGGAGATAAACCTCAAATTGCTAAAAATATCATCAAAATTTTAAACTCCAAAAGCATTTTTGAATTGGAACACCTGGGAGTAGAAGACAGGACATCGACCATATTTGAGGTCAAAAAAGTGCTAAACAAAAATATTTTGGTTACACAGGTGGAAGAAAAGTGTCATCAGCTTCAGATTTGAGTAAGCATATTTTGCACCAGAATTGAACCTCTAAACAAAAAAGGATTTCCTTCCTTATTTGTGATAAATGAAAAGCTTATGTCTAGGACAAATTATGTAAAGAAGCTCACAGATTTTTCTAAGGATGATGTTATCACTCTATAATTTATAATATTGGAAAAACTAAACTCCAAAGCACAACATCAAATCCACTTGAAGCCTAGGATCTAGCCCTCCTAGACTCAGAGAGGGATCTCTCTATTTGATTTAGATTTGTTTAAGGTTACTGATATTAGGCTAGTTAAATTGATTGGAAGGTTTTTTTGTTTGATTGTTCTAGTTGGATAGAGAGGGCCTTTTCTAAACATTTTACATTGATCTATGGAGTAAAAATAGGTTGGGTGTACACATCAAATCCCAAAGCTAATGCAAGGAAAGCTAGCTGCTAATATCGATGTTTATAGCTAAGTGGAATTATGAGATGGAGAAACGTTCTTTTAGTAATGACTTAAGACCAATTAATAATTCTTAAATCAAACATCAGAAGAAAAAATTGAAATTTTAATGACAGTCGGAATCATAGGTACTCTAAAATATCAAATCTTAATCTAACATTCCTACTTTACAAATAGAATTATAGATGAAATACATGAAGAGAATACAGTGGGAAAAACATTAAACATGAATGAGGAAAAACATCACTAGGACACACAACACAGGAATCTTGCAGAATGATCTCTTCATTGATGCTCCAGCTTAAAAAAAATTATGAATACTTGCAATGAAAAGTGCTTACAAGACCAGGGTCCAACCCTTGTTATAGAATGAAAAATTCTATTTAAAATATTTGCACCAGCTTGTCATTATTGAAAGGGAAATTGGTTCGTTTATCATAAGGGTAATTGAAAATGGGTCTGCGCATCTCATGCATGGACGCAAGTGACTGTTTCTAGACAGATGTCTGAAGTAGAAGTGGAAGTGTCCCTTCATTGTAATGGCCCTAAGGCAGGTGCCCGATGTTCTTGTGGAATTTTTTATTTGACATTGTGGCGGTCTGTTGTGCTGGCAGATCTAATACACTAGATGTGCTAACACTGAAAATTTATTCAGCTACCAACTTCGTCACTAAACTGAGTTGTCATCCTTCCTGGAGCCTCCATAGATTTTCCCAACCCTCTTGAGTCAGGATCTTGGTCATGTTCATCTTCCTGTAGACTTCAACGGTCTCTGTGTATTTCAGAAATGTTGGTTTCAGCTGAAAAAAATGTGTTGCACCTCATACTATATGAAGACATCATCATTTATGACTTCGTACAATGCTTTCTCGATCGGGGTGTTCTTCAGATTTGTGAACTTGGATCTGTCCTTGGAGGTCTCTATGAGTTTCTTTACATAATCAGTCCTGGGCATCAGTTTATCATTAATGACAAACAAGGAAGGCAAACCCCTTTTGTTCAGTGGCTCAATCCTGTTGAAAAACCTATTCACCCCAATCTCCAGTTGATGACATCTTTCTTCTAGCTGTGTGACCAGACTCTTCTTATTCATCACTCTTTTAACTTCAAGAACAAAGGTTGTTCTGTCAGCGACTTCCAGTTGCTCCAACTCATGGCTGCTCTTATAATTCAGAAATATGATGATCTTGTTGGCAGTTTGGGGCTTATCTCCAAGTTCCTCATTTATTTTCTCAATGGAAACCTTCACTACCTAAATTATATCCCTTTTTTAAAAAATTATCTGAATTGAGGGCCATATATCATTTACAGACACAATTATATCCAACCATATAATTTCTTTCACTCTTCCCATCATGCTGCCAATTGAGGACTCCCGAAGAGATTTCTGCAAACTTTCATTTAGATTTTTGCTAATCTGCAACTCTGTGGCATGTGAAAAGTATTTCCCTTTGAGTTTCTCCAGCAAGTCATTGAGTTGATTCCACAGCCCTTTGATCTCTACTGACTATAGATACATGTTCTGCATTTCCTAGGCTAGCTTCTCATTACTTTCCCCTGGTGCTCCTGTGGATGTTGTAGCTGTTGGGATCACTGTGAGAGGAACCGCTTGTAGGGGGATCGTGGCTTTAGATGCTTATTTTGTTTCTCCCTTCACTGCAACCCTTATTTATTTATGTCTTTCTTTGATCATTTTACCCATCTCGTCCTCCATTTTCTCGATCTGTTATGTTTGTTCAACAATTAATTGCAGCATTTCTGCTTTCTATGTTTCATTTGCTTCTATCTCCTTGGCCATAGGGTTTTCTGTTACTAGCATCTTAAGCTGTCTCCCCAAAGCAATTATGTTTGCATTCTTTTGCCTCACCAATGTTTATGCCACTGTTATTTTCAATGGATTGTATCCGAGTTGTATCACTAATTCCTCTAGATATTTTATCTTTCAATCTTTGGCCATGGCAGAGACCTTTTCCAACTTTAATTGTTACTGTGTGTTGGACAAAGCAACATGTAGTTTTGAGATTCTCGTGGTTGTGCTAGTTAGTATGGAGGATATCATTTCCCCAGTCTTCTTTTGCATCTCCATCTGGTCTATTGGGTGGATTTTCTTTGCATCAAAATCAAAGGATGTCTTCTTGTAGTTTGTTACACCTTTGGGCTAAGGAATTTATTCCTCCAAGAATGCCATCCTCATTCTTCCCTTCTCAGAGTCAAAGGATGATAGGAGTCTACTCTGGGAGCTGCTTGTTTGTTTCCAAAACTGATTGTGGGTGTTGGTCTTGAGAACCTCATTCCTTCTCTTGATCTCCTTGAATGTATCATATATGTCTTCGTCCTCTTGTTCTGCAGTGGAAGTAGATGTGGGAGCTTTCACATTCTGTTGTTGGAATGGGACGGTGGCAGAGGATGTAGAGAAGATCGGGTGCCCACCTGTTGAAGATGAACTTGGTGAATCCCCAATTGTGATGGCAGTTTGCTAGTTTTTCTCATTTCCTTGGTCAAGGCCCATGTTGATCCTAGATCTCTCCCTATATTTTATTTTGAAATTCTTAGTGGATGAATCTATGTCCATCTCTTTTGGATCCTCCCTAGTCCTCTTACTTCCTGTTTCCTTTTCAGGCTCATTTCCTTTGTCATCTTGAAATCCTACTGCTTTCCTCCCTTGTGTAGTTGGTTTTTGGATTCCTGAAGTAGAAATGACTTGCTCTTCAGCCTCCTGGAGTGTGTCTGCCACATATTCTTCTTATTTCATATACTTCTCTATCTCCAGTTTGTGGGTATGGGTGTAGGGTGTGGACTTGTTTTCCACCCTCTTCTTGGAGATGATCCCAATTGGATCATAGGACTAGGTGAAACTGTGTGTGAATTTCATCTCATTTAGAATTGTGTCTGCATCTTCCCCTACTGCCCTGCTTTTGCAGATGAATGGGCCGATTTGGGATTTGATCTTGAATTGTGACTTCTTCTTGGCCGAAACAAAATGCACCTCATCAGCATCTATCCTTTTCCTGATATACTCAAGGGAAAATATCCTCATGGAGAGGTATTTGGGTAGTTTATAAGTGGCCAATTCACTTCCATGAACCCTGATCTCTGTGTAGTTCTAGGAGAGATACCAGTCTATTGTCCTGACATGCTTTGTCCACTGCATCACTTTCTCGATTTTCTCATTGGCCCTAGGCTCTATAGTGCTGCTGAGTGCATTGATTTTTGGATGAAAAAATAGGTCTACAAAGCTTTTGTATGAATAGTCTTGTTGCTCCTTTCTTAGTAGATTTGTACAAAAAATGACAAATTGGGATTGAGAGTCTTCACCTTGCTTTATCATGTCAAATTTGAACTTGCTGGATTGAAAATAGGTAAACATGTACACCAACACAGAGGTGTATTTTAATACCCCCTTAGTTTGAAATTTCAAGAATTGATCGTGGATTGCATCATTAAGGAACTAAGCATAGTCGAACATCACAATGGGCTTGGCATCTACAAAGAGGATGGACAAGAAACCAATTACGGATTCATCTATCCACTAATCATTGTGATAACCTAACAAATAAGACAGGGTAGTGACAATGTGTTGGGTCCTTTCTAGGAAGGTGGAGGATGGATAGGGGGGATTTGTTGTAGGCATTGGTGCATTGGGGGCCATGAAAAGCTCCAAGGTTTTGGCACTGCTGGCAAAATATAATCCCTGGTATAGTCCCATAAGGGCCTCATATGAAAAATGGACAGTGTTCTCAACAATGGGGGCCTGTAACATCTCTTGAATGGATGGGGAATTTACATGAAACAAAATCTCTCCTGCATAATTCACTATGGCTCTTTTCTTAATGCCATAGCTGGAATGACATTTCCTAATTAGCTCGGGGCAGTTATGGGTTCTAGGGAAGATGTAGTTTGGGAGCTTGGTCTTCCACAGGCTTATGCCATCTACTTCGTCAAGGAGCTTATCCTCGAGCCAGCAGTAGACATCGAACATGTCGAGGTCTGACTCTGTCTCATGGATCTTGTAATCATTGTCCGCCAAAAGAATATGTTCCAATTCTATCTGGGGGTATACCATGGGATTGAAGGTTATTGATCTGCCTTGGAGGCATGATTTGCTTTTTCACTCCCTATTTCACTTGCAATGGAGAGTGGGCTGCGAGAGAAGGGGAATAGAGAGGGGAGAAACAGTATGAATTGATACTAAGGAAGGGGTAATACCGAAGGGGATCGGGATCAGAAATGAATTTCCTGAAACAATACCTGTAACCAAGCTCACACAGCACTAGTCATTCATTGTTTGATGTGAAATTTACCCTTCGGCCAAGGTGGATGGTTGTGATCTCCCTTGTAGATGTCTGTAAGTGTCACAACATATGGAAATTCAATAGTAACAACAATGCAAACTTTGGCACCGCGGTGAATTCAGGATTTAACTGGTGGTTGGAGGGTAACCGTTGATTTGGCACGAGTCCGTTGGATAACGACCCGAGCCTTCATGTCACGACAGTGCTATTGGTGGGAAGGGATGTGACTGGGTGAAATGGACAGGTGATGGACGACGCGGCGTGGCGGTATTGGAAATGTTCACCAGGCGATAGCGGTTTGGAGGACGGTGAAAACATCCTTTCGGATGGGGCCTCAAGTGGTAAGTGGTAATAAAGAGGGGGGGTGTGAAATTGCGAGAGTGTGACACGTGGAGGAGGGGGTGGTATTGGATACTGCCCATTTCGAACCCCCCCACTTTTTTAACGTTCGGCGGTTGAAGGGGGACCAAAATGCATTGAGGGTCGTCGATGGCGAGGTGAGAGGCGGAGATGGAGGGTAAGGTGGGGGATGCCTAGCACTGATGCAACGGGGTGATGGGACTGTATGCCCGAGTCTAGGGATGAGCGTCGGGGGAAAGGTGTGACGTGGTACACAGGTGGGACCCGACCGCATCACAATTGCAAATCGGGAGGTTTAGTCATGAGCCATAGAGGTACACCTTAAATCCTGCGAAGTGCAAAGTGCAGGGAGAGTGGGTGATGTGTCAGGGAAGGTGGGACCCGCCGGCCATCGCAAATCACATATCTTAGCATTAGGCAGCGAAGGTAAACTTGAAAAGATGTGAAGTGTGAAGTGTGGGGAGAGGGACCCACCCGCATCGCACATCACAAATTTTAGAATTTGGGAGAATAAGGTAATTGCTAAAATCCACAAAGTGTAATATGCGCTGATTGGAGGATGATGTGGCAAGATGGGGCCCACTCCATCGGCGAAGTTGTAAAGCAACGAATGGTTCTACGGTAAGTGTATGAGGTTTCATATTATATGATATGTATTGCAAGCAGCCGAAAATGGGGGTGGAGTTGTTGTGGTGGGGTTGATCGCCTCGCATATTAAACAAGATACATTGTGGGTGCTTCAAACGGTAAGTTAAAACATTTGAGATGCAAAATGGTGGTTAAGAAGGTAAGGTTGTGATCTTGCGATGGATGGTGGCGGAAGTGATGTCGCAGGGAAAGTGGGACCGCCTGCAACCCGCATATCGTGGACTTTAACATTTTCTTTAGCGCTATCCTTTGAAACTTGCGAAGTGCGAAGTGCGGAGAGGGGGAAGTGACGTGGCAGGGAAGGTGGGACCGCCTGCAACCCTCAAATCACAGACTTTACCATTTCCTTTGGCGATGTGCTTTTGGACTTGCAAAGTGCGATTTGGTGCTTAGCGGGACTTGCACAGTGCTTCAGATGAAATAGACTTCCCCTCAAAGGATTTTGAAGTCACCATTTCATTTTTTCCTTTCGTTTCTTTCCCTTGGAGATCTACCTACCCGAACTACTCACCTAACATTTTTTCTTCCTTTATAGGGTGCATTTAGACTTGCAAACCCTGAACATTTTCTTTTAAAATTCTAACCTAACCCCTATCCCTTATTTCTCCTACTGGTTTAAATTATGTTGTTGAACCAATCTCATTTTCTACCTATCTACTCATAAGCCAAGATTAAACAGTTTGGCAAATCTTTATTTTCTAACTCATCCATTGATAAACCAAGATTTAATAGTTTGGAAAATCTTTATTTTCTAACCTATCAACAGAAATTGAAAATTTTCCAACCATGATTAAACTGTATGACTCAACAGACCTATCTAAGAGTAGTGGCATTTGAACTTGCAGCACATTCAGTTTTATTTATTTTTTGGAGTTCTTCTTTCTCCTTTTTCCCTTTGTTTTTTTCTCTTTTCATTCTTTTCTCTTTTCTTTTTTATACCCTCTTTTATTTTTATTTTTATTTGAAATCATTTGAATTTTAAAAAGAATTTGAATAA
Source organism: Pinus albicaulis (assembly GCA_034641835.2). Taxonomy (NCBI): domain Eukaryota; kingdom Viridiplantae; phylum Streptophyta; class Pinopsida; order Pinales; family Pinaceae; genus Pinus; species Pinus albicaulis. Next base: position 1,833,593,419 of record CM076578.1, on the reverse strand, counting down.
TTAAAACCTTACATGAAACATGAAGTATCCAGTCACCTTAAGATCCTATCATTTATAGGGTACTACAGTATATTGGCGACCATACTGGGGACAAAGCTGAAATTTTTCAATTTTCACTCGAATTCAAAAACCACAGCTAAAAAACACTGAACGATACAACTTTATTTTAAATATTGGTTTCTTCCAATATTCAAAAATTAGTTTCCTGTGATTTTGGACTGAATTCTAGCTCCCAAAATAATATCCACCAGATCCCATCTAGATCCAAATCCTCCTCCTATTGTTGATAATCCTGAAAGAATATTGAGGAAATCTCCCAGAACAAACAGTCCCACCAGTGACAGGATTCTTTACAGGTCTAGCTCCTTGCCTGACAACTTCGTTACTTTGCAAGATGTTCAATTCGATTTACAGCTTGAACAAATTCTCTTCAAGACCAAATCTCATAATTGGACTGACCTTGCCATTTTTTATCCCTCCATATTCCGCACCACTACACATCCATCCTCACCCATTTTTCATCTCCCTCCACCACCCCCACCAATCATGGAATCTAGATATGCCCCATTGGTGCTACCAGTCCCTTTACCCCCTATGCCCCAAGACTACCAATCCAAAATTCCCAAGGTTGACAGCACTGGTCCTACGACAACCCAACAACACATTGACAAGATGAATGATTGTTTTGACTTGCAATAAATTGATGATGACAGTGTCTAGTTGAGAATATTTTCCCAGAGCTTAGGAGGTGAAGTCAAGAAATGGTTTAAGGACCTAACTGCTAATATTATCCATGATATCCCTGCTTTCCACCAAAATTTTATCAACCGATGGGAAATCAAGAAAAACCCACTACAGATTCTATTAGAGTATGAAACTATCAAATATCCCCTAAAGAGAGTGTGCAGGACTACTGTGATAGATTTAACAACTTATATAATGCACTCCCTGCCAATATGAGACCACCCCAAGGGATAGTGCTGCTTAAATTCCGAGATGGATTTGACCCAGATATGGCCTATCAGATCAGGGAAAGAGACTCTTCAACCTTAGAGGAAATTTAGAAGAACGTTGTGAGTGTAGAGGCTAACTTGTTAGCTAAAAGGGCCAGGATGAGGACCGAGAGGAGAGTCACGATAAGAGAAGAGCCTATAGCGTCCACATCTGATGCCAAGATCAATAACCTGGTGAGTACTATGGAAAGGATGATGGAGAGGATGAGTTTGAATGAAAGGGCGTTGCCCAGAGACAATCAACCAGCACCCCAAAACATAAATCAAAACCCGAGAAGAAACCCTCCACAAATTAGGTAGAGAGAGCAAAGGGGTCTCAATCAGCAGATAAGGCCTCCCTTTCGAAAAAATTATGTTGATGATAACAAAGGGATAGTGGAGGAAGAAGAGGAAAATCATATAAATCTAATGGGAATCAATGAAGAGGATTATGTTTTCCTCACTGAGGAAGAGCCGGACTTGTTCTCACTAGCCCAAGCTAACCTCGAACCCGAAGAATCGGATGACTACAAACGGGGTTTTGAGGATGCCATTTTGAAATTCCACAGACAGTACAACTTAAGGAACAAAAAGAATTTGGAAAATGAAAATAAAGGGAATTTAGAGAACTCCACCAAGAAAGTATCTGAATCCGAAGCTAAGAAAATGACTGAAAACACTAAGAAAATTTTAAATAATTCAGAAAAGAAAAACATAGAGAACAGTGTCAAGAAACCAATAGATGTTCCTACCAGAAACCCTCAAAAGGACATCCCTAGTACGAGCAAACAGACCAAAGTTACCCAAATAATAGACGCTGAAAGGATTGATATGTCAAACCCACTGAAAAATCAAACCCCTTTCAGTATTGAGAGCGAACTTGCGAAGGTAAAGATTTATGTCCCTCTTACTGAATTGCTCAACAAAAATGTCTACAGATCTCAAGTCCTAAAAGTGTTAAATATAAGGGAGATTACAAACACTGTCAATTTGAGTGATTACCAGCCTCAACTCTTGTTTGGGCCAGAGGTTGATGGCAGACCATAAGAAGGAGGGGTTCCCCCTTTTTATGTCAGTTTGAATATTCATAATAAAATACTACATAATGCCATGTTGGATTCTGGTGCCTCACACAACCTAATGCCCCAGGCTGTCATGAAGAAACTCGACCTCGAAATCACTAAACCCCTACAGGGATTTATACTCTTTTGATTCTAGAAAAGTTAAGTGCCTAGGCCTAATCAAGGACCTTTGTGTCACTCTAGCTCAAATACCTGCGAAGCGTTTAGTGATGGATATCATTGTGGCAGACATTTCCCCAAAATACGGAATACTTTTATCTTGCTCATGGGGGGGAAATTACAAGGAACTCTGCAACTAGACATGACTTATGCTACCATACCGGTGTTTGGACAATCGAGGAATATTTATAGAGAAACATTGATGAAGTACATGGTAAGTAGCCAAGAAAAACCTCAAAAATACCCTTTGTACTCTATTCACACTGACCTGGATTCTTTCATTTTGTATAATGATGGAATCATTGATTCATAGATTTCGCAGGTAGAAAACGATCCCACAAAAAACACTAATAGTCAAACCCAAATAGAGCAACCAGAACTTTCCCATGAACCTCTTTGGAACATGATTTTTGATGGCTCATGTGGCCAAGTTGGCTCTGGGGAAGGAATCTGGGTGTATAACACAGGAGACAATAGTGCACAGGGTCATTCATACAAATTAAAATTCCAATGCACAAACAACATTGCCGAGTATGAAGCCTTGATGTTGGGATTACAAATGTTGAAAAAATTAGGAGAAAGAAGGATATTTGTGCATGGTGATTCTAAGCTAGTCATTAAATATATTAAAGGGCTATATGCAGCCAAACACCCTAGATTGAGAGCTTATAGAAATTTTTTCCTTGATTTTTTGAGGACCTTTGAGGAATATAATCTGGCAATCATTCCCAGAAACCAAAATGTCCTAGCCAATGGCCTATTTGTTTCTACAAGAACCTGTAAACTACCTCACCCAAACAAATAGCATACAATTCAGGTCAAACACCACCCTTCAGTGCCAGACAACATGAGACACTAGCAAGTTTTTGGTAGTGATAAAAAAATTGAGAGCTTCCTGCAATTTAGAGATGAATTTAAAGATAGTAATGTGGATATGGATTGTGAGGAAGATAGTCCTATCAAGGTACCAACTACTAAGGAAACACAAGCCGCTATTCTGGAAAACTCTGTTCTAGATGTAAATACTACTATAAATATTCCCGCTCACAACACTGTATATAATATCGATAAACAGAAAGACCTGGAAAAAGAGGAATTCGAAATACTCCAGCTTAAATACAACAATATGCCTAGAGAGCTAGTCCCTTTAGAAGAGTTATTTGACATTAATGATGTGGCCAAAAAGCCCAAAATAGAGCCAACGGAAACCGATATTGAGGAATGTAATATAGGCACAGAACAAAACCCCAAAATCATCAAACTATCTAAATCTCTGCCTACTGACACAAAGAAAAAATATATAGCCTTATTCAAAGAATTTATTGATTTGTTTGCATGGAGTTATGAGGATTTGAAATCCTATGATACCAGCATCATTCAGCACAAGATACCAATTAAAAAAATCCAAAATCCATTCAGATATAAATTGCGAAGAATAAATCATGTGTTAATACCTTTAGTCAAGAAATAGATTAATAAGATGTACGAAGCAAAATTCATAGTGCCACTTAGGTACTCCCAATGGGTTTCCAACATTGTCCCAACCAGGAAGAAAATAGGCGATATTAGACTCTGCATTGACTTAAGAAACCTTAATAAGGTATCTCTTAAGGATAACTACCCCTTATCTAAGATGGATCACATATTACAAAGGGTAGTGGGCTCCAGTAGGATATCTTTGTTAGATGGTTTCTCTGGTTACAATCAAGTGTTAGTGCACCCTGATGACCAAGATAAGATAGCTTTTACAACTCCTTGGGGGACTTTCATGTATGTGAAAATTCCCTTTGGACTAATGAATGTTGGAGCTACCTTTCAAAGGGCCATGGAAATTGCATTTTCTGATTACATTGGCCACTTTATTGTGATTTATTTGGATGACACCACTGTGTTTTCTAAAATCAATGAAGAAAATTTAACGCGCTTGAGAAGAGTGTTTGAAAAATGCAGAAAGTTTGGACTCTCCTTGAATCCTAAGAAGACATTGTTTGGCTTAGAAGAGGGAAAACTGTTAGGCCATATTATCTCTAAATGTGGAATCAAAATTGACCCTAGCAAAACTGAAGGGATATTGAAAATCAGCCATCCCGGAAATTTGAAAGAACTCAAATCCTTCTTTGGTAAAATCAACTTCCTAAGGAGATATATACCTAACTTGGCGGAACTTTTAAGGAACATCACTAACATGCTGAAGAAGGGATTAGAAATAAAGTGGACCCTAGAAGCGAAACAATCCGTCAAATTGGTCAAGCTAGCCTTAACAAAGGCCCCAATACTAATTAGTCCGAATTTCACCAAATATTTCATGATTTTTTCTTTTGCCTATGAACATACTATCGTTGTTGTTTTGTTACAGAAAAATGGTGAAGGACAAGAACAGCCAATAGCCTTACCCCTGAAACCTATTTCTATAGAAAGCCCTTTCCAGCAGTGGGGTTTAGACTTCATAGGATAAATTCACCCTCCACCCCCTGCTCAACACAAATGGATCCTTACTTATACGGATTATTTCACCAAATGGATAGAGTCCACCCCTTCTAGGAATTCCACTAACTCTGTCATCATAAAATTCCTAGAAACCAACATCCTTTCTAGCTTTGACTGTCCTAGGAAAATCATTATGGACAATGTTGCAGCCTTCAAATCCAAAAGGATGGTTGATTTTTGTCACAAATATCATATAGCATTGGGGAATTCAACAACCTACTACCCTTAGGGTAATGGACTGGCTGAATCTTCCAATAAAAGCCTGGTAAACATCATCAAAAATATTCTGGAGGATAACAAGAAATCATGGCACAATAAGTTGATCAATGCTCTATGGGCTGATAGGCTCACCACAAAGAAATCAGTTGGCATGTCTCCATACCAATTGGTTTATGGAATGGATGCAGTGTTTCCTTCTTCCTTTGGAATTCTAGTAATGAAGATAATCCAAGAGATCCAAGTTGAACCAAATGACATTAAAAGAAGGAATAATGACACCATTCAGCTGCAGCAGTCCAGAGAAGAGGTTTACAACAGAACCCAAGTGATGCAAGAGAATTTCAATAAGATATTTGACAAGAGAACCAAGGAAAATGATTTTAGTTTAGGTGACAAGGTTCTGAAATGGGATTCAAGAAGAGAGGATAAAGGAAAACATGGAAATTTTGATAATATTTGGCAAGGGCCATACATCATTCATGCTTTCAGGGGAAATAACGCTTACTTTCTCAAAGGGTTGGATGGAACCAAAATATCTGGAGGTCCTGTCAATGGAAGGATGCTAAAACATTATTTCTTCTAAACTCGGGTTAAACTGTCATCATTGTAAATACCACATTCTTATAGTTTTCAATAATTCATTGGACAAGGTTGAAGCCCAGAGAGAAGGCCCTAAGCATAGTTCGATGAGAAGATATAAAAACAGAAAGGAAATCAGTTGGAAAAGAAAGGAAAACAGGTAAAGATGTGCAGAAAAGGGAGCATCCAAGGCTACTAGTCTCAAGTTCTTGACACTTCTTTTCAAGAAGCACCATCCCCAGCTGGAGCCACAGTTAGTACCCTATAAATTATAGGATCAAAAGGTGACTACATACTTCATGTTTCGTGCAAGGTTTTCATTATTGAAAGTCTTTTCAAAATTCAAATGATTTCAAATAAAAATAAAAATAAAATAGGGTATAAAAAGAAAAGAGAAAGGAGAAAAGAATGAAAAAAGGGAAAAAGGAGAAAGAAGAACCCCAAAAAAGAAATAAAACTGAAAGTGTTGCAAGTTTAAATGCCACTACTCTTTAGATAGGTCTGTCTAGTCATACAGTTTAATCATGGTTGGAAAGTTTTCAATTTCCGTTGATAGGTTAGAAAATAAAGATTTTCCAAACTGTTTAATCTTGGCTTATCAGTGGATGGGTTAGAAAATAAAGATTTGCCAAACTGTTTAATCTTGGCTTATCAGTAGATAGGTATAAAATGATATTGGTTCAACAGCTTAATCTGAACCAGTAGGATAAATAAGGGATAGCGGTTAGGTTAGAAATTTAAAAGAAAATTTTTAGGGTCTGCAAGTTTAAATGCACCCTAAAAAGGAAGACAAAATGTTGGGTGAGTAGTTTGGGTAGGTAGATATGCAAGGGGGAGAAAATAAAGGAAAAAATGAAATGATGACTTCAAAATATTTTGAGGGGAAGTCTATTTTATCTGAAGCACTGTACAAGTCTCGCCAAGCACCAAATCGCACTTCGTAAGTCCAAAAGGATAGCACCAAATGAAATGGTAAATTTTGTGGTCTGCAGGCTACGAGCAGTCCCACCTTCCCTGCCACATCACTTCCCCCTCCCTGCACTTCACACTTTGCAAGTTTCAAATTATAGCGCTGAAGAAAATGTTAAAGTCTGCGATCTGTGGGCGGTCCCACTTTCCTTGCCACGTCACTTCCCCCACCATCCATCGTAAGATCGCAAACTTACCTACTTAACCACCGTTTCGCATCGCAAATGTTTTAACTTACTGTTTGTAGCGCTCGCAATGTATCTTGTTTAAATTGCAATGCGATCGGCCCCACCATAGCAGTTCTGCCCCCACTTACGGCCGCTTTCAATACATATAATATAATATGAAACATCATACAATTACTGTCAAACCATTCGCCATTTTACAACTTCGTCGATGCAGTGGGCCCCATCTTGCCGCATCATCCTCCATTCAGCGCACATCACACTTCGCGGATTTTAGCACTTACCTTATTCTCCCAAATTCTAAACTTTTTGATATGCGATGCAGGTGGGTCCCTCTCCCTGCACTTCACACTTCACATCTTTTTAAGATTACCTTCGCTTCCCAATGCTAAGATATGTGATTTTCGATGGCCAGTCGGTCCCACCTTCCCTGACATGTCACCCACTCTCCCTGCACTTCGCACTTCGCATAATTTAAGGTGTACCTATATGGCTCATGACTAAACCTCTCGATTTTTGTTTGTGATGCGGTTGGGCCCCACCTGTGTACCATGTCACACCTTTCCCTCGACGCTCATCCCTAGACCCGGGCCCATAGTCCCATCACCCCATCGCATCAGCTCTAAGAATCCCCCACCTTACCCTCCATCTCCACCTCTCACCTCGCCATCGACAACCCTTAATGCATTTTTGCCCCCCTTTAGCTGTTGGACGTTAACAAAGTGGGGCGGTCCGAAATGGGCGATATACATTTCCACCCCCTCCTCAACATGTCGGACTCCTTCAATTTCGCACCCCCCCCCCTCTCTATTACCGCTTACCACCTGTTGTTTTCACCTTCCTCCAAACTGCTGCCACCTGGTGACCGTTGCCAATACCGTCGTGCCACGTTCTCCATCACTTGTCCATTTCGCACCATCACATCCCCTCCCAGCAATAGCATAGTTGCACCCTAAAGGGTTAGGTCGTTATCCAATGGACCCGCGCCAACTCAACAGTTACCCTCCAGGCACCTATTAAATCCTTAATTCACCATGATGCCAAAGTTTGCATTGTTGTTACTATTGAATTTCCACAAGTTGTGACACTTACAAAAAACTGCAAGGGAGATCACAACCAGCCACCTTTGTCAAAGGGTAAATTGCACATCAAATCAGGAATGACCAGCGCTCTTTGAGCATGGTTACATTTATCATTTTAGGCAATTCATTTCCGATCCCGATCCCCTTCGATCTTACCCCTTCCTTAGTATCAATTCATATTGTTTCTCCCCTCTCTATTTCCCTTCTCTTGCATCCCATTCTCCATTATAGGTGAAACAAGGAGTGAAAAATAAAACAATGCCTCCCAAGGCAGATCAACATCCTTTCAATCCCATGGTCTACCCCCAAGTAGACTTGCACCATATTCCCTTAGCAGACAGAAATTACCAGATCCATGAGACGAATTCAGACCTCGACATGTTCAATGTCTACTATTGGCTCGAGATAAGCTCCTTGACGAAGTAGATGGCATCATCCTATGGAAGACCAAGATCCCACACTACATATTCCCTAGAACCCATAGATTCCCTGAGCTAATTAGGAAATGTCAGTCCCGCTATGACATTAAGAAAAGAGCCATAGTGAATTCTATAGGAGATATTTTGTTTCATGTAAATGCCCCATCCATTCAAGAGATGTTACAAGCCCCCATTGTTGAGAACATTGTCCCTTTTTCATATTTACAGGACTATAATAGGGATTAGATTTTTCCAATAGGGCCAAAACCTTGGAGTTTTTCATGGCCCCCAATGCACCAATGCCTACAACAAATCCCCCATATCCATCCTCCACCTTCCCAGAAAGGACTCAGCACATTTTCACTACCTTTTCTTATTTGTTAGGTTATCACAATGATTAGTGGATAGATGAAGGCATAATTGGTTTCTTATCCATCCTCTCTGTAGATACCAAGCCCACTATGATGTTCAACTATGCTTAGTTCCTTTTTGATGCAATCCACAATCAATTCTTGAAATTTCAAACCGAAGGGGTATTCAAATACACCTCTGTGTTGGTGTACATCTTTACCTGTTTTCAATCCAGCAAGTTCGAATTCGACATGATAAAGTAAGGTGAAGACTCTCAATCCCAATCTGTCATTTTTTGGACAACTCTACTGAGAAAGGATCAAGAATACTATTCATACAAGAGCTTTGTAGACTTATTTTTTCATCCAGCAATCAGTGCACTCAGCAGCACCACAGAGCCCAGGGTCATTGAGAAAATCAAGAAAGTGATGCACTTGATAGAGCAGGTCAGGACAGCAGACTGGTATCTCTACCAAAACTACACAAAGATCAGGGTTTATGGTAGTGAATTGGCCCCCTATAAATTACCCAAATACCTCTCCATGAGGATCTTTTCCCTTGATTATATCAGGCAAAGGATAGATGCTGATGAGGTGCATTTTTTTTCGGCCAAGAAGAAGTGACAATTCAGGATCAAATCCCAAATCGTCCCATTCATCTGCAACAGCAGGGAAACAGGGGAAGATGCAGATAAAATGCTAAAAGAGATGAAATTCACTCACAGTTTCACTTGGTCCTATGATCCAATGGGGATCATCTCCAAGAAGAGGGTGGAAAACAAGTCCACATCCTACACCCATACCCACATAATGGAGATAGAGAAGTACATTAACCAAGCAAAATGGGTGGTAGACACACTCCAGGAGGCTGAAGAGCAAGTCATCTCTACTTCAGGAATCCAAGCGCCAACTCCATAAGGGAGGAAAGCAGCATCTGTTCAAGATGAAAAAGGAAAGGAGCCTGAAAAGGAAACAGGAAGTAAGAGTACCAGGGAGGATCCAATAGACATGGACATTGATTCATCCACTAAGGAGTTAAAAATAAAATATAGGAAGACAGCCAGGATCAGCATGGGCCTTGACCAAGGAAATGAGAAAAACCAGCAACCTTCCATCACAATCGGGGATTCACCAAGTTCATCTTCAGCGGGTAGCCACCTGATATTATCTACATCCTCTGCCACCGTCCCATTCCAATAGTAGAATGTGTAAAGTCCCACATCTACTTCCACTGCAGAACAAGAGGAGGACAACATCTATGACACATTCAGGGAGATCAAGAGAAGGAATGAGGTTCTCAAGACCAACACCTACTATCAGTTTTTGAAACAAACGAGCAGATCCCAGAGTAGAGTCCTATTAGCCTTTGACTCTGAGAAGGGAAGAATGAGGATGGAATTCTTGGAGGCACAAATTCCTCAGCCCAAAGGTACAGCAGACGACAAGAAGACATCCTTTGAGTTTGATGCAAAGAAAATCCACCCAATAGACTAGACAGAGATGCACAAGTAGACTAGGGAAATGATATCATCCACCCTAACTAGCACAGCCATGAGCCTCTCAAAACTACAGGTTATTTTTCCCAACGCACAATCACAATTAAAGTTGGAAAAGGTCTCCGCCATGGCCAAAGATTCAAGGATAAAATCTCTGGAGGAATTAGTGATACAACTCGGATACAATCCATCGAACATAGCAGTGGCACAAACCCTGGTGAGGAAAAAGAATGCAGACATAGCTTCTTTGAGGAGACAGCTTAATATGCCAGTAACAGAAGACCCTATGGCCAAGGAGATAGAAGCAACTGAAACACAGAAAACAGAAATGATGCAATTAATTGTTGAAAAAACATAACAGATCAAGAAAATGGAGGATGAGATGGATAAAATTATCAAAGAAAGACAGAAAGCAATAAGAGATGTAGTGAAGGGAGTAGCAAAAGAAGCAGCTAAAGCCACGATCCCCCTACAAGTGGTTCCTCTCACAGTGATCCTAACAGCTACAACATCCACAGGAGGACCCGGGAAAAGTACTAAGAGGCTATCCAAGGCAATGGATAACATGTCTCTATAGTCAGCCGAGATCAAAAGGCTACAGAATCAACTCAATGACTTGTTGGAGCAACTCAAAGGGAAAGACTCTACACATGCCACAGAGTTGCAGATTAGAAAAAAGATAAATGAAAGTTTGCATAAATATCTTCAGGAGTCCTCAATTGGCAGCATGATGGGAAGAGTGAAACAAATTATATGATTGGATATAATTGAGTCAGTAAATGATATATGGCCCTAAATTCAGATATTTTTTTAACAAAGGGATCTAGTTGAGGTAGTGAAGGTTTCCATTGAGAAAGAAAATGAGGAACTCGGAGATACGTCCCAAACTGCCAACAAGATCATCAGATTCTTGAATTCCAAGAGCAGACATGAGTTGGAGCAACTGGAAGTGGCTGATAGAGCAACCTTTGTTCTTGAAGTTAAAAGGGTGTTGAATAAGAAGATTCTAGTCACATAGCTAGAAGCAAGATGCCATCAGCTGGAGATTGGGGTGAATATGTTTTTCAACAGAATTGAGACATTGAAAAAAAAGGTTTTCCTTGTTTGTCATCAATGATAAACTGATGCCCAAGACTGATTATGTAAAGAAACTCACAGAGATCTCTAAGGACATAGCCAAGTTTGCAAATCTGAAGAAAACCCTGACCGGGATAGCATTCTATTAAGTCATCAGCAACGATGTCTTCATATAGCATGAGGTGAAGCACATTTTTCAGCTGAAACCAACATTCGTGAAATACACAAAGACCGATGAAGTCTATAGGAAGCTGAACAGGACCAAGTTCTTGACTCCAGAGATGTGGGAAATATATTCACGCTCCAAGGAGGATGACAACTCAGTTCAGTGACAAAGCTTGCAACTCAATGAATTCTCAGTGTTAGCACATCCAGTGTATCAGATTCGCCAACACAACAGACCACCACGATGTCAAATAAACAGCTCCACAAGAACATCGGGCACCTGCCTAAGGGCCATTACAATGAAGGGACACTTCCACTTCTACTTCGAACATATATCTAGAATCAATCACATGCATCCATGCATGAGACGCGCAGACCCATTTTCAGTTACCCTTATGGTAAACGAACCAATTTCCCTTTCAATAACGGCAAGCTGGTGCAAATATTTTAAATAGAAGTTTTCATTCTGTAACAAGGGTTGGACCCTGGTCTTGTAAGCACTTTTCATTGCAATTATTCATACTTTTTTTTAAGCTGGAGCATCAATAAAGAGATCATTGTGTAAGATTCATGTGTTATGTATCATGGTGATGTTTTTCCTCATACATGTTTTTCCCACTATAGTCTCTTCATGTATTTCATCTATAATTCTATTTGTAAAGCAGGAAGGTTAGATTAAGATTTTTTGTTTAAGAGTACCTTAATTCTGACTGTCTTTACAATTTCAATGTTTTCTTCTGATGTATGATTTAAGAATTCTTAATTTCTCTTAAGTCATTACTGAAAGCACGTTTCTCCATATCATAATTCCACTCAGCTATAAACACCAGTATTAGAAGCTAGCTTTCCCTGCATTAGCTCTGGGATTTGATGTGTACACCCAGCCTATTTTGACTCCATAGCCCAATGGAAACTATTTAGAAAAGGCCCTCTCTATCCAACCAAGAAAAATCAAACAAACAACCCTTCCAATCAATTTAACTAGCCTAATATCAGTAAACTTAAACAAATCTAGATAAAATAGAGAGATCCCTCTTTGAGTCTAGGAGGGCTAGATCCTAAGCTTCAAGGAGTTTTTATGTTTTTCTTTGTAGTTTAGTCTTGCCAATCTTCTAAATTATAGAGTGATAACATATGCATCAAAGCATGCCAACATGAAAAAAACCATGACAGGAAGAGCATTCTATGAGCTGCTCAGCAAGGACATTTTCATGCAGCATGAAATCAAGCACATTTTCCAGCTAAAGCCAACATTCATGAAGTATAATGAGACTAATGAAATCTATAGAAAATTAATCAGAATCAAGATTACGAATCCACGAGAATGGGAGAAACTATGTGACTACCAGGAAGGATGACAACTCAGCATGACAGCGGGACAGCCACCTCAGCTCAAACAATAAATTCCACAGACAAGTGTATCAGTACATCATATCAGCCTTGGATATGCCAGCACATCAACCCACTATCGCACCCAATAATGGCTTTTTGGAAATTGCAGCCATTTGTCATTATTGTTCCAACGTGTCCACGTGGTGGTCACATTTGTCAAATTCAATTATCATTGTAATAAATAGAAGATTGCCTCTTTTGATACGACAATCAATAGGAATTAGTTTAAATATTGCATTTTTATTCAGTATTAGGGGTTGGACCCTAGATTGTAATCTTTTTTTGATTGGAGCATTTGTAATTTTGGAGCTGCAACATCAATATAAAGGACCATTTTACAAGATTCATGTGTTGTTTTTTCCTAGTGATGTCTTTTATTTACTATTTTTAATGTTTCCACTGTTTCTTCTTTCAATGTATCATTTTCTAATTGTAAAATAGAAATCTGAAGATTAATATTTGCTTCACAGAACACCTTAAGTTTGGTTGTGTTTAAAATTTAAGTGTTTTTCCTCTGATTTCTGGTTTAAGAATACTTAATTGCTTTTAAACCACTACTGAAATCATTTTTCTTCATTTCATATTCCACTTTGTTATAAAGAACCAGTATATACAATTAGCTTGCCTTGCAATTTCTCTGGAAAATTGATGCATACACCCAGCCTGTGTTGACTCCATAGCCCAATGGAAATAGTTTAAAGAAATCCCTTAATCCAACCAAAACTATAAATCAAAAACAACTCTTGCTATCAATTTAACTAGCCTAATATCATAAAACATTAAAAACAAAGCTAAAAATTATAAAGAGATCCCTCTCTGAGTCTAGGAGAGCTATATCCTAGGCTCTAAAGTGGTTTTATGTTTTCATTTTATGATTATTCTTTCCAATATTAAAATTATAGAGTGATAACACGCAGGTCAAGGCAAAGACAAATCAAGTTTCCAGCACTCTTACGACTCTATGTCCTCTTCGGTGCCTTCAGAGCTCTCACAAGTGGTCACTTTGAGTAAGGGGGAAATAAGTGAGTAGATTGAGGCGAAGAACCAGTCTGCAAGAGAAAAACTGAGAGAAAAATTGGCCCAATTTATGGACAAACATCACACCAGGCTCATGACAACCTTAGATGTGGAAAATGACTAGCTTATAGTTGTTGACCAACACTCATCTTCTCATACTCTACCCCCAGGATCCAAGTACAAAACCCTATAGATGATTCTAGAGTTGGCTTCAATCCCCTTGGTAGACAAGCTGAACTTGCATAAAGCCATCGGGGAAATGTTACACACAGAATTGTTGAAACACACCCTCGCCTTAGAGAAAGCCAAGAGAAATCTTGCTCAGATGACGAACATGCTAAAAAATGGAAAGAGAAATCATGAAGGTTCTTGCCACCCCACTGGAGGACTACAAAAATATGATAAGAGGCAAAGGCACTGATCTGAATGCAGCAGTGCAAACTCTTCTGCGTAAATCCGAATTTGAAGTACAGGAGTTACGGCGAAAGCTGAACATTCCTCGATCAGAGAATATCCAAACAGAGGAGTTGGCCAAGTTTTAAAAGGAGAAAGACACCCTCAGTAAGGCCCTAGATCAGAGAGATGAAGAGATTACAGAATTAAAAGGGAATCTAGTCAAGCTGCAGCAGGCTCAAGATAGCCATTTATGTCTACCTCAGGTACCAAATGACCCCAAAAATGCCTCAGATCATTTGACCAAGGCTTTGGCAAACTTGAAAATGTCAAAGGATGAAGCTCGCACCACTTGACGACTATTAGATGAAGCAAAGGTGGCCTTCGTAGAAAACCAGAAGATGGTCTCATCTCTACAGAAAGAGGTGGAGACCCTTCATAAAGAGTCTCAAGAACACCAGAATTCAATCAAGGACTTGAAGACTCAACTCAAGGGCAATATGTCGCTAGTGGAAGCCAGAAATATATTCTGGACTAAGGTTATAAAAGAAGTGAAAGAGCATTGGGAGCTTGTTACATTGGCAAATGACAAGAAGAACACCATCTGGGATTGTAAGGTACAGTTGGATGCAAGTCGCAGGAAAGGAAACAAAAATGTACTGACCGCACAAAGATACATTAGGTACATAAATGAGCTCCCTTTGGAATAATTGTTCATGCGTGGAGTGGTCGACCAGTTTAGAACCATAATGGAGGTCACCAAAATGATTCAGAAAGAAGAGGCACAAATAAAAGCATTAGGATACCTAGCACTCATGACAAATGGAGTGGAGGCCTTTGATCGTGAATGGGGTAAGATAGTGGAAGAAGATCTCCCTGCATATTGGGATCCATTAGGGGCATTGTTCCCCTAGACCACGTATGATCAGAAGTTATCCGAGATCAAGTGTAAGGCTGATTCGACACTAGAAAATACCTCTCACTTAAAGGCCGAAACCTTGGTGGTAGTATTGCACAAGAAATTATTTCTCCTTGCCGTGGTTAAGAGGTTCTTCGCCACCCACCTTGATTACACTGAGCTGACTCAGCTGCGAGCATTATTTGAGCTTTTCGACTCTGCACCTTTTCCTGTTGATGTTATATGGCAGAGATGTTATGAGTACTCACATCCACCAGCCCCGTCAACTTCACAACCAGTGCCTCCTCCGTCACCTCGCCACTCTGGCTCCTCCTCTGCTTCAGTACGTCCACGTGGCTCGGGGCCTTCTGCCATGTTAAAGATTTCAGGATCAGGCCCATGCTTCCTTTATTTACTATTATCTTTTATGTTCACTTACGTTGTATAACCGGTTGAAATCGTGATTTCACCCTAGTAATTTTTTTGTTATTGTTATGTTACATGTTGTGATCGGTTACGAAGAGTAGCACTCTTGGCATGATATAGTTAAACCGTATCATTTTTCAATTTGATAAGTGTACAGAGAGATAAAGAAATAATATATGCTTGAAAAATATCTAGCTAATTCCCTATAATGTAAGAGCTATAAAGAGTAAACTCAGAGAATATAGAAAGGTTTTAGATTTTTATGGAAGTTCTGCGGTTAATACTGTATAAGCTTTTTTGTAATCACTGTGAGGAGCTCTAAATGCATATCTTGAAGATTTTTTTTTGAGAGATAATATAATATCAACTTGTTTGCAAATTGATTCCAATTGGGCTAGTGAACAGTATGTATGAATTCGTCTTATGTTTGTTTAAGTTATTTTCCTTTTTTTAAATGCTTCTTCAATCACCTTGTGTTCGGAATGCTGGTTACTGATGTTTTAATAAAGGAATTTGTGTATATCTTAGTTGTGGGAAAATGGAACTCAGTTACCTTAATTGGGCTCGACACAGGATTTCTTCCTTATCTATCTCATAACGATCACCTTCTTCCTCAAGTTTGAGAAGTACGGATTATTATCATGAAATAAGCCCACCTTCTTCAAACTTCATCCCTCTTTTCTCCTAAGCATTCATCTACCTTATTCCCAGAGTCTGTTCACTGGCTTTAAACCTGGCCCATTCACATCTATTCAAATCTACACAGCCTCAAGCCCATTCTGACTAGTGTCAAGTATACATCATAGTTAGTACCACTACTCCCATAGATATCTAGAACCACTAATACACCCATTTTGTAAAATACTTATTCAAAGAAGTTCCTCAATCAAAAGTTATTCAGACAATCTCTGATTCTTAATATGTCCTAGGCATGGGTCTCTTGCAACTCAAGGTTGTCTCTAGGAGTGACAAAAACACCTACACGAGACATTCAGATGATGAGGGCGGAGCCACGTGATGAAGATCCTAGTGTTAATATTGTGACCATAAGTGGTGTAACAGTTGGTGAAAACAATGTTGAATGTAAGAAATGTGCTACAAATGTATGGGTTAGGAAATCTCCTAAGAAGAAGGAAGGGTTTAACTTGTAGAAGGATACTTTTAATGAAGCTAAGAAGAATTTTTTGGACCCTGTAGTGTCGACATCAAACGAAGTGATAAAACATGTTGATATTACAGAGGAGACTGACCCATCCGAGATAAAAAATTTCCTACAGGCTTGTATTAAGCTTATTCACAATAAGAAGGCGATTGAAAATATGCAAACATTGATTAATAACTACCCTGAGAAGGAACAACCGTTGAATGGACAACCTCAGAAGGAACAAAGAATTGTCAACAAAATCTACAAAAGCAAGAGAATGACTAGATGGTAAATGCACTTGACTACTCAAATAAGAGATTTTGAGATGGACCAAGTCATTCTGGATATGGGATCTGATGCAGACGTACTACCTAAGAAAACATGGAAAATAATGGGAGAGTTGAAGCTCGAATGGTCCATGGTTCAGCTGCGCATGGCTAACCAATAGAATATTACCCCCATGGGAAGACTCCGTAGGGTAGTCGTTGACATTGAAGGAGTCAAGGTGTTTGCTAATTTTGAATTCATTGAGATTGTTAATGATACAAACCCATATCCTACGTTGCTAGGCTTAGACTAGGCTTTTGATATGGATGTTATTATTAACCTTAAGTGAAGGAGCATGGTATTATAAAGCAATGGGACAAGGGTAGTGGTCCCTCTGGATCCAGCAGAAGGAGAAAGATATACAGAGCAGGTGCGCGATGACTATGCCAAAGATGATGTTGATCATGTGTACAAATTGACTGCTAGGGACAAATATTGGATCAATTTGACAGCAGATGGCCAGCTTAGTTAGGAGAAGGATAGTTCATGTTTGTTAAACTCTGATGAAGAATTGGAAAAATGGTTGAACCGCTTACACAAAGTATCCACACTACGCAGTAATCGGGTTACCATATATTTTCATTGTATACCTTATTATGATGGTATAGGTGATGTGAATTCGTTTTTATATGCAATGGAAAGGGATTTTCTGGAGGAACAATGGTTCTGTGCACTTGACTTAGCTCTGCATTCAACCCCGGTGCGCTAGTGGGGAACTCTCAAAGAAAATATTTCTACTTGGAAGGACTTCCATCGAATGATGCACCTACGGTTTGGTAGCCCCGTCACTTGAATGAAAGGAATGTACTCAGGCGTAGAGGATCGGTGCATTCATTTAGTTGATTGGACTGCAGTTTGGGGAGACGAACCATAGCCAGAATGGGTCCACATATTCATCCATACATAAGGCAGGGTACCTATGAATTGGTACTTGGATACTAAGTTGTGAGATGATACTGTTAAATGGACTACACTGAAAGAAAGCTTCATCTTGATGTTTGGCTTTGAAAGTAGGTTCAAGAGTGTAGATGAGGTATTACAGGAAATTCGAGATGTTATCTTTGATATTCCAAAAGAGTCAGTGGTATGGGCCTCACCAAAATGGAATGTGTAGTTAGAGGCTACATTTGAATGTCTAAATGTGACAGTTGAAGACAACGAGGATGATCCAAGAAATATCAACATTCATGAGTCTAAGCGTCAACGCGCAGTTGTTGGACCCGAGATTTCATTGCCAGATGTTACTAAACCTATTAAAACCTGGAAAGTTAATATTGGGACAGAAGAGCAGCCTAAGTTTGCCAAGATAGGAGATTATTGGGACAAAGATATAGTGGGTAAGATTTCATACCTTCTTACTGAGTATCAAGAGTTGTTCCGTACTAAATTTTCTGAGCTAAAATGGATTATTGGAGATCTTAGTGTGATGAAAATTACTTTGGAACTAGATGTTAGGCATGTAAAGCAACGCCCTTATAGATTGAACCCAAAGTATAAGAAAAATGTTAAGGAAGAATTGGAAAATTTGGTTTTTGTAGGAATTATTTAACCAGTCGAAGTGTCAGATTGGGTGAGTCCTATGGTAGTCCAAGAAAACAAAACAAAAGGTGAAATAAGGATTTCTGTTGACTTGCACAAATTGAATATGATGCTTGTGTGCATGATACTTTTCTGACCCCATTCTCAAATGAGGTGTTGGACAATGTAGGAGGGCAGGAGGCCTATTCATTTATAGATGGTTTTTCAGGATATCACCAGATAAGGATCGCAGCTGAAGATCGGAACAAGGCTACTTTTTGCGATGGAATGGGGTTACTTTCAATATACTATGATGCCATTCGGATTAGAGAATGCACCAGCCATATTTTCACGGGTAGCAGTTGCTTCCTTCAAATACTATATCCACAAATTCCTAGAGGTGTACTTTGATGATTGGGATGTTTTTGGGTTCTTGAAGAAACATGTTTCCAACCTGCGATTGGTCCTCAACTCTTGTCGACAGTACCAGATCTCTCTAAACTTGAAGAAGTGTATATTTTGCATCCCCTTTGGTATTTTTCTGGGACATATTATCTGTCAACAAGGTCTAATTTTTTATCCATCAAAGATTGTTTTCATCATCAATATGGATCCCCTGACAAATGTGAAGCAGTTTCTCTCGATCTTAGGCCATACTGGATATTATCAAAATTTTATTCAAGCTTATGCGAAGATAACTACACCGATGGAAAAGATGATGAAGAAGGAAACCAGATTTTGTTGGGATGAGGACTGTCAGAAAATTTTGGACATACTCAAGGAGAAAATGGTAAGTACACCCACCTTAGTATTTTTGGATTGTAAAAAGGAATTCCATGTACATGTTGATGCTTCATGTATCACACTAGGAGTTATGTTAGCGCAACCCGGTGTTGGAGATATCGACCATCTGATTGTGTTTTCAAGTCGGAAGCTGTCAAATGCTTAGTGTAATTATTCAACTATAGAGTGAGAAGGGCTAGCCATGGTGTATGCACTGCAGAAGTTTCATCATTATCTGCTTGGAGTTCATTTCAATATGTTCACCGATCACTCTACTTTGAAGTACCTGGTGAATAAGCCTGTGTTGGGGGGGAAGATCTGCAAGTGGCTCCTATATTTCTATGAATATGATTTTGAGGTGATTATAAATCCTGGAAGGTTGAATGCAGGACCCGACCACTTATCGCGCATTGAAAGTGGTGAAGAGCTAACTAATTTGGAGGAGGGTTTACCAAATGTGTAGTTTTTCGCCATTAAGATAGTTGACGATCATTTATCTGATATTATCCATTATCTGACCACTAGAACTAACCCTACATAATATATGCTTAAGAAGAAGAAATAATTGATCGCCGGCATAGCAGATTTCACCTTGATCGTAGGTCAATTATATAAAATGGGAGTTGATGAAGTCTTGTGGCGATATGTTTCTGAGTTTGAAAGACCTAGTATATTGGTTGAAGCACATGGAGGCATTGCAGGTGGTCATTATGTTGGAAAACTGACCACGCATATGGTATTAGGGTTTGGGTTGTGGTGGCCTATGGTGCACACTAATTCCAAGGAATAATGTCACGTTTGTGATGTATGTTAGAGGATGAGAAGACCCTCACGCAGAGATGAGATGCCACTACAACCACAAGTCACCTTGCAGGAACTTGACAAGTGGGCTATTGATTTTGTCGGACCCGTTACTCCTCCAGGGAAGAAGAATAGAGTGTGATATATCATTACAGCTACAGACTATTTGACTAGGTGGGCAGAGGCTAAACCTACAAAATATTGCAGTGCAGACACGGTTGCGCACTTCATTTTTTATAATATTCTGACAAGGTTTAGGTGCCCAAAAATTTTGATGAGTGATCAGGGCATGCATTTTGTAAATGAGACCATTCAAGTGTTGACCAAATAATTAAGAATTCATCATTAAAAGTGTGTGCCCTATAATGGAGCAATAGAAACATTCAATAAGATAATGGAAAATGCGCTCACCAAGATATGTAACGCCAATTGTAATGATTGGGATGTGTGCATACTTGCTATTTTATGGCCATACATGACTACATGCAAGAAGATGATAGGACAAACACCTTTTAATATGGTCTATGGGTAGGAGGTCGTAATGCCGATGGAATACATTGTCCCCACTCTGTGCATCGTAGATGTTACCAACATGGTTGATCCAGAAATTATGGAGGAGCGGTTGTCGCATCTCGTTGCATTGGAAGAAGATAGATTTATTGTAAGGTTTCACCAACAGGTGCAAAAGGCACGTGAAAAGGCTTTGCATGATCGACACATTAGAAAAAATATTTTCGAAAAGGAGTAATTAGTGTCACTCTATGACAGTAAGTTTGCGCGATTTCCAGGGTAGTTCAAGATGCACTGGCTTGGACCCTATATTATCAAGGAAATCACAGAAGGAGGATCAATTCATTTAGCTACATTAAATGGTGAATTCCTTCCTAGACATGTTAATGGAAGTTGCCTAAAACCTTATAGGGATGACCCCATTCCTGCGCGCACTAAATGACTATGTTGAAGATTGCAACAAGAAATAGTGAAGGAGGCATTCTGAAACATCATTCCTGATCCTAGTTGGAAAGTGATCACCTAAACTAGGTGGGGCCCACACAGGTGATTTTTGTCGCAAAGTCTATTTTTAGACTATGTCTATTTTTAGACATGTCGATCATATTCTATGAGTTGCAGGATGCTATTTGTGGATGGTTGGTAAAGTTGGAAAAATAGATGGATTTCTATTTTTAGACATATTGGGCGGAATCTATTTTTAGATTGCCAGTCTAAAAATAGATATGTCGAATATTATTAGCTCTTAATAATATTTGGACTATAAACATTATCTTATTCTCTTGGAGCACCGAGTTAAGTGCACAGATGTGGCACAGGAGATGACAAAAGGAATTACGCTATTCCTAAGGGTTAAGTGGAGCTATTGCATGGATACTTAAGTTAGAACTCATGTGAGAGAGTTTGGTGGAGTTGATTGAGGAAGTTAATGGAGTTGTGTTCAGTTTAACTAAGCTAAACATAGTTGAGCTAGTTGTATCTAGTCTAACTAATTGATACACTAGTGAGAGTGGTGTGAATTAATTATTAATTAATTCACTAATTATAAACTCATTAATCAACTAAAGAATACATCAGTTAACTTCAGTGCATGGATAGTTTCAGTGGAGACCATTGGAGAGATAGGTGAAAGAGCAATGTGACTATCAGTTGTGACTATAGTGATGCATGGTTTGCATCCAACACTCAATAGATATTCCTTTAAAGACTGCGTGAGAAATTTTGGGGTAATTCGAACTCATCAAGAGCTATTCTTCAGCAGGGATTGCGCAGTAGAGGCAGGCTATCAGGTGGCAGAGATTGGAGCATTTGTTTTGCTAGATCTAGCTTGATTAGTGTGTAGCAATTGGAGATTGTACTAAGAGCTTGTGAGGAGCTTTGTATGATGATTGTAACATGATCTCTATGACATATATAATATACAGATAGTTGGGGTTTTCAACTTTAAGCTTTCCCATGAAATACTATGTTCATATGTGTGAATTTTTATGGTTTTAATGTGTGCATGCAATTGATTTTATTTCCGCATGTAATGATCAATGGTAGAAGAGATTCTGTATTGTGCATGAAGATAAAATAGTGTGTGATCAGGAGAATATCGGTGGATAAAATATCAGTTATTCAAATTTCTACATGGTATTAGAGGGATATTGATCATTGGAGCAATTGCAAAACATTGAAGCGGTTGAGTTTTGTGCTGGTGGAATTCGAAACTCAGGAAAATAAAAATGGAGAAGAATGACATTATTCCGGTATACTTGACAAAGTTTGTCCACTGCAGGGATGAGCTTGGGAGTGTAGGAGTTAGTGTGGATGAGGAATGACAAGTCAAGAAGGTTGGGATTAAAGTCAAGAATCTCTATAGACTTGAAGAAGATGGGATTTCTACGGAGCTTCATATTGTTGGGAAGTGTGAGAAAGACATGCAATTGAAGCTTGAGAGGGAGCATGATTCACAGGCAGGTAAGAGTGAACCTCGGGATGTCAAGTAGACACAAGATGAGGATCATGGAGTGGGAGCAACCTCTCATGCAGAGAAATTTTGTGCTATATGGGTAGAGGGAGTGCATGTGGCTATACCACCAGGTGAGAGGTGGGGCGACATGCATGAGTAATCCCAAGAGGAGATTTATGGGAAGGATTCATTGAGATGGTGTGGATATCATGAATTGAACCTAGCTACGAGGTGCCCACAGAGAAGCAGTAGCATGATCAGTTGGATTGATGCAGGGAGTCAAAGAGATAGTGTCGAATACTGGAGCGCGGTTTAGAGTTGACAACAAGTGCAGAGTGCATGGGTGCAGAGTTCAACAGCGCAGTCGTTCCTGAAGACATGTGCAGTAGCTAAGCAGAGGTCGAAGACTTTGATGATAGATGCATCAGACTGATTGAGATTTTTGGAGCGTATTTAGTTTTAGAGGAGTTGCAGAGCAGATGCATGGAGTTGCATGGCGCTTGTGAAGGTTGTAGGGCGAATGCATGGAGTTGCATGTCGCATGCAAAGACAGTTCTTTCTTGTTGAGAGGGAGTGTTGAAGATTTCAACAAAGCTTGATGAAGGAGGCATCCTGAAACATCATTTCTGATCCTAGTTGGAAAGTGATCACCAAAACTAGGTGGGGCCCACACAGGTGATTTTTGTCGCAAAGTCTATTTTTAGACATGTCGATCATATTCTATGAGTTGCGGGATGCTATTTGTGGATGGTTGGTCAAGTTGGAAAAATAGATGGAATTCTATTTTTAGACATATTGGGCGGAATCTATTTTTAGATTGCCAGTCTAAAAATAGATATGTCAAATATTATTAGCTCTTAATAATATTTGGGCTATAAACATTATCTTATTCTCTTAGAGCACTTTAGTTAAGTGCATAGATGTGGCACAGGAGCTGACAGAAGGAATTACGCTATTTCTGAGGGTTAAGTGGAGCTATTGCATGGAGACTTCAGTTAGAACTCATGTGAGAGAGTTTGGTGGAGTTGATTGAGGAAGTTAATGGAGTTGTGTTCAGTTTAACTAAGTTAAACATAGTTGAGCTAGTTGTATCTAGTATAGCCCGATTGATACTAGTGAGTGGTGTGAATTAATTATTAATTAATTCACTGAGTATAAACTCATTAACCAACTAAAGAATACATCGGTTAACCGAGTGCCATGGATAGTTTCAGTGGAGACCAGTGGAGAGATAGGTGAAAGAGCAATGTGACTATCAGTTGTGACTATAGTGATGCATGGTTTGCATCCAACACTCAGTAGAGATGCTTATTAATACTGCATGAGCAAGGTTGGGGTAATTCGAACTCATCAAGAGCTATTATTCAGCAGGGATTGCGCAATAGAGGCAGGCTATCAGGTGGCAGATATTGGAGCATGTGTTTTGCTAGATCTAGCTTGATTAGTGTGTAGCAATTGGAGATTGTACTGAGAGCTTCTGAGGAGATTTGTATGATGATTTTTACATGATCTCTATGACATATATAATATACAGATAGTTTGAGTTTTCATCTTTAAGCTTTCCCATGAAATACTGTGTTCATATGTGTGAATTTTTATGGTTTTAATGTGTGCATGCAATTGATTTTATTTCCACATGTAATGATCAATCGTATAAGAGATTCTGTATTTTGCATGAAGATAAAATAGTGTGTGATCAGGAGAATCTCGATGGATAACATATCAGTTATTCAAATTTCTACAGACTATATGGTCGGAAGAATTCCCCAGCACTCCAGACAGTTGTGAGAGGGCACGGGACTCTAAAGAAGGCTATCATAAGTTGTAAAATTTCTTTTGTGCGACGAAGTTTGAGAAATCACATGTATCTACGAAGAGTGGCAGATTATCTAGAAAGTAGTTGTTGGAACAATAAATCTGGATAAGACAGCTTCGTTACCATTTGGAGGAGAAGCTAACCTGCATTTATGGTGGATATTATGCCATATTTGGAGCCATTTTAGCATTTATGGAGTTGTATCAATGGACATAAGGGCATTTCAACCACGCCGTCGCTATAAATACAGCATTAAGGACCGAATTTGCGTCCTTTTCTTTCTGAGTATCCTGAGTACATTGAATTCTCTACTCCTGATTCCTTTTCTTATTTGTATGTCTGAACCTTTTGAAAAAATTCTAGATATTTTATGCAAGCAAGGGCTAGGTCACTTGATTCCCGGAGCCATGACAGCAACAGAGCCTACCCCCTTTGCGTCGTAGAAGAAGGGACAGTCGTTGAGAACAAGAAATTATCCTCGAAAGTAGACTCATAAGCTAAAGCCCTCCCATGTCGATTGTCAAAAGCAACCTATGTGTTGGGTCTCAATCTAGTTTCCTAAACTGAGCTCATTTAATTGTCAACCAGGATTTGTAAACTGCTGAAGTGAAGTGTACCATATGTACCTAGGTGCTTGTTTCCTAGTGCGTTGTGTGTAGTGTGTTGTGATGTTTTTGGTCTTTTATGTTGATTTATGATGTTTTTGGTCTTTTGGTGTTTTATGTTCACAATGAAAATGCCTAGAAAACTAATGAAAAGAAGTTGGTGGTCAAAATAGAGTTAAATCTAATGTGTGGAATGGAAAATGCAATTGGAAACACTGAAGCAGAATCTGAACTATGACTAAATAAAAGCAAAAGCTTGATAATGACTTTTTAAGCAAATGACACAAACTAAACTTGAGAAATGATCACTAAATATGCAAATCCTCTAACTAAACAGTTAAACACTAATCTTACCATGATGCATCATTTTGTTCTAAGCTCTTCTATTCTATGACTAATTCCTAGTTCTATTCTGCAATTCAATTGAATATCACAGAACCTTTACTCAAAGAGTTATTGGTTTCTTTTTCAAAGTAGTTCTTTTGAGGAAGAGCTCTGTTTATAAAATGATGAGGAGATTGCAGAGAGGTTTCAGACCTTATAGTGATGTTATATTCTATTCCTATGGCTATGGATCATTTGTAGTTTTTAGAACAAGAAGATGTTTGTGAATAATGAAGGCTATCTTGTTAATCCTAACAACTAGAGTAATCTATTGTGCAATGGATGACAATTTGAATATGAGATGCAAGTGCAATGAGTTAATCTAAGAATGAACCTAAGATGCTACTAAACTAGAACAATGTTGAACTATAAGTCATCATCAAACTTGAAACAAAGTAACTGAACATGAATTAAATGCAATGAAACTCCGGAGCATTCTAACTATACTAACATGCATTATTCTATGAAGTTACACAATCTGTTTGTTCATCATTAGTGATATTTTGGAAGAGTTCCTTCTTTTGGAAGGGGTAGAACAATTCTGACTGTATAATTGTATGCAATTGAAAGCAAATGAACTGGAAGCAAATGAAAAACTAAGTTATCACATCCATACCCTACTCGTTCTTATGATGTCTTGGGCAAGTGTTTAAGAGCAAGATCAGAGATGATACTTAGTACAAACACACAACTAAATCATTCATTATCACGGTCATGTTTTGAACTTCTTAAGGATGTCTTGGAAGAATTTCTTCTTGTGGAAGAGTGATTAGAACAAGTGTAACTGTGATAATGAATAGCAAAAAATACAAATAATTCCTACAGTACTATAGCTTTTCATCATTCATCATTATAATTTGTTGGAAGAATGTCTTCTTGTGGAAGAGCTGGAATGAATATAACTACAGTAGCTGGTTAAAACAACTATACATTCAACTCCTAATCCTACAATACCATAGTCATTCAACATTCATCATTTTAATCTGTTGGAAAAGTGTCTTCTTGTGGAAGAGATAGAATGGATACGACTACAACAGCTAGTTAAATTAACTACAAATTCAACTCCTATTTCTACAATACTATAGTCATTCAACATTCATCATTATGGTCTTTTGGAAGAGTATCTTCTGGTGGAAGAGTTAGAATGAGAACGTCTACAGTAGATAACAAAAACAACTATTAATTCAAATGCAAAGTGTAAAGGCAGCTAGAAAAACTTATCTAATTAACGCAAAATAAATCCGTGCAAGAGGCAGGGGCCCTCTACCACTTGACGGCATTCAAATCCAAATTAAATCACGCCTTCAAAATAACTTTGTCTGCTCCATTAACGATGCAATAGTTTGAACATAACACTCTGTGTCTTCAAGGACGTAACACAGAGTTTTTAAACAAAATCTAGCAGCAAATCTAACATAAAATCTCTAACTAGCTCTCGGTCTACTCAAGAGTTTATAAAGCAAATGCAAGTAACAATAATTACAAAAATTTAGGAATAATTTCTTTCCTTATCCGAATCATGTTAGGACTCTTTGAAGTGGCTACGTGAAGAAGAAAAGACATCTGGACTGAGACAGTCCTAATAGGAGTCTTCCTTCATAAATGTGTTCCCCACGTTCAAAACCGTACCCAGAATCCATTTCTTCCTCCATGATGAGCAACGAACCATGTAGACATGACGTGGATCATGCCCATATGTGGTTTTTCTCAAGAGGCCATCTGGAACATACTCAAACATGAAGGCAGCTGCAAAATCGTCGGTTAGCTACGGAATGTCTGCATTCTGCAGCTAGTTCCGGTCAAAATGCTTAACAATGGCAAAAATCACAAAATTCAGCAAGTCAGTCATGTAAATCATTCTAGAAGTAATATTAACTATATTTATTGATCAATTGGTTCTAAGATAGAAATGGACAAGGGAAAATGAGGTAAAATGAGGTGAAGGAAAGCACAAATTTGAGGCTCAACATACCCCCACTACTGTCTCTTTGCATGTCCTCATGCAAATTATCCTATGAATTCAGAGGCTTCTGCAAGGACATCTAATCCCCTTCTTCTCCTTTGTCTGAAAGCTAGAGGCCTTCTGGGTTTCCTGATCACAAGTTTGAACCTGAGGTTGGTGAGTGCCCTGATTAGCTTTTTGTTCTTTGTCTTCAACTTCTCATTGGTCCTCTCCACTTTGTCTATATGCAGGGATAAGGTTGAGTTCATATCAGTTTTGAACTTGATTTGATCTTTGAGAATTTCATTCTCATTTTTGATGTGTCTATTCAATAATTCCAACTCATACCTATCCCTTCTTAATATATCAATTTCAGACAGTGGAGGACTGGGGGTTCTCTCTCTGCTTTCTGAAGCTGTCCTCTCTAAAGTTTCCACATAGTCATAAATTCCTGTTGAGCAGGATCAATTTCAGGGGTTCCTTCATAAAAATCTTCTTCATCATCCTCTTCAATGGATGTTTCTTCATCTTCAATATTGATTACCCCTGTTTGTTTGATTGATGTTTTCTTCAGTTTTCCTTTTAATCTGTGGCTTCTCCTAGGCTGAGGGGATCCCTCTCCTTTCTCTGTGGTAGATTCCTTGATTATCTTTTCTTCCTTAAGTTGCCTCTTGATTCGAGTCAACTTCTCCAAAATGATTTCCTCACTGCTCTCTTGGGCTGGTTTGTCAATTTCAACTTTTGAAGCCCTCCATTTCCTACTTCTCTTTGTAGGCTGTGGTTCAGGTGATGGTTCTTTTTCTTCTTCAAAATGATTTCTTATTAAGAAATCATCCCATGTATCATTTTTTTTAGCTAGATGATGCTCAATCAAAATTTTGACAAAACCATGATGATACAGGGTTGTCTCTAAAAATTGAATTCTTCTCTAAACACAGGAAGCCATCTTCTTCAGACTTTGATGCAAGAAATATGGTAGGTTTAAGTCTTCTCCCAGAAAATGCATCATTAGTCTAATGTGGTAGACATAAAATGTCCCATATCTACCCTCACATGTAACAAATTTTTGCAAAAGAAGTAGTATGTTTCTCCATTTGTTTTTCAATGCAGAGCTGGGAATTCCTTTCTTGAAAACACTAACATCCATATTTGGTGATTTTAAAATTTGTTTCCAGGAGTCATTGTGGAATTCCCTATTTTTAAACCATCTCTCTCCAGTTCTGAGTAATCCTGTGGCCTCTGCAATAAAAACTTCAGTGACAGCAAACTTGACATCCCCTACTTCAACTTCGGTTCCTTGAAATGATCTTGCAAATGTTTTAGTGACTTCCTTATGGAAGCCATTAATTTTTCCAAAAATTGAAGCCATCCTATTTGTTGTAACATTTCTTTGCATTGTGGGTAACCTTCTAAATATTTTGAACCCACAGGCTCAGTCCTTACGATGAAACCCATGATTTTTTTCAATATCAAATTAACACTCTTCTACCCACAAAACAATGACTTTCACTTTCGGATTAAAATGGCTTCAAGCTCTAAATGAAAATGGCTTTAATTTTGGAATGACATACCTCTGATTTATAGTGGTAATAGCTTCAAAACCTCTGGCTGATGTGCCTCTGTTTGATAATGAAAGCAGTTTCAAATTCTGAGCTGATATGTCTCTGATAGATAGTAGGAGATGGCTTCAAATTTCTTTTTGTGCAGTACCTCTAGCTCTTAGTAGCAAATGGTTTCGGTTTTAACACTGCAACACCTCTGTCTCTAGTAGCAAATGGTATGCTTCAAACTTCAATCACTGCAACGCCTCTGTCTCTGGTAACAAATGATATACTTCAAACTCGATCACTGCAACACCTCTATCTTTGGTAACAACAGACTTCAAACTCAACACTACAACACCTCTGTCTCTGGTAGCAAATGGTTTCAATTTTAAAACCTCTGTCTTTTGGTAACAAAATACTTCAAACTCCACTCTGCTACAATTCTGTGTTGATAGTGAAAATGCTTCAAACTCCGTCCACAGTGATATTCTATCTGCCCACGGAATCAAGTGGCTTCGAGTCCTCGCACTGTTATACTTTCAAATTTACCCTTCTGCTCTGCTCTGCGTTTACAATGCTCAATGTTATTCAAACTGATATCCTTTAGCTCTGCTCCTGGTGATAATAATATCTTTGTCTTCGGAATAGAATAACGGCTACGAAATGAAGTTATGGCAGTGGTCACGGAATGGAGTAGTGAAGTGAGGTGGCGGGATTGTATTAATGATTGAGGAGACGGCGGAGGATTTTACGACGGCAGAGGGAATCATCATCATTAAATGACTTGGTTAAGAGACGTGGAAAATTCAAATGCTTTGGCCATTTCACCGCTTAAATGCTATCGGATATGAAATTTGAAATGGAAGATTTTTAATCTAAAGTCTGTAGAGGGTTTGTTGGTGTTTGATCAATAAAAACAATTAAAATAATCTTTTCGAATAATCCATAACTAAACTATGTTAAATTTTTATGAAATGCCATTGTAATTTAAAACTTGTTACCTCTGCCCTTTATTTGATTTTTGTAGCCTTTATCTTCTCTGCTCATCTTTGGAGGAATCTTCATAATTTTCTTGATGCTTTTGATTCATGAATACACTGGGTCACTTTGTTGTAATTCTGATGTCTGCTAGTTGATGCCTTCAGGATTTGTAGCTGCGGAAAGACTATCAGGCTGCAGAAAGGCTGATCAGCTGCAGAATGTCTACTGAGCTGCAGAATGTTCCTGTAGAACACTTTAATCATGAAAATGGAATGTTTTTGGAGTATGGGTGAAATGTTATGTGGTATGAATGAAAATGGATGATGGATTATGATATATATGAAGTGGATAATGGAATGAAATGGATTCAGTTCATGAAATGGAATGAAGGAACATAAGGGTTGTACTGCAATTCATGACATATTTTATTTACTTACAGCAAGATATCAAATTTTGTGTTTTGACATGAAAATGAAATGAATGGAAGATGGAATGAGATGAATGAGATGTGGAATGGAGTGAAATATGAATGATGGATGAGATGGAGTATGGATGAATAAGTGAATGGAGTGAGATGAAATGAATCATAAGTACTATGGAACTGTACTTATGATTTTTATAACAGCTGCTTATAAAAACAAAAATGGGAAAAGTTAGAGTGTCAGAGAGACTCTGATTTTCACCCTATCTTTTCTGTATAAACATGCCAATCAATGATTGGTTTTCATGGTTATACCTTTATTTTATTTTTTTAGAAGAGAAATGCTTCAGAAAATTTAATCAAGTTGATGAAGAAGAGAGACTCTTCTTCATTAACTTCACATCATTGTCTTCTTGGAACTTCTTGACAAACTCTTCTCTTCAGAGTGGCTTGTGGTATAGCTTCAGTCTATGACCATTCACAAGAAAAGTGACTTCCTCTTCATCTATAGTTCTGATTTTTACTGCCCCATTATCAAAAATTCGAACAATTTCATATGGCCCAAGCCAATGTGTCTGAAATTTCCCTTGAAAATCCTTGAATTTTGAATCAAACAAGAAAGCCCAGTCACCCTCTTTGAATTTCTTCTCCTTGATGTACTTGTCATGCCATCTAGCCCTTTGTTGTTGGACTAGACTTGTTTTCTGAACTGCATCTTGCCTGATCTCATCCAACTCATTAATTTGCTCCAGTCTATGCTTTTGTGCCTCCGTTAGATCAAGTCCTAGCTGAACTGCCATCTTGAATGTTTGAATTTGGAACTCTATATGAAACAAAACTTGCTTCCCATAAACAAGCTCATAAGGAGTATGGCCTGTTGTGTTTCTCCATGTAGTTCTATAGACCCACAAGGCTTCAGGAAGCCTATCTACCCAATCTCTTCTATGTAGATGAACAGTCTTTGTTAGGATCCCTTCAATGACCTTATTAGTGGATTCCACTTGACCATTTGCTTGTGGATGATAAGGAGTAGATGTTCTATGTCTGATTTTGTAATTCTCCATCATTTGCTCCACTAGCCTTGATTTAAATTGAGCTCCTTGATCTGTAACAATTTCCCTTGGGACACAAAAACGAGTGAAAATATCCTCAAAAAGAAAAGTAACTACAGATGATTCATTAGCAACAAGTAATGGTTTAGCTTCTACCCACTTAGTAACATAATCAGTGCAAACTAATATATATTTATTTTGTCTTGATGGAGGACTAATAGGTCCTACAAAATCCAAAGCCCATTTTTCAAAAGGTTCAATGTGTACCCGAGGTTGTAATGGCATCTCACCTGAAGGAGAAGGTTTCCCTACCCTTTGGCAACTGTCACACCTTTTGACATACTCCCTTGCATCTTTAAACAAAGATGGCCAATAATATCCTAATTTAAGGATCTTATAGGCTGTCCTCTTATCCGCAAAGTGTCCGCCACAAGGTTCATCATGACATGCCTTGAGAATTTCAGGCATCTCATCTTCACGAACACACCTTCTAATAATCAAATCTGGACCTGTCTTGTACAACTCATTAGCGACCCATGAATATCTTGCACTATCATTAATGATTTTTCTTTTATCCCTTGCATTCATAATTAAAGGAAATTTTCCTGAAACTAAATAATTGGCAATATCAGCAAACCATGGAGTTTGAGTAGAGATTGCAAAAAGATATTCATCAGGAAATTGATCTTCAACTGGAGTGTCATCTTTGATATTTTGAATTCTAGACAGAAAATCAGCCACAGTGTTTTGTTTTCCAGGCCTATCTAGAATAGTAATGTTGAATTCTTGCAATAATAACAACCATCTTATAACTCTGCCATTAGTGATTGATTTATTCATTAAGTATCTAATTGCAGAATGATCAGTGTGAACAAAAGTTTCATAGCCTGTTATATAGTGTCTAAATTTGTTAATGGCATGAACAACAGCTAAAAACTCTTTTTCAGTTACAGTATAGTTTAACTCTGCAGGAGTCAAATTTTTACTGATATAATATATGGCATAGGGAATTAAATCTTTCTGTCCCAATACTGCTCCTAAAGCTGTATCGGAAGCATCTGTCGAGATATGAAAAGGTAACTTCCAGTTAGGTCCCCTTAATATAGGTGCTTCAGAAATTTTGGTTTTCAGGGTTTCAAAAGCTAACTGGCAATCAGACGTCCACTTAAATTCACAATCTTTGGTGAGTAATTTGAAGAGAGGAGATGCTATTTTGGTGAAGTTTTCTATAAATCTCCGATAGTACCCCGTAAATCCTAGAAAACTTCTTACATCTCTTTGACAACTTGGAATGGATAGGTTAGAAATAACTTCAACTTTCGCTTCATCAACTCTAATCCCATCCCCCGAAATGTGGTGCCCTAAAACAATACCTTCAGTGAACATCATAAAACATTTTTCATGACTAAGAGAAAGGTTTGCTTCTTGACATATTTTTAAGACCTTTTCCAAGTTTTCTAAAGCCTCTTCAAATGTATCCCCATAAATTGTAAAATCATCCATGTACACCTCTACACAGTCATGTATCAGATCAGAAAAAATTCCTAATACTGCCCTTTGGAATGTTGCAGGTGCATTGCATAACCCAAATGGCAATACTCGGTAGGCATAGGTACCCCATGGACAAGTAAATGTGGTTTTGTCTTGGTCTTCAAGTGCTACTTGGATTTGATTGTAACCACTAAACCCATCTAGGAATGAAAAGTACTTTTTACCTGCTAGTGTATCTAATACTTGATCTATGAAAGGTAAGGGAAAATGGTCTTTAAGAGTAGCTTTATTCAGTTCTCGGTAGTCAACACACACCCTCCATTTTCCATTTTTCTTAGGTACAATCACCAAAGGAGAAACCCACTGACTATCTGAAATAGGATAGATGAAATTAACATTTAATAATTTTTGCAGTTCTTCCTTGACAATTTCCCTAAGATTTGGATTCATCCGTCTTTGAGGCTGTCCGATTGGTTTGCAATTTGCCTCTATATAGATGTGATGAGTACAAGTCTTGGGACTTATCCCTTTCATGTCAGTGTATTCCCATGCATATGCAGAAGAATGTCTCTGTAATACTTTGACTAACTCTTCTTGCTGAGATTTTTCTAGGTTTTTGTTTATGTTCAAGGTTTTGCCTGGAAAAATTTCACTTGTAGAGCTGCCAAATTTGTCCATAGAATGAAGAGACATCTGCCTAGATGACAAGAATTCAATATTGGATCCCTCTTGAAATGATTCATGTTTATGCTCTGGAGAGGATTCAAAATTTTCTAGAGTATTCAGAATTTGATTATCTTCACTAATTTCTGAAATTGTGAAGAGTGGTTGTAAATATTCTTCATCCTCTATCCATTGAGTATCATCTAGATCTGTAATTGTCCTAGCTGGAGGACATAAAGTGAATTTCTTTGTTGAACTACCATCAGAAATATACATATCACCGGACCTACAACTAATAAAAGCATCAGCTGTAGCCAACCAAGGTCTTCCTAGTATAACATGATGGCCTCCTAGATTATTCTTGGGTGTTAGGATCATGAAATCCACAGGGTACTCCCAAGAGTCTAGGGATACTGGAATGTCTTCTATTACCCCATCTGGTTTGATCACAGATCTATATGCTAATTTTAATAGTGTGGGTGTAAAGAGAAGATTAGGAAGTTTCAGTTTGTCCATGATTTGTCTACTCATGATATTTATTGCTGCTCCTAAGTCAATGAGTGTGTTTTGAATTTCAATTCCATTGATGTGAATTTTGACAACTCGATTTCCTGGGTCAAGGTACTTTGGAATAGTAATCTTACCCATCATAATGTCTGCTATTTGTCCTACCAGTTGAATTTTCTTGGTTTCTCTTATTCTTTTTCTTGTTGTCTTCATACTTAACTCCTTTATTGTTTTGGCTAAAATTGGGATTTCTTTGATGGCTTGCAATAATGGAATTTTAATGCAAACATTCCTCAATTCATCTAAGAAATCTTAATTAGGCACCATTATTTGTTTTTCTACACCTTTATCAATTTGTAGTCTTTCCGGAAAGGGAGGTATAGAAGTAGATGTGGATGGTTGCTCTAATACTGGAGTTGGATTTATTAGATCTTTTTGTTTCAGTTTTTCAATGTTTTGGTCTTGAAAGGATGTATCTTCCTCAAGACTTTTATTAACCCGTAGGGAGTCTTCCTCAGAATTATCTTGTTCTTGTATGATCACAGAAGGTTTCCTTTTCTCAAGTATCCTTCCAGACCTAAGTTGAACATCACTAAGGTCTAGAGGAGTAATCAAGTAAGTTGGAAATTGTTGTCCTTCTATCATATATGTATTCTGAGGGTTCTTATTATTGGGGTTTGGTATGGGTTGAGCTGGCAATTGATTGGATTTTTGAGGGAATGGTAGTGGAAGTGGTTGATTTTGATGAGATTGGTTCGGATGATGTTGTTGAGGATTTTGTTGAAAATTTTGTTGAAGATTTTGAGGAAAATTTTGTTGAGTATTTTGAGGATAAAAATGTGGATATGGTGGATAGGATGGTGGATACTGATAATATGGAGAGTATCTTCCAAAGGGACCTTGTGATCCTTGTGCCCAAGCTTGAGATTGATTTTGAAATTGGGGCCAAGGTTGCTGCCAAGAATTCCAAGGTGGAGGTTGATTATACATTTGATCATGGAATCCTTGTGTCTGAGATCCCTGCCAAGGTCTTCTAGATACAAAGTTAAGAGAATCTGTGGGATCTGTAGGAGTTTCTTCTTGAAAAATAGCCTTGAGACCAGGAAGAGAAGGACAATTCTTGGTCTCATGTTTCTCAGAACAAATAGCACAGGTTTCTACAACTTTTACATCTAGAGGACACTCCCTCAAGGCATGTTTCTTCCTACATTTGGGACAAAAGATTGCCAAGGCATCAGATTCAGCCTTTTGCTTGTTTTGTATCTTGAGGGTGTCTATTTGTTCACTAAGACTCCCTAAGATGTCAGATTTAAAATCATCAAGCATGTGTCCTATTTCTGATCTACATACTGTCCCAGAAGCAGATTTACTTTCCCTTGCAAGAGCAGGATCTCTTGGACCTTTGGAAGTTTTAGATTTCCCTCTGGAAAGGTTGATACATAACTCAGATATTTTAGGTAATGTGAGTTGTGATATATCCCCTTTTCCCATCATGTTAAGGATATCCAACCATTCATCCCTAATTGTTCTCAACAAAAGAGCTTTTAAGGTGTCTTGATCTAGGTTTTCCATTTTTGCCCTTTTGATGTTGTAATTAAATCTCTCCAACAAATCTTCCAAATTTTCATCTTCTTTTTGTAACATCTTGAACACTTCTTCCTTATGATTAACCGACATACAATAATCCAAGTATCTCTCTAGAAATGCTTGTTTCATGTCTTCCCATGTTCTAATAGAACTACTGTTTAAACTCATAAACCACTTCAATGTTGCTCCCTTCAGAGTTGAAGGAAATAATTTCAATTTTTGAGCATCTTGTAGATAGTCATAAGTTCTACACAGCACTTCAAATTCGAATAAGAAAGTTTCAGGATCCTCAGTTTTAAGTCCATAGAAGTTCGGAAGGACAGAAGGTGAAATGTTTTTCATGGTTGTATTGGTTTCTTCATCAAGTATAGGGAACCCAAAAGAGATTCCTATTCTACCTCTTCCTCCTTCTACACCTCTACCTCCTTCTCCTCTTCCTCCTTCTCCTCTACCTCTACCTCTACCTCCTCCAAACAATGTGTGTTCTCCATTAACAACTCCTCCTCCTCCTTCTTCTGCCATGGTTAACTCTCCTGTGGAAGTAGAAAGGTTTGTGTCCCTGACAGGAGTTTTTAGATCTTCTTCTATGGCAGGTTCAGTGGATGAAGTGGAAGGTTTCTCTAATGGAATAGGTGACCTTAGATCTTCTAGAAGTCCAGGATCAGTAAAGGATGGAAGATAGGTTTGAGTTGAAGGTGTACTAGCTCTGGATCTAGATGAAACAAGTGGTGTTCTAGGAATCAAACTTCTGCCTCTGCTGCTTATAAATCTTCCCCTTGAATCTCTCTCCCTACGCATAAAATTGTTTTTGGATGCTAAGAAACAAAGGTTACCTAGTTTTCACTTCCCCGGCAACGGCGCCAAAATGTTGGGTCTCAATCTAGTTTCCGAAACTGAGCTCATTTAATTGTCAACCAGGATTTGTAAACTGCTGAAGTGAAGTGTACCATATGTACCTAGGTGCTTGTTTCCTAGTGCGTTGTGTGTAGTGTGTTGTGATGTTTTTGGTCTTTTATGTTGATTTATGATGTTTTTGGTCTTTTGGTGTTTTATGTTCACAATGAAACTGCCTAGAAAACTAATAGAAAGGGGTTGGTGATCAAAACAGAGTTAAGTCTAATGTGTGGAATGGCAAATGCAATTGGAAACACTGAAGCAGAATCTGAACTATGACTAAATGAAAGCAAAATCTTGATAATGACTTTTTAGGCAAATGACACAAACTAAACTTGAGAAATGATCACTAAATATGCAAATCCTCTAACTAAACAGTTAAACACTAATGATGCAACGTTTTGTTCTAAGCTCTTCTATTCTATGACTAATTCCTAGTTCTATTCTGCAATTTAATTGAATGTCACAGAACCTTTACTCAAAGAGTTATTGGTTTCTTTTTCAAAGTAGTTCTTTTGAGGAAGAGCTCTGTTTATAAAATGATGAGGAGATTGCAGAGAGATTTCAGACCTTATAGTGATGTTGTCTTCTGTTCCTATGGCTATGGATCTGTTGTAGTTTTTAGAACAAGAAGATGTTTGTGAATAATGAAGGTTGTCTTGTTAATCCTAACAACTAAAGTGATCTATTGTGCAATGGATGACAATTTGAATATGAGATGCAAGTGCAATGAGTTAATCTAAGAATGAACCTAAGATGCTACTAAACTAGAACAATGCTGAACTATAAGTCATCATCAAACTTTGAAACAAAGTAATTGAACATGAATTAAATGCAATGAAACTTCGGAGCATTCTAACTATACTAACATGCATTATTCTATGAAGTTACACAATCTGTTTGTTCATCATTAGTGATATTTTGGAAGAGTTCCTTCTTTTGGAAGGGGTAGAACAATTCTGACTATATAATTGTATGCAATTGAAAACAAATGAACTGAAAGAAAATGAAAAACTAAGTTATCACATCCATACCCTACTCGTTCTTATGATGTCTTGGGCAAGCGTTTAAGAGCAAGATCAGAGATGATACTTAGTACAAACACACAACTAAATCATTCATTATCACGGTTATGTCTTGAACTTCTTAAGGATTTCTTGCAAGAATTTCTTCTTGTGGAAGAGTGATTATAACAAGTGTGACTGTGATAGTGAATAGCAAAAACTACAACTAATTCCTACAGTACTATAGCTTTTCATCATTCATCATTATAATCTGTTGGAAGAATGTCTTCTTGTGGAAGAGCTGGAATGAATATAACTACAGTAGCTGGTTAAAACAACTATACATTCAACTCCTAATTCTACAATACCATAGTCATTCAACATTCATCATTTTAATCTGTTGGAAAAGTGTCTTCTTGTGGAAGAGCTAGAATGGATACGACTACAGTAGCTAGTTAAAATAACTACAAATTCAACTCCTATTTCTACAATACTATAGTCATTCAACATTCATCATTATGGTCTTTTGGAAGAGTATCTTCTGGTGGAAGAGTTAGAATGAGAACGTCTACAGTAGCTAAAACAAAACAACTACCAATTCAAATGCAAAACGTAAAGGCAGCTAGGAAAACTTATCTAATTTACGCAAAAGAAATCCGTGCAAGAGGCAGGGGCCCTCTACCACTTGACGGCATTCAACTCCAAATTAAATCACGCCTTAAAAATAACTTTGTCTGCTCCATTAACGATGCAATAGTTTGAACATAACACTCTATGTCTTCAAGGACGTAACACAGAGTTTTTAAACAAAATCTAGCAGCAAATCTAACATAAAATCTCTAACTAGCTCTCGCTCTACTCAATAGTTTATAAAGCAAATGCAAGTAACAATAATTACAACAATTTAGGAATAATGTCTTTCCTTATCCGAATCATGTTAGGACTCTTTGAAGTGGCTACGTGAAGAAGAAAAGACATCTGGACTGAGACAGTCCTAATAGGAGTCTTCCTTCATAAATGTGTTCCCCACGTTCAAAACCGTACCCAGAATCCATTTCTTCCTCCATGATGAGCAACGAACCATGTAGACATGACGTGGATCATGCCCATATGTGGTTTTTCTCAAGAGGCCATCTGGAACATACTCAAACATGAAGGCAGCTACAGAATCGCCGGTTAGCTACGGAATGTCTGCATTCTGCAGCTAGTTACGGTCAAAATGCTTAACAATGGCAAAAATCACAAAATTCAACAAGTCAGTCATGTAAATCATTCTAGAAGTAATTTTAGCTATATTTATTGATCAATTGGGTCTAAGATAGAAATGGACAAGGGAAAATGAGGTAAAATGAGGTGAAGGAAAGCACAAATTTGAGGCTCAACACTATGAAAGAAGAACCAGAGATTATTATGGAAGAATATATTGTTGAGGATGTTGACCCAATATCGCAACTGCCAAAATACAAGGCACCGCGCAAACCAACAGTTGAAGTGAAAAAGGACCTGGATAAGGAAAATTCGCAAATAAATATACCTTTGCTTAAAAAAATGTGTCATTTTAAGGTGAGATGTTGGCAAGGTCCCTGTTGAGCCTCAAATTTGTGCTTTCCTTCACCTCATTTTACCTCATTTTCCCTTGTCCTTTTCTATTTTAAACCCAATTGATCAATAAAAATAGTTAAAATTACTTCTAGAATGGTTTACATGACTGACTTGTTGAAATTTGTGATTGTTGCCATTGTTAAGCATTTTGACCGGAACTAGCTGCAGAATGCAGGCATTCTGTAGCTAACCGGCGATTCTGCAGCTACCTTTATGTTTGAGCATGTTCCGGGTGGCCTCTTGAGGAAAAACGCATATGGGCATGATCCACGTCGTGCCTACATGGTGTGTTGCTCGTCATGGAAGAGGAAATGAATTCTAGGTACGGTTATGCACGTGGGAACACATTTGTGAAGGAAGACTCCTACTAGGACTGTCTCAGTCCAGGTGTCTTTTCTCCTTCACGCAGCCACCTCAAAGACTCCTAAAATTATTTGGATAAGGAAAGACATCATTCCTAAATTATTGTAATTATTGTTACTTGCATTTACTTTATAAACTCTTGAGTAGGCCGAGAGCTTAGTTAGAAATTCTGTGATTAGATTTGCTGCTAGATTTTGTGTAAACTCTGTGTTACGTCTTTGAAGACACGGAGCATTATGTTAAAACTATTGCATCGTTAATGGAGCAGACAAAATTATCTTGAAGGCGTGATTTAATTTGGAGTTGAATGCCGTCAAGTGGTAGAGGGCCCCTGCCCCTTGCACGGATTTCTTTTGCGTAAACTAGATAAGTTTTTCCTAGTTGTCTTTACGTTCTGCATTTGAATTCGTAGTTGTTTTGTTTTATCTACTGTAGTCGTACTCATTCTAGTTCTTCCATAAGAAGACACTCTTCCAACAGACTAAAATGATGAATGTTTAAATGACTATGGTATTGTAAGATAGGAGTTAAATTTGTATTTGTTTTAACTAGCTACTGTAGTCATATTCGTTCCAGTTCTTCCACAAGAAGACACTCTTCCAATAGACTAAAATGATGAATGTTTAATGACAATGTTACTGTAGGATAGGAATTGAATTTGTATTTGCTTTTAACTAGATACTGTAGTTATATTCATTCCAGTTCTTTCACAAGAAGACATTCTTCCAACAGATCATAACAACGAATGATGAATGGCTATAGTATTGTAGGAATTAGTTGTAGTTTTTAGTCTTCACTATCACAGTTGCACTTGTCCTAATCACTCTTCCACAAGAAGAAATTCTTCCAAGACATCCTTAAGAAGTTCAAGATATGACTGTGATGTGACAACTTAGTTTCATTTGCTTTCGGTTCATTTGCTTTCAATTGCATACAAGTCCACAGTCAAAATTGTTCTACCTCTTCCACAAGAAGGAACTCTTCCAAAATATCACTCATGATGAACAAACCGATTGTGTAACTTCATAGAATAATGCATGTTAGTTAGAACGCTCCGGAGTTTCATTTTGCATTTAATTCATGTCCAGCTACTTCGTTCCAAGTTTGATGATGGCTTATAGTTAACATTGTTCTAGTTTAGAAGCATCTTAAGCTCATGTTTAAATCAATTCATTGCACTTACATCTCATAGTCACATTGTCATCCTTTGCACAGTAAATCACTTTAGTTGATAGGACTCATAAGACAGCCTTCATTATTTACAAATATATTTTTGTTCTGAAAACCATCAGTGATCCATAACCTTAGGAACAGAAGATAACATCATTACAAGGTCTGAAATATCTCTGCAAAATCCATCACCATAAACATAGCTCTTCCTCAACAGAACTACCCTGAAAAGAAACCA
Organism: Pinus albicaulis; assembly: GCA_034641835.2. Lineage (NCBI taxonomy): Eukaryota > Viridiplantae > Streptophyta > Pinopsida > Pinales > Pinaceae > Pinus > Pinus albicaulis. The sequence goes on along the minus strand of CM076578.1, from coordinate 1,833,552,731 downwards.
ATAACTCTTGGGGTATAGACTCTGACCTTCAATTGAAATTGCAGAATAGAACTAGGAATTAGTCATGAAATAGATGAGCTTAGAATAGAATGTTGCATCATGATTAATGTCTAACTGTATAGTTAGAAAACTTGCATATTTAGTGATCATTTCTCAAAGTCTAGTTTGTGTCATTTGTTTAAGAAGTCATCATCAAGCTCTTGTTTCTATTCAGTCATAGTTCAGATGTTGCTTCAGTATTTTTGATTACATTTGCCATTCCATACATTAGGCTCAACTATGTTTTTGACCACCAATTTCTTTTCATTAGTTTCCTAGGCACTTTCATTGTAAACACAAAACTTCAAAAGACCAAAAACATCATAAATCAACATAAAAGACAAAAACATCACAAAACACTACACACAACGCACTAGGAAACAAGCACCTAGGTACATATGGTACATTTCACTTCAGCAGTTTACAAATCCTGGTTGACAATTAAATGAACTCAGTTTAGGAGACTAGATTGAGACACAACAGTCCCCATGCTGAAGTTGGAGGAATGGGGCTTGGCAAACCACATGAAGATTCCAAAGCTTGCACCGTTGAATATTTGGAGTAGGTGCCCTATGATGAAGGTGTTATTAAATTCGAACCAACGCAATGTACCTTTGGATTGTAGAATTTTGGGCTCTTGAACCTTTTGATGGTTCCACACCTCGGGCGCAGCCCCATCAATGATACATGTATGTGCTACCTGATGTCCCTGGTGAACAACAACTACCTAAGGCTGGGAACCATTCATGTCAATGAGATGCTTATTCATCACATCACTCACTTGCCTTATCAAGGATAATAACCTGTGGCGGCCTTTGGAGGGAAGGGCCAGGAGAATAAGGTCATAGATGATGTCAAGAAGCAATATGGGGTAACCAAAAATACCGGGGCTTTATATTTAGTGCTATAAACGACCTCGTGGTTCAATTTGCTATGATGATCCTAGTATGTAAGATTATGAGAAAGTGTCGCGCCAAGGAAGTAAAAGTGCCAGTTATTTCATTGTTTGTGCATTGCGTCAAAGGAGTTCAATATAATTGGGCTAAATACCTCTTCCATAAATTCTTGGAGAATGTTAGAGAATCGCAAGAAGACGAAAAGATATTTCATTACACCTGGTTGTTGCTACTTGTCGTATTAATTGGATGGAAGCCACCGTTACAGTCTCAGCTGTTGGATATTGAGCCCGAGTTATGTGAAGCCACGTGTTATGTGTCGTTGTGGGAAACGAAGATTCCATCTAGGATCATAGAAAATAAAATATTTTGGGTTCTCTTCGAGACCGATATTTACTAGGCGGTTCAATCCAAGTCGTGACTGTCGTGAACCTTATATGATCAGTAAAAACACATAGATGACTTCAAGGCTACCCTCCACAATGTGCACATTCGCGCAAAAGAGACATGGCAGGACTATGGTATGACCTACCATACCTCGTTATGGAAGATGACCTCACGCGGACTACAACAAGATGGCCCCCTATTTGGTTGACTGCAGTGACAGATGCTAGAGAAACCTTTTATTCCCATCCAAAGCCATCTACAGCAAAGCCACGCACAAAGAAGAATCAGTATAAGGACACACAGAAACCTACAACAACGACAAAGACCGAGAAACCATTGAAGGAAACAATATATGTTCTAAGTGATGCTAAATTGGATGATCGTGAGAGCGACAATGTAAATTCCCCCTCAACAGACACGCGTCGAGGCACCAAGAGAGAACCTCTGTCCCCATTGGAACAGTGCCAGAAAATAAAATCATCCAAGAAGATTGGGACTGAACCACTAATATTAACAGATAGTGATTTCGGTGAGATTGGAAACACAGTAAAGGCAGTCGTCGGAGATGCATGGAGAAACATTGAGTCATAGTACAAGTTTTTCCTTGATTATGTGCAATAATGACTTCAGCAGTTGAGAATGCAATCGAGCGAGATATAAGTGAGTGTGCATCAAGCGAGCATGGGACAAGCGAGCGCGTTGACCGTCGGCCACCCATCTAGTTCAGAAAGCTAGATATTTCAGGTTCTATATAAATTATACAACAAGCATGTACATCTCGAATTATCTTGATCTAACAATTATATGCCACTATTAAATACAAAATCGCTTCTTCAAAAATCTTGCGGAATTTAAAACACGATCGGCAATTGCAAACACATGAAGAAATATCAATCACACATAACACAGATTTTTTTACCGGGAAATCATAAAGCTAAAAAACCCACTATCATATATTATGTATATATCATGGATCATGAAAAAATATGATACAAAACTCTAATCCAAGAGCTCTCAATACAATATAAAATCGTCTCACGCTGTCATACAAAAATTGGAAAATACATGCGCCAATTTACTGCCTCCAGACAACCGGACTCCACTACGCAATACCTGATGGTCAAGAACCTTTGAATGAATCATTATAGCCTAACTTGACTGCGCAATACTCATAGGCACATCCAATGTGTGTGTGGTTTCATGTGATCACCCACTAATGTCACAACTGATAGTCAAATTGTCCCTTTCACCTACATCTCAACTAGGTCTCCACTGGATCTGACATGCATGCAGTTAACGCTAGTAAATCTTCAGTTGCATGTGAGATCACTCCATGTGAATTAATTTAATATTTAATTTGTTGATCTCTCAATAGTTTATCTTCAGTTACAACTAGCACAACTAAGTTTAACTCACTTAACTTTGTTAAACTACTTTACAACTCACATAACTACACATCCAACTCTGTTACAACTCAAGTCCACTTGCATGTCCCACCAATCAACCTTTGAACTCGAATTTCCTATAGCTAACTGGTTTTCCACTTTAGTTAACTATTTCCAAGTGCTCATTGAGAATAGATTATTGTTTATTGTCCAGCTATTATTAAGGGATAATAATAGCCGACATGCATCTATAAATAGACATGCGATCTATAAACAGAACTCGCACATACATCTAAAAATAGAACATCATCTATAAATACAATTTTCTCATCATCTATAAATACAATTTTCTCATGCATCTAAAAATAGACCTCCACCTAAAAATAGCCCGTGTGGGCCCCACCTAGTGTAGGTGCTTAATTTTCACTAGGATCAAGGATGTTGTTTCAGAATGCCAATTTCACTGTTTCTTGTTGCAACCTTCAACACTCCCTCTCAACAAGAAAGGAATGTATTTTCATGCGCCATGCAACTCCATGCATGTGCCCTACAACTCTTATATGCAACACTTCTCTAGTGTTTCTCGCACATGCAACACTTCCGAAATTGAATCAGTATAATGAATCTGTCATCAAAGTCTTCTGAATTCAAGTGGTACCAATTGCACATGTCTTTTGGATCCATTGCATTGTTGACCTCTGCATCCATGCACTCTGCACTTGTTGTCAACTCTGATCCGTGCTCCAGCATCCGACACTGTCACTTTGATTTCATGTCCTCACGACATCTGACTGCATCAATCCAACTGATCCTGCTACTGCTACTCTGTGGGCTCCTTGTAGCCAGGTTTGATTCATGAGATCCACACCATCTCAATGAATCCTGCCCAGAAATTTCTTCTTGGTATTATCCATGCATGTCGCCCCACCTATCACCTGGTGGTATAGCTGCATGCACTCCCTCTGCCCATCTAGCACAAAACTTCTCTGCATCAGTGGTTGCTTCCACTACATGATCCTCGTCTTATGGCTGCTCCACATCCCTAGGTTCACTCTTACGTGCATGCAAATCCAGCTCCCTCTCAAGCATCACTTGCATGGCTTTCTCACACTTCCAAACAGTAGGACGCTCTGTAGAAATCCCATCTACATCAAGTCTATAGAGATTCTTAACTAGAATCCCAACCTTATTGGCTTGTCCTGTTGCTTTGTGTCACAGGAAAACTTTTTCTTCACTAAATACAACATCATAGCCTCTATCCTCTAACATTGTGACTGAGACTAAATTTTTCTTCAAACCTGGAACATGCACAACATCTTTTAAATGAAAGAGTTTACCTAACGCCCTCTGAAAGGTAATGGTACCAATGCCAGTCACACTATATTGTCCATCGTCGCCCAACTCAATATGCATATGGAGATATTTCTCCTCCAAGTCACTGAAAAGTTTCTTATCTCTCGTCATGTGAAAGGAAGCACCACTATCCAAGTACCACCCCGATCCCAATGCACTTTGACACCATTCATGCAATAAATGAGAAGTCAAGCTCAAATTGCGAGGCAAGAGCCTCACCAGCTGTAGCTCCAGCATCCATATTTTTCTTCTTCTTTAGTGGACAATTTGTGGCAATATGTCCATACTCGTGACAGTGAAAACACTTCACTTTGGACATGTTGTGCTCCTTGCCATCTTCACCGGCCTTAGAATTAGAATGGAATTTCTTCCCCTTCCCCTTCTTCACCTTGGCAGCCAAAGCACAATCCTCTTCATCATCATCCTTTGATGAAGAGCCATCTCTGGTGTTCCGCCCGAACTCCTCCTGAACTAGATCCGACCACAGTCATTCCCAATCCATCACTTTTCCCATTTGTTTACAGAGTCTTGATAACTATGCCAACTCTTAGGAAGTCCCAAGAGAGCCAAGCTCACCAAATCATTATCATCAAAACTTACTCCTACACTCCCAAGCTCATCCCTGCATTGGACAAACTTTTTTAAGTATACCAGAATAGTGTCGTTCTTTTCCATCTTGATCTTTCTGAGTTTATCCTTCAGCGTCAATTCCCTATGGTCTTTGTTGCTTTGGAAAATATCCGTCAAAGCCTTCCACATATCATATGGTGTGGCTTTCCCATGGAGGCTTGAGACAATATGGTCTCATACTCCCTCCAACAGAAGCCTCCTCATTTTCATTACTTTCTTTTTCCATGCATCAAGTAATGCAGCATATGTCAAAGTAGGCTTAGGAACATCTCTGTCGATGAATTCCTTCAAGCCATTATCTTCGAGCACCGCCTCCATCCTATCCTTCTAGGAAATGTAGCTCGAGTTGCCCTCGAGTGCATACTCTAGCCGCAAGCCATTGAAATCCATTTCTATGTTTACTCAATTGTCGCACCAAGAAATTCTTGCAACAAATTCGAATTGTTTCCACCAACAAAGTCAGCTCCTGCTTCAAAATTGCAATCTTCTGTGCTCTGATACCATGTAGAAATTATACAACAAGCATGTATATATTGGATTCTCCTGATCTAACAATTATATGTCATTTTTAAATACAGAATCGCTTCTACAAAAATATTGTGGAATTTAAAATATGATCGCCAATTACAAACACATGAAGAAATATCAATCACACATAACACAGATGTTTTTACCGGGAAAGCATAAAGCTAAAAACCCCACTATAATATATTATGTATATATCATGTATCATGAAAAAATCTCATACAAAACTCTAATCCAAGAGCTCACAATACAATATACAATCGTCTCACACTGTCATACAAAAATTGGCAAATACATGCACCAATTTACTGCCTCTAGACAACCTGTCTCCACTGCGCAATCCCTGATGGTCAAGAACCTCTGAATGAATCATTCTAGCCTGCCTTGACTATGCAATACTCATAGGTGCGTCCAATGTGTGTGTGGTTTCATGTGTGCACTCATTAATGTCACAACTGATAGTCAAACTATCCCTTTCACCTACATCTCAACTGGGTCTCCACTGGATCTGTCATGCATGTAGTTAACAGTAGTAAATATTAAGTTGCATGTGAGATCCCTCCATGTGAATTAATTTAATATTTAATTCACTGATCTCTCACTAGTGTATCTTCAGTTACAACTGATTTTAACTCACTTAACTGAGGTAAACTACTTTACAACTCACATAACTATACATCCAACTCTATTACAACTAGAATCACTATGTTACAACTCAAGTCCACTTTCATGTCCCACCAACCAACCTTTGAACTCGAATTTCCTATAGCTAACTGATTTGCCACTTCAGTTAACTATTTCCAAGTGCTCATTGAGAATAGATTATTGCTTATTGTCCAACTATTATTAAGGGATAATAATAGCCGACATGCATCTATAAATAGTCATGTGATCTATAAATAGAACTCGCACATACATCTAAAAACAGAGCATCATCTATAAATATAATTTTCTCATCATCTATAAATAGAATTTTATCATGCATCTAAAAATAGACCTCCACTTAAAAATAGCCTGTGTGGGCCCCACCTAGTGTAGGTGCTTAATTTTCACTAGGATCAAGGATGTTGTTTCTGGATGCCAATTTCTTTGTTTCTTGTTGCAACCTTCAACAGGTTCTGGTGCAGAGCTCCACCTTGATGATCCAGGGCTACGCGCAACCCTTCATGCATGGTCTGATATTGGAGTTGACTTGGCCGTCTTTCCCAGAGGCAAGTTTCATTCCATACATACAATGATCACCGAAGAGTTGTAGTACATAGAATACAAGGCGTCGTTGATCACCTCTAAATCCTAGAAGCAAGCTGGCACATTGCACAATGGGTAGCAGTTGGTTGAAGAAGCTCGGAGCATCATATCAATCCAACGCACACAATTAGAGTCCCTTATCAATCAGTTGTGCTCCGAAATTCCCAAGTTGACAATACCGACCACCGTAGAAGCCACCACAAAGCTGGAAAGTCTTGCAGCCGTGCTCAAATCCTCAAAGTCGGAGATAGCTACCGTGTGCACTGAATTGGAGTAGAAATTTGCAGATCTACAGAAAAAATTACAACTAGAGACACTGCCCAAAATCAGAGCATAACACATCACTATTGTTCAGGAGGCTACTACAAGAATCACTGCCGTTGTGAAGGCATGCAACACTTTATTTGAGGATGCCATAGGAATCTGGACCTCCATACAAGATGACCCCATAGTTCAGCAGTTAAGGAAAAACTTACAAGCTAAGGAGTAGCATTTCAACGACATCTGGGTCATTGTGCCAACCTTGGTACCGGCCCAAAGATTATCCCACCTGGAGGAAGGTTGTGCCATTCAGACAGAGATTGATTCGCTATGCCGACAGGAGTATTTTCTAGAATCCAAAATGCATCCTTAGGTTGAGGAGGCACTCTAGCTTTCATAGACCATCGATAATACACTCAAAGGGCTTGCACAGACTCAGTGGAGCATCATTTTAGCAGAAGAAGGACCTATCACAGAGAAGTTGTTTGGAGAGGAACAGAATGTTGCAGCACTAAGCACTGAGACCACCCAACTGCTACAAGTTTTTATCCAGGCACTCAAGACCAAGATGCAGGAATAAAGACCTGAGTTACTCGAGGATGAGTCATGAGTTTTTTTGTGGGGCATGTTGATCTAGGGTCCCCTAGGTTCAAAGTCGAGTCAATTTTTGTCTATTTTTTTAAAGCGCGGCGCGTAGGTCAAGGGGCTTTGGGTTGGGTCAAAGATCCTTATTTTTGTAACGTGTTAAAGGGTAAAACATGGTGCTCAAACATGGAGCTCAACCACAATTTGAGCCCATGGTTTTTGCATAATTGAATTATATAAATAGGCATGTTTATTCAAATAGAATATAATAACTTGATATATGATCATGTACTGGTGATGTGATTTTGGGATAATTTTAAGTAGAGATAGGCTCTTGCAATTGTGTGCGTGGATACCTAAGTCCTGGGATGTGTGTGAGGATTTTGAGGTTGTGTGCATAAGAGATTGAACTATGACCATTGAAGATCTATTAATAAAGAGAAATTTTGGAAAAAATATTGTTTACTTGCATGATTGATGTTTATGTGTTGATGTATTGATGTGCTTATAGATTTGTTGCATTTTACTTTAATGATGCATATTTATCGGAGTTGAATATATAATTGCGCAAGATCTGTATTTTTTTTTGTTAAGGGTTTCTGTGAAGATAGATTTCTTTGTTTGCACAAGATCTTTCCTGTGTTTTATTAAAGTTACATCTGAATCAGGTTAAAGGTACTTTCACATAACAGTCATAGTTAGATCATATTGGAAGGGTTATATTCATAGCATACTTCTCCCTCAGGGTGCGGAAACCTGGTTCCAGCACCCCCCCATAATGCTTCGGGTGAGACTTTGGTCTGCACAAGCAGATCACTACCGAAAGGGCCAATAGTTGGAGGGTTTTTTTGGTTGAGGAGAACACTTTGAACCTGGTTCAGGACCCCTTAATCCGACATAATACACCCTCCTAACTCAAGAAAAGGGACTTTCGGGACTTTAACTTCCCACCTTAGCTTCTCTATCATTTCCATTGGAGAAAATAACTTTCTTTGGAGGAGCAAGTGGTGACTTAATGTTCCACTATTGGGGATAGTGTGGCAACATTGTACTTATATATCTTGGCACTTCCACTTAATATATGAAGCTCGATGATCCAACACATTTTCATGCATGTATCTTGAATATTGTAGGACTGTTATTTAGATGTTTACGGTATAATTGAACTATTTTGGTGGCTTTGGTACGTATCTTGTTGAACATGTGTTTTATTTAGTTTTATGATCGTGGTTTTCTTGTGAACTATTTTGTAGGTTAACTAGCGATCCTCTTATGCTCTTGTTTGTCTCTTTTAGGATAGTACTATTAATTTTCTTCTAGAGGCTCGCTCTCTTTGTCCTTGTTGTGAAAGTACCCTATATACATCGCAATTGTATGCCATGCAATGTCAGCTTACTTTCTTATTTAAAATAATGTTTGTGTAACCTCGTATGTTAATAATGGAAACTAAGGAAAATCCATAACGACAATGGCAACCGGTTGTATTTCCAGTTTGGTCTCCTACCCCAAACGATATGAGGTCTAATTTGGACTTCACATAAGGGAGACCCCCTTGGCTGATGGATTTCTAGCACCATCAATAGTTTGCGCTAGAAGGAGGGCTATATGACAAGTTGTGTCTATTGAGTCTATTTTGAACCTCTTATCTTAAACGACTATTTCCCAAATAATAATCCTGGGATGTTTTTCCAAGGAGCTTGATATCACCATCCTTGCGGAAATTATTGATAACTTATATCAATTTAAGTTTGATTGAAAGGGTGAACTATCTGTCCTTGGACACTTCTTTCAATTTATTCATTTTTGTATCTCTAATTGAATTCATTGTGAATATTTTCAAAGAAAGTTGTTCACCCTCACATTAGAAGTTTGAGTTAAAAAGTGGCGTCATACGTTACCCGCTACTTTCATCCATTCACTGAGGAAACTTGTTAAGGAGATTTGTGAATCCTTTAACATGTATGAATCTCAATGTGTTTCTAATATCATTGATTTTATTAGAATGAAACCTGGTGAATATGTAGATTTTTTTTCTTCATCGATTTCTTCACCTTTGCTATGAATTCACTGAGCGAGTCATTGATTCGGATTTCATCATGGATATTTTTCATAGTTTGATTCTACTCACCTTGATATCTTTTGAATCTGAACCCATATTTATTATCCTTCCCCAACTTTTGAAAACCATGAGACACCTTTAGTTTTATAGGAGGAACCTATTATTCCTTTTGTTCCTTGTCCTCCTTTTCGAGTACCAATTTGGGTGCCTCTTGGTGATGATCTTAAAGTCAAGAAATATAAAATTAAATAGTTGATCCATCCATTCAACCTCCACCCTTTTCCCATAATATAGATCCTAATTAGGATAACTTGGATTAGTTCAACAATGGCATGGAGCCTAAAGTGAAAGTTGATCCCTTGGATTTCCAATATCATATTAATGCACATAAGTCCAATCTTGAATCTAATCCAAATGAAAACTTGACAGCCTCAAGGGATAAATTTCAACCTCTACTATCCATGTTTTTCATGATTCCTTGTTTCATGATCCACTTGATAAACCTACTTAAACACTTAAGGATGTTCAACCTCTTGTTTAAAGCAGTGATCATATATAAGGTAGTTTCATTTCATATGTAGAGGAGAAAAGCAGTGAATATATGTTCCATCTTTCTTCCCTCTTTCAGGATGATAATCTTGCATTTGTGGCTAATTACTGATCTAATTGGAATCTTGATAACCTGTCAAATGATTCCATATCCTTGATTCAAGTTGAGAATTTATACAACCATCACCACGACATCCTTGTTTCCATTAACACATGTGGTGATGGATATCTGAGTACATCGAACGATATTTTTCCTTCTTCTGAGCACTTGGATTTGCATGGTATCGATTCAGAATATGCTTCTCATAGTTTGAAATATTCATTTATGGCATGGATTCTCTTTCAATTCAAAATGATTCTAAAATTTATTCGAGACATGCATATTCAAATATCAAATTTGAAGAAACAAATTGTCATGCTTCTTTGGTGTACCCTCTTGAGGAAAACCAAGCTCAATCTGAATTTTACATTGTTATGCCTACCACCGATCATTATGATTATGAAAATAAATTAATGGAGCATAACATGCATGTTGATCTGTTGATATGTTATGCATGCATTATGATTATATCCAATGTTCACAACGGAGGTGAGTGTCTGAGGTCGATAGTTAACCGTTGTGGTGATCACATGAAGGGTTCCAAAGTGTTTATGCCAATAATTGTGCTTAAGGGTTGGTAATACCAGCGTTCAAGGCGACACCGTGCACATGACATGGTTGGTAAAAAATTTGTTGCCACAGTTTGTTTCCACTGGTGGTTAGAGTTTTGTGTAGACACAAGTCACGTTCCAAACGTTTATTGTCACAGTTAAGCGTTGGTTGGGGAGTTGAACCTAGCTTAGGTAGGGTTCCCGCTAACCCTGAACCATGGTGGAAATAGGCACCAGAACCCATTTCATCCAACCCAGATTCAGTGCCACGGGTGGGAAACAACTGACCTTCAAGATCAACGATGGTTATTTTTCCAAGTGGCACCTTTTTAGATGGATACAGGTCGATCTAGGCAGATTAAATCTTCGACAATTTGCACCCGGTGTAGTGGGAATATCATCGACGCGGGGAATATTCTTCACCCCACATGACCGCAAAAGGCAGAAAATGTAGGACATATAGCAGGGCAGTGCGAATTGTAGGAAAATTAGTAGAAAACTTCATTGGAGCATAACTCATTTAGTTTTTTACCTTTTTGGTAGTATAAAGAGCCAAGTTAGGGGTTTTTGACAGTTTTGGAGCCATCTGAGACATTGTTTTAGCATTATGAGCACTACAACTTTATGTAAACACACTTTTTTGAGCATAATGAAAGACGACCAATAATTGGAAGTTGGACCAAGAGATGTATCACAGGAAGGGTGAACTCCTTCATCATTTGTTGTTTTGTGTATATTATTATGCTACTGATGCCTTATTTATTTTTGGAAAAACTGAGTTTTAAAACATGTTAATGTGTTAATGAAATTGACATAAGTGTTTAAAAACCATAACCTTTTCACTTGAAAATTTCACCATAAACTCTCCAGCTTTCACATACAAAAAAGGGACATGATGGAGTTTTCTTTTTGTTTCTTTTCAAACTCCTTAAACGTGAAATGTTACCGAGTTTACCTTTCATTGAACTCGTTAAAAATTAAACAATCAAATACTTGACACCATAATGAGACTAAGTTCCTCCTTCCTAGGGATTGTTAAACTTACTAGGATATATTCATTCGAAGAATGAACTTACATGCTCATCATAAGCTATCCTCTTCACACTGGCTATGAAAAATAAAGAGGTACTCATTAGTGATAACGGGGGGAAATTGAAAGTGAACATCCTATGTGTATTTTGGGCAACTTGTCACTCTTGAACATGACACTCATATGCAATTCATGTCGGGTTTGGGACATCCTACATTTTTCACTTTGCCTCCATGGTTTTGGGAAATTCGTTTGCCTCTCATCTGATTACCAATTTTGTCAACATGACCTTTGATCCTATTTGAGTCAAATTATGCCACACTCCGGAGTCATGTCATCAATATGTTCAACAGAATTCCTTTTTTTCAAACATCCTCTGCTTATTTGACCTCCTCTACTACAATCCTGATTCACTCCTATCATCTTAAGATATCTATTGTTTCATGTCGATGATGTGGGAATCATCATGGACCTCCTTCGATGAATCACTTCCTATCAACTTCAACACATTTATTCAAACTTTTAGGTATTTATGTTGTACCTTGAGGTCCATCATCATTATTGGTGGTCTCTCTCGTTCCTATTAACGGTTCTCATCTTCAACCCATAATCAGGTGGTTTCTACCATGTTCGACACCAACACATTTATTTGCATGGCTAGATTCGTACATTGGGTTGATTGAGATCATGGTGAAGACCATGGGTCACACCTGATTTTTTGTCCAAATTGCGAGGAGTTATTGAGTATTCATGATTGTATACATGATCCTATCTATACGGATGGTTGCATCCAAACTTTGGATCTATTTCTATGGTCTATTTTAGACAGATGGATGTGACCATATTATGGGTTCATGTGTCATTTGATGCCTAGTATAGCATTATGTGGTTAGGCATATTAATACCAGAGATGTCATGTATTTTAAAATGTTTTATTTGGCAGGTTTTCCAAAGGTGGTCTGCATTCTTTTCCTTGGTTCATAAAACATTTCATCCATCACTCCATGTTACTCCTTCATGCTTTAGGGGGCATCTGTTACACAATAATTTGTCACCGTGCTCATTTTCCCGTCCACGATCCTGAAATTCCCCGTGATAGATCCTGTGCAATGTTTCCATCATCAAGAAATATGCTAATATATCCCCTTGAAGATCCAAAGAAACTTGATCAAATTCCTAGTTTCTTGGGTCAGCGCTCTTCCTGGTGCCATGATCGTGCTTATGTCCTTTTCGCAGTTCTCACCCAGTGTTATCAGCTCTCTAATTTCTTGGAAAACTACGTTGATCCCATTTCTGGCAGTCCTTCCTCAAATGGAGGAGAAGATTCGACCTCTAGAAGCTCAAGGGCGTAGATTTGGTTGTTGAACGGAGATGATAAGGTCAATCTCTCTCATTTTAGAGCCTTGATCTCATCCATGGGGGATCATCCCTTAGAAAGTGGCCCTTCCTCCTCCTTTCATGGGCTCCCAACTTCCTCTCGCTTTCTATAAATTCACATCCCTCATTTCCACAAATTTAGAGCTTAGTTGATCATTTTCAAACTCGTCTAAACTCTCATCCCTTTGCATGCTAGAATTGTGATTAAGCCTAAGTGCTCAGGAGAAGGAATGCTTTTGAGCTAGGTGAAGGACTCAGATTTTCCCCTAAGGATGCCTCCAACATCAAGGCCTGGTTGTAAGCTCTCCTGGCTTTTTGCAAGATGATTTACGAAAAGGGACATGATGGAATTTTCTTTTTGTTTCTTTTCAAACTCCTTAAATGTGAAAAGTTACCGAATTTACCATTCGTTGGAATCGTTAAAAATTAAACAATGAAATAATTTTCACCATGAAGAGACTGAGTTCCTCCTTCCTAGGGATCATTAAACTTACTAGGATATATCCATTTGAAGAATTAACTTACATGATCATCATATGCTATCTTCTTCACACTGGATATGAAAAATAAAGAGGTACTCATTAGTGATAACGGGGGGAAATTGAAAGTGAACATCCTATGTGTATTTTGGGTAGCTTGTCACTCTTAAACATGACACTCATATGCAATTCATGTTAGTTTTGGGACATCCTACATTCGTCACTTTTCCTCTATGGGTCTGGGAAATTCATTTGCCTCTCATCTGATTACCAATTTTGTCAACATGACCTCTGATCCTATTTGAGTCAAATGTTTGCACACTCCAGAGTCATGTCTTCAATATGTTCAACAGAAGTCCTTTTTTTCAAACATACTCTGCTTATTTTACCTCCTCTGCTACAATCCTGAATCACTCCTATTATCTTAAGGTATATGTTGTTTCGTGTCGATGATGTGGGAATCAGCATGGCCCTCCTTCTACGAATCACTTCCTGTCAACTTCAACACATTTATTCACACTTTTAGATTTTGATGTTGTACCTTAAGGTCCATCGTCATTATTGGTGGTCTCTCTCGTGCTTGTTGACGGTTCTCACCATTAACCTGTAATCAGGTGGTTTCTACCATGTTCGACACCAACACATTTATTCGCATGGATAGATTTGTACATTGGGTTGATTGATATCGTGGTGAAGACCATGGGTCACATCTGATTTTTGGTCCAGGTTACAAGGATTTATTGATTATTCATGATTGTATACATGATCCTATCTATACGGATGGTTGTGTCCATGTTGCGGATCTATTTCTATGATCTCTTTTAGACGGATGGCTGCAACCATACTGTGGGTTCATGTGTCATTTGATTCCTAGTATAGCATTATGTGGTTAGGCATATTCATACCAGAGATGTCATATATTGTAAAATGTTTAATTTGGTAGGTTTTCCAAAGGTGGTTTGTGTTCTTTTCCTTGGTTCATAAAGCATTTTAGCCATCACTCCATATCCTACCTTCATGCTTTAGTGGGCATCTGTTACGTAGTAATTTGTCACCATGCTCATTTTCCCATCCATGATCCTAAAATTCCCCGTGATAGATCCTGTGAAAAGTTTCCATCATCAAGAAATATGCTAACATATCCCCTTGAATAACCAAAGAAACTTGGTCAAATTCCTATTTTCTTGGGTCAGTGCTTTTCCTGGTACCATGATCGTGCTGATGTTCTTTTCGCAGTTCTCGCCCAATGTTGTCAACACCCTAATTTCTTGGAAAATTGCGTTAATCCCCTTTCTGGTAGTGCTTCCTCAAATGGAGGAGAATATTCGGCCTCTATAAGATCAAGGGCTGCGAGTTGGTTTTTTAACAGAGATGATAAGGTCAAGGTCTCTCATTTTAGAGCCTTGATCTCATCCATGGGGGATCATCCCTTAGAAAGTGGGCCTTCCTCCTCCTTTCATGGGCTCCCAACCTCCTCTCCCTTTATATAAATTCACATCCCTCATTTCCCCAAGTTTAGATCTTAGTTGATCATTGTCAGACTCATTTTAACTCTCATCCCTTTTCATGCTAGCATCATGATTAAGCCTAAGTGCTCAAGAGAAGTAATTCTTTTGAGCTAGGTGAAGAACTCAGACTTTCCCCTAAGGATGCTTCAAACATCAAGGCCTGGTTGTAAGCTCTCCTAGTTGTTTGCGAGATGATTTACAAAAAGGGAAAGATGGAGTTTTCTTTTTGTTTCTTTTCAAAATCCTTAAACGTGAAAAGTTACCGATTTTACCTTTCGTTGGACTCGTTAAAAATTAAATAATGAAATAATTGTCACCATGACGAGACTGATTTCCTCCTTCCTAGGGATTGTTAAACTTCCTAGGATATATTCATTCGAATAATGAACTTACATGCTCATCATATGATATCCTCTTCACACTGGCTATGAAAAATAAAGAGGTACTCATTAGTGATAACGATGGGAAATTGAAAGTGAACATCATATGTGTATTTTGGGAAACTTTTCACTCTTGAACATGACACTCATATGAAATTCATGTTGGGTTTGGGACATCCTACATTCGTCACTTTTCCTCCATGGGTTTGGGAAATTCGTTTGCCTATCATCTGATTACCAATTTTGTCAACATGACCTTTGATCCTATTTGAGTCAAATGTTGCCACACTCTAGATTCATGTCATCAATATGTTCAACAGAAGTCTTTTTTTTCAAACATCCTCTGCTTATTTGACCTCCTTTGCTACAATCTCGAATCACTCCTATCATCTTAATGTATCCGTTGTTTCATGTCGATGATGTGGGAATCATCATGGCCCTCCTTCGACGAATCACTTCATGTCAACTTCAACACATTTATTAATGCTTTTAGATTTTGGTGTTGTACCCTGATTTCCATCGTCATTATTGGTGGTCTCTCTCGTGCATGTTAATGGTACTCATCATTAACCTGTAATCAGGTGGTTTCAACCATGTTCGACACCAACACATTTATTCATGGATGAATTCGTACATTGGGTTGATTGAGATTGTGGTGAAGACCATTGGTCATTTCGATTTTGGTCCGAGTTGTGAGAGTTACACATGTTACGTGATTGTATACATGATCCTATGTATACAAATGGTTGCGTCCATACCGCAGATCCATTTCTATGATCTCTTTTAGATGGATGGCTGCAACTATACCGTGGGCTCATGTGTCATTTTATGCCTAGTGCAACATTATGTGGTTAGGCATATTTATACCAGATATTTCATGTATTGTAAATGTTTGATTTGGCAGGTTCTCCAAAGGTGGTTTGCGTTCTTTGCCGTGGTTCATAAAGCATTTCAGCCATCACTCCATGTTCTGCCTTCATGCTTTAGGGGGCATTTGTTACACAGTAATTTTTCACCATGTTCATTTTCCCGTCCCTAATGCTGAAATGCCCCATGATGAATCATGTGCAATGTTTCCATCATCAAGAAATATGATAACATATCCCCTTGAAAATCAAAATAAGAATTCCTTGAAATATTATCAAAGAAACTTGGTCAAATTCCTAGTTTCATGGGTCAGCGCTTTTCCTGGTGCCATTACCGCGTTGATGTCCTTTTCCCAATTCTAGCCTAGCGCTTTCAGTGCTCTAATTTCTTGGAAAACCGCGTTGATCCCCTTTCTGGCAGTGCATCCTCAAATGGAGGAGAAGCTTTGACCTCTAAATCTCAAGGGCGACGAGTTGGTTAGAAATGATAAGGTTGAGCTCTCTCATTTTAGAGCCTTGATATCATCCATGGGAATCATCCCTTAGAAAGTGGGACTTCCTCCTACTTTCATGGGCTACCAACCTCCTTCTCCTTGCTATAAATTCACATCCCTCATTCCCCAAAGTTTAGATCTTGGTTTATCATTGTCAAACTCGTCTGAACTCTCATCCCTTTGCATGCTAGCGTCATGATTAAGCCTAAGTGCACAGGAGAAGGAATGCTTTTGAGCTGGGTGAAGGAATCAAATTTTCACCTAAGGACGCCTCCAACATCAAGGCCTGGTTGTAAGCTCTCCTTTTGTAATTTATCAATAATAACATCTGATGTTTGCTTTCTATATTTGTTTATATGATTATGCAAATATTTTGGTACTCCTTGATCTGCTAGATTTCTAGTGTTTACATTTATTATATATTGTATCACGTTTGTTGTTGTCTCTTGATCATCCACAGGTATTCATGCACCATCAGTAGCAAGGAGCGGGCCTACAAGGATCGTGGATCGAGGTCAACATCAACATATCCAAGGATAGTGATTGGGAAAAGGTATTTATGTCTCTTTCCTCATTGCATTGTAAGCATTAGTTAAGAAAGCTTATGTTAGAAAGAATATCATGTTGCTATACCCACTCTAGGGCTAGAGATATACTTTGTCCTGAAGAGTTTATCTTGACGAAGGATTATGGGTGATCTTCACCTCACCGAAGGAGCTGCCTCTACACTCTCAAGTCAAGCACCCCGTGATCTTCCCCAAAGGCAGGGAACTGCAATGAACAATCTATAGTGACCTCTTGTTCTAGAGAATGATAGAAGAAATCAAGGCGATTCAAGAAGCTCTTGCGGAAAATTTCACATATGCGGAGTTCGCCATACCGGAGCCGTCATGTTGGTGTAGAAGGATAGGACTTGGAGACTTTTCATTGACTATCAAGCATTGAAAAAAATCATTGTCCATGTTATCAATCATAATTTTGTGATTCCAATACTTGAAGTGGTCATACATTCACTCATCAAAAGGTAAAGGTCTCCTTAAACCTTTTTCGAATTAGCATAAAATTTCATTTTCCGCAACCTTTACCTATCACAGTTCAAGACCACCCTCATTTCGTCTCAAAACCACCTCCATATAGGTCACATCATGTCCCATCAGTCATCATTTGCTGAGATATTCCATTTACCAAGCTTACAACTCCAAAAAGGTCATTTTAACCAAGAATTCCTACTTTCGTAGCAAATTCAGTGTAAAATAGGTAGAAAACGCTACGAAACTGGCTAATAATTTTGTAGCAGATATGAGGATTTCACTGTTTTCTCACTTTGAGCAGTCAAATTAAATGGCGGTTTCTGGGTAAAAAGAGAAGTATTTTAAGAAACTGAGAGAGGTTACTTTCATGAACATATCACATACCAATAAC
Source organism: Pinus albicaulis (assembly GCA_034641835.2). Classification (NCBI taxonomy): domain Eukaryota; kingdom Viridiplantae; phylum Streptophyta; class Pinopsida; order Pinales; family Pinaceae; genus Pinus; species Pinus albicaulis. Next base: position 1,833,534,607 of record CM076578.1, on the reverse strand, counting down.
CTCTTTCACTTTTCTCAAAGGTGCTACAAATTGGGAGATATAAGGATGTCTTTCAGCCCTATTTTCAGAATGCAAAATTTTCCTGTTTTATACATGTTTTTAGAATGGAGATTTTGGACAGATGGAAATGGTTTTAAAAAAAAGAGAAATTTTTCTTCAAGAAATATAGACCTACAAAAACCTCCTTCAGTTTTTCAATATCTATCCAGGATAGGGAGATAAGAGCTCATCACTGAACCCTATGTTTTCAGAAAAAAACAAAGTCATTTTAGTGATGAATAAACTTGCTAAAGGTGAAAATGATGTTTTTGGAATAGGGTAAGAGGCAAGTTTTCATGACCATATTTAATTATATCACTTTTCAGACCTACAGATGAAATTTGGAAGAAAAAGAAAGATTTTGGAATTTTCTCCATTATCAGGTAGTTTCGTAGCGTGCTCCAGGCTTGAAGGCCAAAAAACGCTACCGAAAAACCAGTAGGTGTCTTTTTTCTTTTAAAGTCAGTTTTTGCATGATTGAAGGTGGGAGATCCATGGTGGTAAGGTGTTATGACATGATTGAAATGTTGGAACAACAAAGAAGTCAAGAACATTGATGGAGAAGTCATTTTTCCCACGCTACTAAAACATGCTACAAAACTTTCTATACATGACTGTTTTAGCAGTCAACTTCAAGTTTGATTTAAGACCAAATAAAAAATTATTTTGGAAATTTGAAAGAGTTTTTTCTTCAACATAGGCCATCTACAAAAACCTCTCTTAGTTTTTGTAAATCCATCAGGGTTTGGAAATTATACACTCATCTTTGAAGCCTATTTTTCATAATTTTCACTAACCAAATTTGCGAAACAATTGTAAAAATTAGACTTGCAGGAGGTCCAACTCATCAGCCACATGGCGTAATGACACATCATCACTATAGTACACTCAGAAAATTAGTTGGTTGCAGTTGATAAGGGTTATTAAGTTGATTTGTTGAACTATTAATGAAAGAAGAGTCCTTTTTGTATTCAAACTCTGCAAAACAGAAATATCCCTAGGAAGTCTCCAAGTGATGGAATCATGTTTGAAATAGGTCTTTGAGGTGGGAATTCGAGGGGAGTAAGGTGGCATATCATTTGTATGAGTTCTCATTCTATAAATGAGAGATTTTTATAGTTATAATTGGTTGGGATATGTTATGGCTAACTACTACTATTGTAAACATGGTTTTTTATCAGTAATAGAGAGTGGCTATTGGTTTCATCCTTCACCTGAGATTCATTTGATACTTTCATGAACAATGTCCTATGTATATTATTACTTTCTGTCAATATTTTAATGTTTGATTACTCATAATTATTTCTTTTCATGCTCTGACTTCCTTTCAAGCACTAAACTATTGGATATCTTTCTCAATGTCCTGCTTTCAGTATCTTAATGTTCATTACTTAGAATTCATGTTTCTCATGCTCTGACTTCCTTTGAACATTTATATATTGAGTAAACCATGTATGTGTGTATTCTACTTTCATTTAAGTATCTACATGCCTCAGCTACCACAAGGATAGTCTTTGTCATTAAGATCCCTGTCACTGACTCCATAGCCCAATGGTAGCAAGCCTTCATCTTTTCAACCTACAAGCATACAAAACCAAGACACAATTCATAGAGTTAGCCATATATCTTTATCATTAACCAATATCATAAATTATCCGTGAGAGAGCCCTCTCAGACTAAAGAGGCTAAGCTTCAGTCAAAGTGGTCCAAAATAGTTACGTTGGTTATTGTGGCAGCGGCCAATCAAGTATAATTTTAGTGATAAAAGTCGAGTCGTTGCGATCCCATGGATTGATGACCTTAGGACCAACTCCAAGGGGGAAATATTTCAACAATATCGACTTGAGTACGGGTATCACGGGTGCTAATGTGAACCCTTCGATGTGTGGAATATTTCCTTAAAAATAAGGAGGACCTTTTTGAATGATTGGCCATGCCTTTCGGGTTGATGAATGCGCCTGCAACGTTCATACAGCTGATGGAAGACATATTGTGGCCATTCACCAACTCATTTGTGGTGGTGTACTTGGATGAAATTATTATCTTCAGCCAGACTTGGGAAGAGCACCTCCTCCACATTCAACAAGTCCTCCAAACACTGTGGAAACACAAGTTGTGTGCCAACTTGGAGAAATGAACTTTTGGCATGACCCAGGTTCAATATCTGGGATACATTATTTATGAGCTGGGGGCGCATGTGGATCCAGCCAAGATCAAAGTCATTTAGGATTTTCCAGCCCCAACCACTTTAACAGAGCTCCGCAACTTTCTAGGTATTTCCAATTTCTACCACAGGTTCGTGTTGGGATTCTCTCATATCACTTGGCCCTTGAGTCACGTCACCAAGGGAGGAGAAAAAAAAAATTATTTTGGTATGAATCTCAACATAAGGTGTTCGTAGAGTGGAAAAATCACCTCACCTCTTCTCTACACCAGTGCTCACATTACTAAACTTGCAACAACCATTTGAGATTGAGACAAATTCCTCTGACTACGCTATTGGGGCATTTCTTACTCAACATGGGCATCTAGTGGCATATCACAGTGAGACACTTTTCGAAACAATCCGGAAGTATCCCACTTATGAAAAAGAGATGTATTCCATTATGGAGGCTTTCCGACAACGAAATTACATTTTGGGGAAGGAAACGGTCATCCACATAGACCACAGACCCCTATAGTTAATACAGACACAAGGGAAGTTTCAAAATGATCACTGTCATAAGTGGTCCACATACCTGCAACAATTTCATTTAAACATCAATTACAAGAAGGGAAGCACCAATAATGTTACGGACTACCTCAACCCTTGATCGTAGTGTTAACCATTGTGCTCTAACTCTTGCGAGCACAAAGCAATTCGATTGGATGCTTTTATATAGAAATGATCCATAATTTGGCCACGCATCTGGGGATGCTCTTGGAGGGTAAGAAAGTTCCAAAATTTCACCTCAGGATGCACTACTAAGGAATCCCACCCTGAGGAATTAGGGGAATTTTGAGGTCTAAAATGGGCCTCATAAGGAAATTATAAAATAATAGTGGAAAAAATCAAATAAGATTTGATGACATCATCAAATTTTAGAGGGAAAAATGAAAAAACTACTTTTTCAACTCATATTTTCAACTTATCTCCCAAATTTTTTACTCAAATTTCTAGTGGGAGTACTCGTTGGATGCAAAATTTAATTCCTCATCCAAGGAGTACCCATGTTGCATACTTTTGATGGGTCCTACTACACGAAAAATGAGAAATACATGAAAAACGTGATTGTAATCACGTTTTTTTATGTATTTCTCATTTTTGTCTGCGGAGTCCATCGAAGTACTACTGCTATAGAGTACTCTGAATAAAATTAAATTTTTCATCCAACACAAATAATCCATAAAATTTGAGTAAAAACTTTGGGAGATAAGTTCAAAATACGAGTTGAAAAAATAGTTTTATTTTTTTATTATTTTTTAATCTTTTTATTCTTTTACTCAAAAAATGGTGAATCATCCCCCATGGTTGACACCATCATCTTGAATCATATTGGTTCTTACAAAGTTTATTTTTGTTGCACATTTTTCTTAGGAGGCTCATTTTATACCTCAAAATTCCCCAAATGGACACCTTTGTGTTCCTTCAAGTGAGTCCCACCTCATGGAGGCCTGCACACAATGGGGACCATTTATTCCTAGCGAGGAGGAATGATCCAGGGTGGATATTGGTGACCTGCCTATTCCCACTAGACCTCTAGTTATAAGCCAAAACCAAAAAAATTCTTTAGTCACGGAAAATTATAATTTCCTTCCTTATTTCTTTGTTAATTATTATATTTTTAGCCAAGATTATCCTTAATTTGTAATAATTCGAGAGGAAAGAGTGATAAAATCAAGTTGATAATGATATAGTTAATATAGGTTTTATGATATCGAAGAGGTTGTAATTAGGGTAAACCATTATGCAGATCAACCTAAAGGAACGAATGTTTTTCCTTAAGATATCTGAGCGGATGTTGATTAAGCCGACGATATATTAATAGCAGTTAAAGCTCAATGTCTAGGACGCAGTTGGAAAACGAAGGCAACAGGAAACCGAACGATACTATATAAGGATTTTATGGTTGAATGAGCAATCCTTAGAATCTTTCGATTCTCAGGATAGCTCTATATTCGTTTTCAAGATGTAATATATAAGACAGTAAAATAGGAAACTGAAGGAGTTCGATTATTGTTAATGTTCCAATTTATCATTTTATTGTATATCGCAGATCACAATCTGAGTTAAACCTTTTTGGGTTATGTTGTAAAACATTTCAACGAATGAATTTGAATGATATTTTATCTTATCCTTTCGGATTGAGCCTTTTTAGGCGGTACTTCTGGGAACATGGGCCCATTCACCGAAGGTTTCGTTGTCTATTATGTATTATGGATAGTTAAATTACCTTTTCTGTAATTTGCATTAGTTGTGTTATCTTTTATTTACTTTTGTATTTGTCGTGAGTAATCGATTGAATTTTTCATCTTAAATGTTATTGAGTGCTTTCTGAAGGTTTTTGATTAAATTATATTACTTAGATGTAGGTGTGAATATATGAATTTTCAATTTACTTCTGAATTAATGATTTTCTAACATTTGTGTGATTCATGGTTTTTTCCCTCACACATTGGATTTACTAAGGATTAGATTGAGATAGATCGTGAGCCAGAATATTTCTTTTATCATAATTTTAATTACAAGAGTTGTTGTGTGTTGTTATCCTTTCTGCAACGGTAATGATTTAAATAGTAGATATTACGTACTTTTTCATAGCCTAAGACTTTATGATTGCATATACTTTTTCGATACCCTTGAAATAGCAAACGAATCTCAGGTTGATCAAATAAATGAGATAGGTAGTAATAGTAATAGAACGAAAACCAACTCCAAAAGCAGGAAAACCCTAGGGACCGGTGAGCATTGGGAGAATGACCTTTATTGACGAAATCATTCAAAAATTTGAGTCTCAAGCATCGGTAGGACCCTTAATGGCATCCTAGGAGGATATACCAAAACAATCCTCAAGCGGAAGAATCACCAACTACGACTTATCGAATGGTTCATGACAAAGCCCGAAGGATTTCAGCAAAGCTTTCAAAGTACATTAAGTTAAGCACTCCTAGTCCTTCACAATAGGGAAATTCTTGTAATTTAAAGAAGGACAAGGATAAACTAGAGGAGAAGATACAATCCTTAGGACACGGATCTTATATGATCTTGATAGAATTAAAGAAACCAAAAATTCTAGACTTAGGCAGTGTAGTGAAAACGCCTAGGGAATTGAGCAATATCCATAACTTCCCTGCTCGAATAATACCTCCTAACCAAGAAATTCCTGAGAATTATTGAAAGATCTTCGATCAAATGGAAACTGAGGCACAATAAAACCAGACCTCGACATTATAATATCCTAGTGTCGATCTGGTGGCTAATGCCTCGATGAAATCCATCCCCTTACAAAATATTCCAACTTTCCATGGGATGACTTCAAAGGACCCAGATGCCTTCTTATTTGAAGTTGATTTCTTGTGCAGAGGGTATGATTACATTACTGATCCACATAGATTGAATATGTTTCCTTCTAATTTGAAAGGGGCAGCATTACAATGGTTTATGGGCTTAGGAGCGGGCACTATCGATTCCTAGGATGCAATGAAAAATATGTTTCTTACAAAATATCAAGATTATTGTTGATTTAGGGATATAAAAGAAACAATATTTAAAATGACAGCAAAAGGAAATGAAACTTTAGAAGAATACATTGAGATATTTCAGTAAAACTTACAAATATCCCCATACACTACCTTACCAAAAGAAGTATTAAAAGTTGCTTTGATAAAAGGCATGAAGGATGAATGGATAGAAACATTAAATTTAATGGGTCAAGGTGATATTTATCAGGAATAATATGTAAACATTGTTAAATTTTGTATTAGGTGTTCATGTGGCAGTACACGAGCTATATCTAGAGTACAGGATCCCCTCACCAGGATTAGTAAGACCACTGGAGGAGGAGTAACGCGCACAGAAATTGGTAATGTTTTAGAAGATTTTAAAACTTATATTTTTGGCACACTGACTACATAATTAGAATTTTTACAGGCTAATCAAAAACAAGCGGAGGCAAAACGAGCGTTGGTCATATTCTTCCCCCAATGGATACGATTCAAACCTACGCTATTTTCACTAAAGAGAATTCAACGGACCAGTGCCCATCGCTTCCTAGATTAAATTTGTGCTCAAGGAATCCAAGGAGAAAATAGAACCTGTATACCTAATGGATTAATGTCGAAAATTGAAATCATTTCTGCCATTTGTGATGTAAGACCCCTCCTCATTTTATTATGGACAATGCATGCAACAGCAAAATACTGGAAATACATGTCAGTCAGAATCACCCTTTAAATCTTCCTAACAATCCCAGTCATATCTGACTTCACCATGGATGAACCTGTCACGGCCAAATCCTCAATATCCTACCCCATTATGGAAAAATCCAATCACTAACTCCTATCCCTCACAATGGTCAAACACACATGCAAAAAACTCGATGTGGCCTCCAAACTAGCAGTGTCCTACGAGATTAGCAAGTCCACCCATGGGGTCGATCCCTCAATCTCAAACCACACTGCCAGCCTCATTTCAATTACCTCCTAATCCTCAACCTATGATGCGCCCATGTAATATTCCCAATTTTCCACCACTTAATTGGAATATTATAGTTCTTACTCTTCTTAATTAGTTAAGTAAATAAAAGGGTGGAGGGACCCATAAACCCCATAGATGAATAAAATTCACTTTTGTTGTGTGAATGTGGGTTGATTAGATAATAGATCAGCATTATGGAGTAGTGGAGTAGCTTAATAATGAAGAAGGAGTGGACGTCATAGAGCATTAATGATGAAGATGATGGAGATAGCGGAGGAATAAAAGTAAGATCATAGAGCATTAATGATGAAGATGATGGAGATAGTGGAGGAATAAAAGTAAGATCATAGATCATTAATGATACATTGATGGAGGAAGTGGTACATTAAATGCACACATGATGGAGGGAGGGGAGATTAAATGTAGATATCATGGAGATCATGGAGAGACATCGTAGTCTTCATGGAGCCTAGTGGCCACATGTGCAGCGCAGTTATGAGGTGGGCCAAGGCAAGGGAAGGCTCAAAACCATATAAGGAAGATGAGGGCAGAAGTTCAAATTAGTATGGAATTTTATATTGTATTTTTGTTTGAAATTCTTTTCATGCTTCAGTTGTTGAGCTAAGTCTGATGTGTTATTTAGCACACGAGTGTTCCCGAGCGGGAATCCCACCATTACCCACGGGGGACTTCGAGTGCCTACTCTGGGAAGGTTATTTTGAGAAAATATTCATCATCTGCCATTGGTGCCACATTCAACCCCTATCTTCTACATATATAGCTTTAGGAATTACGCATTCATGTATTAGGGTTTGAGAGGAGGAAGGTTGTTTCTAGCATTTCAGCTAGGAAACTAGTGGAGGATTCATCCTTTCACCTTGAGCTTCCATTTCAGTCTTCCAGGAGAAACATTGTGATATCCGGCATCAAGCCATCATATTACACCTCCATGAAGTAGTATTTCCTTCAGGAATTGTGCAATCCAGTCCAGCAGATCTAAGGGAGGAAGGAAGTTCCAAGTACTTCAGCTTGGAATCTTGTGAGGGGTCTTTCCCTCACTTTGGTGAGATCATTTCTATAATTTTTGAGTTATAATTCATCATCCAGTAGCAAGCTATAGCTTCAGCCTCCTTGACAGCGCAGTCCATTCTAGTAGTTGCGTAGTTTTCAACTGCAACTTGAGCAGAGCAAGGAGCAGCTAGATCTCAAGTTTCTAGCTTGAGAATATAAAGAAGGGATCATCCCTTCATGTATTGAGTTGATTGGGTGTTATTTCAGTATTTATATCATCATTCCAGCCCCATCTTAGCATTTACCTAGGAGGAGTGTGTATGTCAACCAACATGGGTGCAGTTGGAAACCCAAAAAGGGCCAAAAATCCAAAGTTAAAATCTAGCCAAACGGTTTCAGGGTTTTTTGAGTAGAATCCGTGGTTAAAATCCCAAAGCTTTCTGACCCCTCCAACATCCTCCCACACATGGTTCTTCTTCCAAATAGCAGTAGTTTCCAGCAGAAGCAGCAATAGTAACACAACATTTCCAGTGCTAGTTTTCATTAGAGTATTTCAGCCACTTCTTGTTGGCTTGAGTGCATCTCTCTAGAGCACTGTGTACTTTATATTTTTTATTTTTTATAATGATATGACTTAGATGTTTCTACTCATATGTATGATGTTTAGATATATTCCAGCATTTTCCATATTTTAATGTTATACTCCTATTTTTCTTATTTGGAATGTTGTAGATGTTCTATATTCTTGTATTTTCCATTTTGCAATATTACAGTAGTATCAGAGCATGATATTTGGCTCAGCTTGTGGACACTTCATGACATTAGAAGAATAAGAAGAATAAGCAGAAAAAAGAAGAAGTCTTCAATGGCCGAAGGATTAATTTTTGCCACACTTCTCTTTATATCTATGTAGGATCTCTCCACAAAGACTAAATAAATGAGAAGGGGAAGGAAAAGAGAAACCTCAAGAGGGTTTCAGAATGAGGAAGGTCCAAGCACTTCCTTTCAGCAGCATAAACAATCAGCAATGCAAAGAGCTTCACAACACTTTTCTATGTCCACTTTCCTTGCAGAAGGAGATGAATGGCATGGATATGGAGGATACTTAGAGCATGATACTCTGAGTAATTATCTTGTAGAGTAAAAATATCAATCAAGAGAATTCAAGGATAATCTAACTCTCCAACGGTTTGTCCAAATCAATGAAAATTAGAGATCTCGCAACAGCAATAGAAGAAGAAGGCATATACAGAATATATTCTTCTTGCATACATTCGATGGATCATCTGCAAGCACAGTAAAATCTTGGATGAAAAAGTTAGATCATTTATTCCAGCTACACCCAGTAGAGGAAAGAGAGTTTGTTGATATTTTAGCGCTGCAACTTGATGGTGGAGCAAAGGATTGGTGGTTCAGCCATATAAAACATGCAAGAGTGACTGATTATGCAAACTTCACTCAAAGGTAGATTACGAAGTTTGATAGAAGAAAACCAGAGGTAATTTCTATAGAGACATTTCCCAACAAGGATGAGACAGCACATGAAGAATAAAGGGAGGATGTCAGCACTATCACTCCAGAAGAGGAGGAACTTCCACCACCACCAGTTGTAGAAGTACTTGCATCAGATGAAGGAGCACTTGCATATTTGTAAGGTGGTATTGAGCACTTGACATTGAGAGTTCCATGCATGATTCAGGGGATGCATGAGGAGGAGGAAGATACCAGCACTGGTGCAACAGTAGATTCTCTTGGAGGGTAAGAAAGTTCCAAATTTTCACCTCCAGGATGCACTGCTATGTCACCTAGCCCGATACAAAAATTAGGCCACACCTACAAGATGCTCTTGTAGGGTAAAGAAGTTCCAAATTTTCACCTCCAAGATGCACTGCTATGTCACCTGGCCCAACACCTTTGTGTTCCTTCAAGTGAGTGTGCCAAGATGGTTTGGGAAGTGCACTATAGTCGGGTCACTAGGAATTTCAGGGTCGAAAAAATAGTGGTATTACTGCATAACTATTTCGTTGGTCGAACCTTTGACAAGATGTCAGGAAGTACATTAGATGTTTCACTACCTACACCATTGCCAAACCAGCCATAAATAAGAAAGGCCTCTATACTCTGTTTCCTTCCCCTAGTCGACCTTGGGAATCCATCTCCATGGATAACATGTCAGGCCTTCCTTATAATACACATGGAAATGACTGTGTTTTTTTGGTCATCGACAAATTCTCGAAGATGGCCATTATGGCGGCATGCAAGAAGAATATCACAGCAGAATCCATTGCTAAAATCTTCTTTGAATGAGTTTGGATACACTTTGGGATCCCACAGTCTATCATCTCACATTGATACTGTAGGTTCCTATGTACATTTTGGTGTAGCCTCTAGTCGATGCTGGACACAAAGCTCGCCAAGACCACATCTTTCCATCCCCAAAATGATGGACTGACAAAGGTCGTCAATAGGATGATCATACACATTCTTTACATGTACAACTCAAATCATCCACGCACATGGGACGAGAGCCTCCTCTATGTATAGCACAGATATAATCGGTCTCTCCATAGCTCAATTGGCCACATCCCCTTTCAAGTTGGCTTGGGATTCTAGCCACTATGTCCCATCGACGGATTAGTGCCCATCGCTTCCTGGATTAAAATTTGTGCTCAAGGAAGACGAGGAGGAAATAGAACATGTATACCTAATGGCTCAACTTCGACAATGGAAATCATGTCCTTCAGGTATGATGCAAGACCCCTCCTCATTTATTATGGAAAATACATGCAACAACAAAATACTGGAAATACATGGTAGGCACAATCACCCTTTAATTCTTCCTATCAATCCCAGTCATATCTGACTTCACCATGGATGAACCCGTCATGGCCAAATCCTCAATATCCTACCCCGTTATGGAAAAATCCAATCACTAACTCCTATCCCTCACAATGGTCAAACACACCTGCAAAAAATTCGATGTGGCCTCCAAACTAGCAGTGTCCTACAGGATTGGTAAGTCCACCCATGGGGTCGATTCAGCATCCTCCTGCACATGGTTCTTCTTCCTAATAGCAGCAGTTTCCAGCAGCAATAGCAATAGCAACATAACATATCCAGTGCTAGTTTTCATTAGGGTATTTCAGCCACTTCTTGTTGCCTTGAGTGCATCTCTTTGGATCACTGTGTACTTTATATTTTTTCTTTTTTATAATGATATGACTCAGTTGTTTCTCCTCATATGTATTATGTTTATATATATTCCGAAATTTTCTAGATTTTAGTATTATATTATTGTTTTTCTTATTTTGAATGTTGTAGATGTTCTATATTCTTGTATTTTCCATTTTGGAATATTACAGTGGTATTAGAGCATGATCTTTGGCTTAGCTTGTGGGCACTTCATGACATCAGAAGAATAAGAAGAAGAAGCATAAAAATAAGAAGACTTAAAAGGAATAAGGATTAATTTTTGCCAAACTTCTCTTTAGATCTATGTAGGATCTCTCCACAAAGACTAAATAAATAAGAAGGGGAAGGCAAAGAGAAACCTCAAGAGGTTTTAGAATGAGGAATGTCCAACCACTTCCTATCAGCAACATAAACAATCGGCAATGAAAAGAGCTCCACAACACTTTTCTATGTCCACTTTCCTTGCAGAAGGAGATCAATGGCATGGATATGGAGGATACTTAGAGCATGAGACTCTGATTAATTATCTTGTAGAGTACAAATCTCAATCAAGAGAATTCAAGGAGAATCTAACTCTCCAACAGTTTATCAAAATAAAAGAAAATCATAGATCCTGCAACAGCAATAGAACAAGAAGGCATATACATAATAGATTCTTATTTCCTACATTCTGTTGAGATTGCAACAAGATGATGAGCTTAGTGGAAAGAAGTCGCCTTCACTAAGTGGGCCCACAGGCTATTTTTGGCGCAAAGTTTATTTTTAGACATGTTGATCATATTCTATGAGTTGCAGGATGCTATTTGTGGATGGTTGGTCAAGTTGGAAAAATAGATGGACTTCTATTTTTAGACATATTGGGCGGAATCTATTTTTAGATTTCTAGTCTAAAAATAGATATGTCGAATATTATTAGCTCTTAATAATATTTGAAATCTAAACATTATCTTATTCTCTTGGAGCACTTCAGTTAAGTGCACAGATGTGGCACAGGAGCTGACAGAAGGAATTACGCTATTCCTGAGGGTTAAGTGGAGCTATTGCATGGAGACTTTAGTTAGAACTCATGTGACAGAGTTAGTTGGTGGAGTTGTGTTCAGTTTAACTCAATTAGACACAGTTGAGCTAGTTGTATCTAGTCTAACTGATTGATACACTAGTGAGAGTGGTGTGAATTAATTAATAATTAATTCACTAATTATTAACTCATTAATCAACTGAAGAATACATTAGATAACTACAGTGCATTGGCAGTTTCAGTCGAGACTAGTGGAGAGGTAGGTGAAATAGCAAGTGTGACTATCAGTTGTGACCATAGTGTTGCATGAGTTTGCACCACATAGGATTGGAGATGCCAATGAGGATTGCGCAGTGCAAGATAGGTGGATTCGAGTTCATTCAGAGCCCATATTCAGTAGGGATTGCGCAGTAGAGGCAGGCTAGCAGGTGGCAAAGATCGGTGCATGGATTTGCTAGATCAGGACTTGATTAGTGTGTAGCGATTGGATATACTGAGAGCTTGTGATAAGCTTTGTATTATGATTGTTACATGATCTCTATGACATATATTATATATAGATATTTTGGGTTTTTAGCTTCAGGCTTTCCCGTTAAAACACTGTGTTCATATGTCTGAATTTTTATGGTTTCAATGTGTGCATGCAATTGATTTAATTTCCGCATATGATGATCAATGGTAGAAGAGATTTTGTATTGTGCATGAAGTTAAAATAGTGTGTAATCAGGAGAATCTTGGATGTATAACACATTATTTATATAATTTCTACATGGTATCGGAGCTATATTGATCATTGGAGCAATTGCAAATCATTGAAGCGGTTGAGTTTTTGTGCTGGTGGAATTCGAATTTGTAGTAATGTTTTCTTGGTGTCGAAGTTGAGATGTCTTTCAACGGATTGTGATTGGAGTATGCCCTTGAGGGAAGCTCAAATTATATTGCATGGAAGGACAGGATGGAGGCGGTGCTGGAGGATAATGGGTTGAAGGATTTCATAGATGCATAAATTCCAAAACTTGCTTCTAGCGATGCTACCACACTTGACGCATGGCAAAATAAGACAGCAAAATGTCGAAGGATTCTGTTGGAAGGTGTGAAGGATCACATAGTGTCCAGCCTTCATGGTAAAGATTCTCAATTCTTGATGTGGAAAGCCTTGATAGACTTGTTCCAAAGCAAGAGTGACCAGAGGAAGTTGGCGCTCAAAGACAAGCTCAGGAAAATAAAAATGGAGAAGGGCGAAAGTATACCCAAGTACCTCACGAAGTTTGTCCAGTGCAGGGATGAGCTGGGAAGTGTGGGGGTTACTGTAGATGAAGAGGACTTGGTGAGCTTGGCTCTCCTTGGGCTTTCGAAGAGTTGGCATTCCTATGAGGACTCTGTCAATGGTCAGGAGAAACTGCCAGGATGGGAGTGACTTTGGTCGGATCTTGTGCAGGAGGAGATAAGGCGGAGTACCAGGGATGGATCTTCATTGAAGAATGAAGATGAATAAAATTGCACTTTGGCTACCAAAGTAAGGAATGGGAAGAGAAAGAAGAATACTTCTCAATCTGGTGTGAAAGGCAAGAAGCAGGACATGTCCAAGGTGAAGTTCTTTCACTGTCACCAACACGTACATTACGCCACTAATTGTCCACAAAAGAAGAAAAATAAGTAGGCTGTTGGATCTGCAGCTGGAGAGGCCTTAGCCTCGTATTTTGATCTGGATTTTTCACTGATTGCATGCTTGGTTTCAAGTATGATGGGATCAGTGTGGTTTCTTGAAAGTGGTGCGTCTTTTCATATGACCGGAGACAAATATTTGTTCAGTGATCTAGATGAGAAGCATCTTGGAGTGCACATCGAGATAGGCGATGATTGTAGATACAGTGCGACTGGTATCAGGACCATTTCCTTTGAGAGGGAGTCTAGTAAACCTTTCATATTGAAGGATGTCATGCATGTTCCAGGATTGAAGAAGAATCTGATCTCGGTGGCCATGTTGGAAGACAAGGGATATGATGTTGTCTTTAGCAAGGGAAAGGCTTTCCTGCGCAGTAAGGCAACTGGTGAAACCCGGAGGATAGGGGTTCGAGTTAAGAACCTTTATCAATTGTAGGTAGATGGCTACGTAGTAATGGCAGGCAAGGCAGAAGGAGTGGTGAGCCGGGATTAGGGCGAGCTATGGCACAGGAGATTGGGCCATCTTCATCATGGAACTTTAAAAATTTTGCAGCAGATTTCTACTGGGCTTCCCAAGGGTACAGTTGCACAGTCAAATCAGTGCAAGGGATGTACTTTGGGAAAATTTGTGAAAGCTACCTTTCATGAGAAGGATAGTCGCGCTACGACGATCCTTGAGAGAATTCACATAGACGTGTGTGGACCTTTCTCAGTAGCTTCGACAGCAAAGCACAGGTATTATGTGATATTTGTTGATGACTTTTCTCGTAAGTGCTGGATCTTCTTCATGCAGAAGAAGAGCGAGACATACTCAAATTTATATGAGTTCAAGGCACTGGTGGAGAAAGAGTCGAGGAAGCAGGTGAAGGCTCTTAGGAGCGATAATGGTGGTGAATTCATCTCTGGCGAATTCAAGGACTTTTGCAGCGCAGAAGGAATTCGAAGAGAGCTCATAGCGCCTCATAACCCACAACCAAATGGGGTCACGGAGTGAAAGAACAGAACGATCGTGGGTGCTGCACGAGCGATGTTGCATGATCAGGGCCTACCCATACACTTGTGGGCGGAAGCATGCAACACTGCAGTTTATGTGCAAAACCGTTGTCCTCATAGAGTACTTGGCATGAGTACACCCGAAGAGGCGTTTTCTGGTAAAAAGCCTGATATTTCTCATTTGAAGATTTTTGGCTCACCTGTTTACATTCAAGTGAGAAAGGATGCCATGAAGAAGCTGGAGCCGACCGCAGAGGTTGGGATATTTGTGGGGTACACTGATACACCCCACAACTATCATGTGTATTTTCCAGACAGTTGGAAGACTGTTGTGTGACAGGATATCAAATTTCATGAGGAGAAAGTCATGAAGTGTTCGCTTGAGAGGGAGGTACACTTCCATGCAGATGAGGAGCTATTAGTTCCTAAGGATGAGTCTCTGGATGTGGATCAGCCACAAGAGGAGGTTCATGGAGTGGAAGAAACCACTCATGCAGCGCCAACCATCAGAGGGCGGAAGCGCACTACAGAATCTGAGCGACTAAATCTTGATGCAGAGAATATTGTAGGAGCACCTACATCACAGCACAGATGGAGACAGTCACCTGACCGATATACTGGATACATGGCTCTGATGAGCAAGTGTATCATGACAGAGCCATCCTCTTTCGAGGAAGTTGTGGAGGACCCTGCATGGGTAGATGCCATGGTGGAAGAGTCTGATTCGATTGTCAGAAACAGTGCATGGGAGGTTGTCCCAAGGCCAGAAGGGAAATCAGTGGTAGGTTCGAGATGGATCTACAAAGTGAAGCAAGCTGCTGACGGGAGCGTCAAGAAGTACAAGGCAAGATTTTTAGCCCAGGGCTTCTCACAGATTGAGGGGATCGACTATGAAAAAACCTTTGCAGCTGTAGCAAGGTATTCTTCCATACGGATTATCCTTGCTCTATGAGCACAGATGGGATGGCACATTCATCATATGGATGTGAAGACTATGTTCCTCAATGGATTCATTGAGGAGGAGGTGTACATAGAGCAGCTCGAAGGTTTTGAGATCTTCAACAGGCTCAAAAGAGCGTTGTATGGGCTGAAACAAGCACCTCATGCTTGGTACACGTGAATAGACAGTTATTTCACCGGACTTGGTTTTACCAAGAGCGAGGCGGATCCCAAACTATACCAGATAGTGGTTGAGGGTAAGTTGCTGATCATTGTAATTTATGTAGATGATTTGATACTGACCGGTGATGAACAGTTGATACTCTCATGCAAGGCTGATCTTGCAAAAGATTTTGACATGAAGGACTTGGGCCTGCTTCATTATTTCCTGGGATTGGAAATTTGGCAGCACAGTGATGGATTGTTTGTGTCTCAAGGCAAGTATGCTCGGGAGATACTAGAGAAGTTCAACATGCAAGGCTGCAAGCCTACCGACACTCATCTTCCTAGTGGTTGGAGGAAAGAGGATGCTGCATCGACAGAGGTAGTGGATGCCACTATTTATCAACAGTTGGTTGGTTCGCTCATGTATCTAGTCAATACACGACCAGACATATGCTATGCTATTAACCAGCTTTCACAAGCTATGGTTAAGCCTACCAAGCTCTTTTGGAAGGCAGGGAAGCATGTATTGAAATATCTCAGAGGCACATCGGGATATGGACTTTGGTACAGACAGTCGGATGAGGTGAGGCTGCATGGCTTCATGGATGCAGATTGGGTAGGGAGCCAAACAGACAGAAAGAGCACATCTGGAGGGATTTTCAGTATCGGGTCGACAACTGTTTCTTGGTACAGCAAGAAACAGAGATCCGTGGCACTCAGTTCAGCGGAGGCCGAGTACATGGCAGCAAGTTTGGCTCCATGCGAGGCTATATGGATGAGGAAGATCATGGTCGAGTTGTTCGGTTCACACTTAGATCCTATGGTGATATATTGTGATAATCATAGTTGCATTAAACTCTCGGTTAATCCAGTATTTCATGATAGATATAAACACATTGACATTAGGTATCATCATATCAGAGATTGTGTGTAGCGGAAGATCATGTTACTTTCTTACATTCCTACGGAGGATCAGGATGCTGATATCTTGACGAAGGCACTCACCAGGAGCAAATTCGAATACCATAGAGGCTTGGCCGGGATCGGGGGTGCGAGATAATCCCTATCTTGTTGAGAGGGAGTGTTGAGATTCTGCAGCAGATGAGTAGGAAGCAGTGGGAAAAATTGGCCTTACTAAGTGGGCCGTAGGCTATTTGCTTTGTCTCTATTTTTAGACATGTCAATCATATTCTATGAGTTGCGGGATGTTATTTGTGGTTGGTTGGTCAAGTTGGAAAAATAGATGGACTTCTATTTTTAGACATATTGGGTGGAGTCTATTTTTAGATTGCTAGTCTAAAAATAGATATGTCGAATATTATTAGCTCTTAATAATATTTGGACTCTAAACATTATCTTATTCTCTTGGAGCACTTCAGTTAAGTGCAAAAATGTGGCACAGGAGCTGACAGAAGGAATTACGCTATTCTTAAGGGGTTAAGTGGAGCTATTTCATGGAGGACTTCAGTTAGAACTCATGTGACAGAGTTTGGTGGAGTTATAGAAGTAGTTGGTGGAGTTGTGTTTAGTTTAACTCGGTTAGACACAGTTGAGCTAGTTGTATCTAGTCTAACTGATTGATACACTAGTGAGAGTGGTGTGAATTAATTAATAATTAATTCACTAATTATTAACTCATTAATCAACTGAAGAATACATCAGTTAACTACAGTGCATGGACAGTTTCAGTGGAGAATAGTGGAGAGGTAGGTGAAAGAGCAAGTGTGACTATCAGTTGTGACCATAGTGTTGCATGAGTTTGCACCACACAGGATTGGAGATGCCAATGAGGATTGTGCAGTGCAAGCCAGGTGGATTCAAGTTCATTCAGAGCCCATATTCAGCAGGGATTGCACAGTAGAGGCAGGCTAGCAGGTGGCAGAGATCGGTGCATGGATTTGCTAGATCAGGACCTGATTAGTGTGTAGAAATTGGATATATTGAGAGCTTGTGATAAGCTTTGTATTATGATTGTTACATGATCTCTATGACATATATTATATACATATCGTTGGGGTTTTTAGCTTCAAGTTTTCGCGTTATAACACTGTGTTCATATGTGTGAATTTTTATGGTTTCAATGTGTGGATGCAATTGATTTAATTTCCGCATATGATGATCAATGGTAGAAGAGATTATGTATTTTGCATGAAGTTAAAATAGTGTGTGATCAGGAGAATCTTGGATGTATAATGCATTAGTTATATAATTTCTACAAATTCGAGGGATCATCCACAAGCATAATAAAAGCTTGGATGAAGGAGTTCGATCATTTCTTCCAGCTACACCCAGTAGCGAAAAGAGTGGTTTTTGAGATTGTAGCGTTGCACCTTGAGGGTGGAGCAAAGGATTGGTGGTTTATCCATATAAAACATGCAAGAGTGATTGCTTATGCAGAGTTCACTCAAAGGATGATTAAGAAGTTTGATAGAAGGAAACCAAAGATACTTTCCATAGAGACATTTCCCAACATTGATGAGATAGCACATGAAGAACAAAGGGAGGATGTTAGCACTATCACTCCAAAAGAGGAGGAGCTTCTACAACCACCAGCTGCAAAATTAGTTGCATCAGATGAAGGAGCGGTTGCATCTTTGCAAGTTGGTCTTGAGCACTTGGAATTGAGAGTCCCATGCATGATTCAGGAGATGCATGAGGAGGAGGAGGTAGATACCAGCGTTGGTGCAGTAGTAGATGCTCTTGGAGGGTAAGAAAGTTCCAAATTTTCACCTCCAGGATGCACTACTATGTCACCTAGCCCGACACCAGAATTCGGCCACGCATACAAGATGCTCTTGGAGGGTAAGCAAGTTCCAAACCTCCAGGATGCACTGCTATGTCACCTAGCCCGACACCTTTGTGTTCCTTCAAGTGAGTGTGCCAAGATGGTTTCGGAAGTGCACTACAGTCGGGTCACTGGGCATTTCGGGGTCAAAAAAATAGTGGTAGTACTACATAACTATTTCTATTGGTCAAACCTTTGACAGGATGTCAGGAAGTACATTAGATATTGCACTGCCTGCACCATTTCTAATCTAACCATCAAGAAGAAAGGCCTCTATACTCCTCTGCCTACCCATAGTTGACCTTGGGAATCCATATCCATGGATAATATGTGAGGCCTTCCTTATACTACACATGGCAACGACCTTTTTTTTTTTGTCGTCGACAAATTCTCGAAGATGGCCATTATGGCGGCCTTCAAGAAGAATATCACAGCAGAAGTCATTGCTAAACTCTTCTTTGAATGAGTTTGGATACACTTTGGGATCCCACGGTCTATCATCTCATATCGAGACTGCAATTTCCTCTGTACATTTTTGTGCAGCCTCTAGTCGATGCTAGACACAAAGCTCACCAAGACCACATCTTTCCATCCCCAAACCGATGGACTGATAGAGGTCATCAATAGGATGATCCTACACATTATTCACATGTACAACTCAAATATTCCACGCACATGGGATGAGATCCTCCCCTATGTATATCACAGCTATAACCGGGCCCTCCATAGCTCAACCAGCCACATCCCCTTTCGGGTGGGCTTGGGATTCCAGCCACAATGTCCTATCGACGGATTAGTGCCCATCGCTTCCTGGATTAAAATTTGTGCTCGAGGAAGCCAAGGTGGAAATAGAACATGTATACCAAATGGCTCAACGTCGACAATGGAAATCATGTCCTTCAGGTATGATGCAAGACCCCTCCTCATTTTATTATGGACAATGCATGCAACAGAAAAATACTGGAAATACATGGCAGGCACAACCACCCTTTAACTCTGCCTAGAAATCCCAGTCATATCTGACTTCACCATGGATGAACTCGTCATAGCCAAATCCTCAATATCCTGCCCCATTATGGAAAAATTCAATCACTAAATCCTATACCTCACAATGGTCAAACACAACTGCAAAAAACTCGATGTGGCCACCAAAATAGCAGTGTCCTGCGGGATTGGTAAGTCCACCCATGGGGTCGATCCAGAATCCTCGTGCACATAGTTCTTCTCCCTAATAGAAGCATTTTCTAGCAGTAGCAGCACAACATTTCCAGTGCTAGTTTCATTAGAGTATTTCAGCCACTTCTTTTTGGCTTGAGTGCATCTCTCTGGAGCACTGTGTACTTTATATTTTTTGTTGTTTATAATGATCTGACTCAGCTATTTCTGCTCATATGTATGATGTTGAGATATATTCTGGAATCTTCCATATTTTAGTGTTATATTCTTGTTTTTCTTATTTGGAATGCTGTAGATTTTTTATATTCCTGTATTTTCCATTTTGGAATATTATAGTGTTATCAGAGCATGATCTTTGGCTCAGCTTGTGGGCACTTAATGACATGAGAAGAATAAGAAGAAGAAGCAGAAAAATAAGAAGTATTCAATGGCAAAAGGATTAAGTTTTTCCACACTTCTCTTTAGATCTATGCAGGATCTATCCACATAGACTAAATAAATGAGAAGGGGAAGGCAAAGAGAAGCCTCAATAGCATTTCAGAATGAGGAAGGTCCAAGCACTTCCTATGAGCAGCATAAACAATCGGCAATGCAAAGAGCTCCACAACACTTTTCTATGTCCACTTTCCTTGCATAAGGAGATGAATGGCATGGAGATGGAGGATACTTAGAGCATGAGACTCTGAGTAATTATATTGTCGAGTGCCAATATTAATCAAGATCAATTAAGGAGAATATAACTCTCCAACATTTTATCCAAATCAAAGAAAATCAGATATCCCACAGTAGCAATAGAAGAAGGCATATATAGAATAGATTCTTCTTGCCTACATTTGATGGATCATCCACAAGCACAGTAAAGATTGGATGAAGGAGTCATATCATTTCTTCCAACTAAACACAATAGAGGAAAGAGAGGTTGTTGACATTGTAGTGCTGCACCTTGAAGGTGGAGCAAAGGATTGGTGATTCAGCCATATAAAACATGCAAGAGTGATTGCTTATGCAGACTTCACTCAAAGGTTGATTAAGAAGTTTGATAGAGGGAAACCGAAGGTACTTTCCATATATAAATTTCCCAAAATTGATGAGATAGAACATGAAGAACAAAGGAAGGATGTCAACACTATCACTCTGGAAGAGGAGGAACTTCCACCACCACAATCTTCAGAAGTACTTGCATCAGATGAAGGAGCACTTGTATCTTTGCAAGTTGGTCTTGAGCACTTGACATTGAGAGTCCCATGCATGATTCAGGAGATGAATGAGGAGGAGGAAGATACCAGTGCTGGTGCAGTAGTAGAGGAGCAGCCATCACCATCACCAGCAGTTGGAGAAGCCATTGCACCGGTTGGAGGAACTCTTGTAGCTTTGCAAGATGTTCCCAAGTTTCAACTGATCCAAGGTTTGCAAACATTTTCATCCCATGTTATTTCAGCACCTCAGTTTTATATTTGTGGGATCATGCCATCAAGGAAATTGCATAACTAAGGGTTAGAGCACCTTTCTGACTTGGAGCAGCAAACTATCACTGTGCATAGGACCCTTGACTTATTCAAGGAGGAGATGTATAGCCATCCCAGTTTCTCAATATTGAGCTACACACAACACTTTGTGTTGAAGTGTGGAGTTTCAGAGGATGAGATGAGCATAGTCCTAATCAGTACAATGTCGGGTTATGAGTTCAACATTGTGTATGGCCATGAGGCAGCATATGCACAATGATGGATACCACCAGCGTTGTCACTGAGGAACAGTGATGAGTTGGGGGCCCAAATATTCTTGGAGCATTCTGATGACAGCTTCACTCTTGAAGAATTGGATGGATAGATGATATTTGGTAGACATCTTATGATGGATAGCATTCTCCATTATTAGGATGAAGCATTCTTAATGAGCATCTCATAGCTCAAAGAGAAATTTCTACCTACAACATATTCAGAATCTTATGGATTCTAACAGGTCATCGATGAGAGGTTCGCATGGAGTAACCTCAAGGAGGATTCACTTCAACATATCCTGGAGTGCAAATATCATCAGATTGGGGAGAATGGTATTCTCCATTGGGTGGATACTAATTTTGGAGCATGATATGGGATATCACCCACAGTTGGATGCATGGGTGAGTATGATGATCAAGTGGTTGGTGAGTTTCTTGCAGATCTATGACACGTGGTAGCAAGAAGCATGGTTGTTTTGGCTTCTCTTGGGTGAGTATGTTTACCACCCGACATTTCAAATTGGTATGTTCCATGCCTTGCACAGTACTAAGGTTATGCAGTGGAAGGAGTCATGGCTGCGCTGGCTAATTTTGAGAGAGTTTGGCCATCACATGACATATCCTATGCCAATGGGTGTGTTATTTTTTGGGATATTGCATGGCACTCACATGATGTGGCAGTAGAGAGATTGGTTATGTTGGGTTGATGTGACATTCTGCATGGAAATAAGTATTTTGTTGCTCCATGGCTTGCATGATGATGATGTGAGGTGGCAGCAAAATTCATTGTTGCTTTGGTTACTCTTGGGAGAGTATGCGTTGACTTTATCCCATACCTTGCATGATGAGGAGGGGGATGGCAACAGGAGGCCTTACTGCGTTGCCTTATGTTAGGAAATTATGGCCACCATACTTAGTATGATGATGGGGTTGTATGGTAGCAATAGGCATTGTTGCAGTGGTTGTTATTGAGAGAGTATGGTTCGACGTTTCACATGTCAACCCATATGTCTATTTTTCCTATTTTTCACAGTGTTGAGATGATGCTTGGAGCAAGCAGGGCCAACAGGGTCAATGATGGGAGCATGGAGAGGCACATCCTACTCCATGTAGCATGGGTTGGAGAAATGGTTCATGAGTTGGGACTTTCATTTGGGGGGAGGAACTACTTCACTTCATATGTCTCATGCAGAGAAGAGGCTCTGGAACAGTGGATGGTTTCCACTTGGAGGTTTAGTGATGAGGAGAGGCATCTAGCTATACATTTGGAAGCCATTCTAAACACTCTAGAGAGGCAGATTTGGATTTGGGCGTTCATTACACATTGGAGAAGATTGGGAGACCTTCCATATGAGGATGCCATTGGGAGGGAGGAGGATTGTTGCAGCATTCACTTTTGCAGTTGCTTGAGGAAAAGGAACATTTTGGCGGGGAGGACTGTAATATTCCCAATTTTCCACCACTTAATTGGAATATTAGAGTTCTTACTTTTCTTCATTTGTTAAGTAAATAAAAGGGTGGAGGGACCCATAAACCCCATAGATGAATAAAATCCTCTTTTTTTGTGTGAATGTGGGTTGATTATATAATATATCATCTTTATGGAGTAGTGGAGCAGCTTAATAATGAAGAATGAGTGGAGTTCATAAAGCATTAATGATGAAGATGATGGAGATAGTGGAGGAATAAAAGTAATATCATAGAGCATTGATGATACAGTGATGGATAAAGTGGTGCATTAAATGCACACATGATGGAGGGAGTGGAGATTAAATGCATATATCACAGAGATCATGGAGAGATAGTGCAGTCGTCATAGAGCCTAGTGGCCACATGTGCAACGCAGTTATGAGGTGGTCCAAGCGTAGGGAAGGCTCAAAACCATATAAGGAAGATGAGGGCAACAAAGCAAATCAGTCTGAAATTTGACATTGTATTTTCGTTTGACATTCTTTGCATGCTTCAGTTGTTTAGCTAAGTCTGTTGTTTTATTTAGCACACAGGTGTTCCCAAGCGGGAATCCCACCCTTACCCACGGGGGACTTCAAGTGCCTACTTTAGGAAGGTTATTTTGATCAGCTATTCATCATCCAGCATTGGTGCCACATTCATCCCCTCTCTTCTACATATACAGCTTCAGGAATTACGCATTAGAGTCTTCAGGTTTGAGAGGAGGAAGTTAGTTTCTAGCATTTCAGCTAGGAAACCGGTGGAGGATTCATCCTTTCACCTTGATATTCCATTTCATTCTTCCAAGAGAATAATTGTGATATCTGGCATCAGGTAATCATATTACACCTCCATGCAGCGATAGTTCCTTCAGTAATTGCACAGTCCAATCCGACAGATCTAAGGGAGGAAGGAAGTTCCAAGTACTTTAGCTTGGAATCCTATGAGGGGTCTTTCCCTCACTTTGGTGAGATTATTTCTATCAATTGTGAGTTATACTTCATCATCCAACAACAGGCTATAGCTTTGACCTCCTTGACAGCGCATTCCATTCCAGCAGTTGTGTAGTTTCTAGCTTGAGAATCTAGAGAAGGGATCACCCCTTCATGTATTGAGCTGATTGGGTGATATTGTACTAGTTAGATCATTATTTCAGCCCCATCTCAGTAGTTACCCAGGAGGATTGCGTAAATCATCCAGTAGGGGTGCAATTGGCAACACAAAAAGGGTCGAAAATCCAAAGTTAAAATCTGGCCAAACCATTTCTGGTTTTTCCTAGGTCGTTTGAGTAGAATCCGTAGTTAAAATCCCAAATATTTCTGAGCACTCCAGCAGCCTCCCACACATGGTTCTTCTTCCCAATAGCAGCATTTTTTAGCAGCAACAGCAATAGCAGCACAACATTTCCAGTGCTAGTTTTCCATTAGAGAACTTTTGAGGTCTAAAATGGGCCTCCTAAGAAAAATGTACAACCAAAATAAACTTTATAATAACCAATAGAATTTAATATGATGATGTCAACCATTGGGGATTATTCACCATTTTTGGTGTAAAAAATTTAAAAAATAATAAAATAATAAAAGTACTTTTTCAACTTGTATTTTCAACTTATCTCTTTAAGGTTTTACCCAAATTTCGAGAAGGAGTACTCGTTGGATGCATAATTGTATTCCTCTTCCAAGGATTACCCTTGTTGCATACTTTTGATGGACCTTGTTATACGAAAAATGAGAAATACATGAAAAAACGTGATTGCAATCATGTTTTTCATGTATTTCTCATTTTCCGTGTAGTAGGGTCCATTCAAAGTATGAAACATGGGTACTCCTTGGATAAGGAATCAAAATTATGTATCCAACTAATATTCACGCTCGAAATTTGAGTAAAACCATAGGGAGATAAGTTGAAAATACGAGTTGAAAAAGTAGTTTTTTTCTTTTTTCCCTCTAAAATTTGATGATGTAATCTAATATTATTTAATTATTTCCACTATTATTTTATAATTTCCTTAGGAGGCCCATTTTAGACCTCAAAATTCCCCTAATGCATTAGTGTATTTCATCCACTTCTTGTTGGCTTGAGTGCATCTCTCTGGAGCACCGTGCACTTTATATTTGTTGTTGTTTATAATTATATGACTCAACGGTTGTTGCTCATATGTATGATGTTTAGAAATATTCCGTCATTTTCCAAATTTTAGTGTTATATTCCGGTTTTGCTTATTTGTAATGTTGTAGATGTTATATATTCCTGCATTTTCCATTTTTTAATATTACAACCTTCAACTGCCAGCTCAGCTGAATCCTAACCCCAACAATAGACCTGTCCAATATGTGAAAATAATCGAAATTCCAGTCTATGAATTAAATTCATTAGGATGTAATGAGCTCCGGCTGAGGTCTGGGCACCTTGTTTCTCCAACAGGAAATCATAACGATTAAGAAAGTAGTAAAGAAAAATAGAATACAGCAAATCCCTCGATGGTAGTGATCACGGAAACGGAACCAGCAGAAACCACAGTTGATCAGCAAAACTCTGAGATAATTATAGCTACCTCCCCTTCATTTCCTGAAAGACTCGCAATCACTCCGGCAGGATATACAGGATATCCCGATCTATGCGAAAAAAATCAAAGAATTATGCGGGAAAAAGCCTGGGAGAAAAAAAAAATATTCACTCGCAGTTCAAGTCATAGGAACACTATCTGAACTCATCTTAGGAAAACAGGTCCCTGTTAAGTATGACGATCCAAGAATTTTGGTCGTAACTATCCAAATACATGGTTGCACGTTCCCAAACACACTGGTAGATTTAGGAGTAGCCACTAATCTACTGACTTATGTGACTTGTAATATCTTGGGTATCACAATTTTGAAACCAATAACAACCTTGGTAGAATTTGCTGATAGGTCAGTGGTCAAACCTGAAGGAAACCTGAAATATATCACAGTCTCTGTAGATTCTTGGGAATATCCTGTTGACTTCCTGGTCGTCAATTCAAGAAGTGGACTAGATAGACATGTGCTGGTACTAAGAAGGCCATGGTTAGCAACAGAAAATGGATATATAGGATGTCGATATAGAAATATGTCAATTGTAAGAGGAATCATTGTTAAAAATTTATTTTGTATCCTCCAACTAAGCCTAGTCCACCTGTTGTAAATCTTTAGTTACGCCCTCCTAAATACCAAGAAGAAAATCTACGTTCACCTCTTTCCCTAGATGAATCTCTTGGACTCAAAAGTAAATTAGAAGATGATGTAATTAGAAGTTTCATCAATAAACCAGTTGATATTGGAAACCCGACATGCCAAATGCTAAAAAAATTTCTCAACAATGATGCACAAGGAGACCCATTAGAAAATTTAAATGATAATAATATTCCAACAAATTTTTTCCATAACAGCATTCCAATTGAAATATAAATAGGGAAAACTCTTAATATTAATGTTGGGTTAGAAAAACATCAGCAACAGCGATTAATTGAGGTCCTCTGCAAATAAAAGCAAGCTTTTTCCTGGTAATATTCGGACATGAAATATATTGACCAGCAGTTGTGCACCCATCACATTTACATTGAGAAAGACGCTTGCCCTATTAGGCAGCCCCAGAGGAGGTTGAATCCACACCTTAGAGACATTGTGAAACAAGAATTGCAGAAATTGTTGGATTTCAAATTCATATACCCAATTTCAGATAGCCAGTGGGTCTCCCCATTGGTAGTCATCCCTAAGAAGAATGGGAAGTAGAGAATCTATGTGGACTACAGAGAGCTTAATAAGGCTACCCAAAAGACCATTTCCCCCTTCCGTTCAAAGACAAAGTCCTTGATACTCTAGCTGGAAATAAATTCTTTTCTTTCCTAGATGGTTTCAGTGGTTACAATCTGATTCATATTTCCCTAGAGGACCAAGATGAAACCACATTTACCTTTCCATGGGGGACATTCGCATATAAGGTTCTACCCTTTGGATTATGGAATTCTCCCGCAACATTCCAAAGAGAAATCTTGAGAATTTTTTCAAACTTGATTAATGAAGGACTTGAATTGTATATGGATGATTTTACACCATTCGGGGATGATTTTCATCAAGCTCTGAAAATTTTAGAAAAAGTCCTCGAACGTTGTATCGCTACCAGACTATTTTTAAGTAATGAAAAATTCCATATGATGATGACTGAAGGTGTAGTTCTAGGGCATTACATCTCTGCTACAGGTATCCAGGTGGATCCAGCCAAGATTGAGGTAATCCTTAAACTACCTACGCTTCGCACACAAATAGAGGTACGAAGTTTTCTCGGTTATGCAGGGTATTATCGTAGGTTCATAGAACATTTTACAAAAATAGTTGCACCCTTATATGCTTTAATGGGAAATATTGAATTTGAGAGGTCTGATAATTTTGATGTTGCATTTGCAGGTCTCAAAGAGCTACTCTCGACAACGCCAGTATTAAGAGGAACAAAATGGGAATTACCCTTTCACATCTCCTCGGATGCATCGAACGCATCAATAGGCGTTGTTCTGGGGCAAGAAGAGAATAAGAAACCTTATGTTATTTACTATATCAAAAAAACCTCATTCCCACTGAGTTAAATTATACAGTAACAGAAAAATAATTTTTAGTCTTTATCCATGCTATTAATAAATTTCAGCATTATATAATAGACTATCCATTTTTTATATATATTGACCACTCTACCATTAGCTACTTGGCTATTAAAACTATTACCAATGGTCGAGTGACTTGATGGTTATTGTTGTTACAGTAATTTGATATTACTATCAAGGATCGACCAGGGAAAGAAAACTTCGTGGAATATTTCCTATCTCGAGTACCTAAAGTAGATGACCATCAACTGGTGGATGACCAATTTCCAGATTAGCATTTGTTTGCAGTAAAAATAAAAACAACCTAGTACGATGATGTGGAAAAATACTTGGCAGTAGGAAATCTACCAATGCATGTATCACCACGAGAAAGGAAGTTGATTATACAATGCAATGCATGCTTTTCCTGGATCGATGGTTACCTTTTCAAT
Source organism: Pinus albicaulis (assembly GCA_034641835.2). Classification (NCBI taxonomy): domain Eukaryota; kingdom Viridiplantae; phylum Streptophyta; class Pinopsida; order Pinales; family Pinaceae; genus Pinus; species Pinus albicaulis. The sequence continues at coordinate 1,833,506,736 of CM076578.1, read as the reverse complement.
ACTAGTTCTGACTTTCAAATTCGAAGGTGCATCAGAGAAGATTAATTTTTTAACATTCTAAGGGCATCCCATGATGGACCCTGTGGAGGAAACTTTGAATATTATTGAACTGGACATAAATTTCTTAAGATGGGCTACTATTGGCTCACTATATCTAAATATGTGAAAAAATATGTTCAAGCCTATGATAGTTTTCAACGAATGGGTCGTCCTAGCCAAGATGACGAAATTCCCTTACAACTGCAAGTAGTGGCAGAACCATTTGAAATATGGGCATTGGAATTTGTTGGTCCCTTTAACCCGCAATCAAACCAGAAACTGCACATACTAGTTTGCACGGATTGTGTGACCAAATGGGTCGAAGCGGTAGCCTCGCCAAGAGCTATGAAGGAGGGGGTAATTAATTTCTTGTTTGAACTTTTTGTACGATATGGACTACCAAGAGAGATAATAACAGATGGGGGGTCGTAGTTTACAGGCCATAAGATTTCATCCACTTTCAGAACTATCATATCAAACATAGAATTACTTCCCCATACCACCCTTCGGTAAACAGACAAGTGGAAAGCACTAATAAGGTCCTGGAAGCAATTATAACTAAGACCATATCTGCAAATCATCGGAATTGGGCAACCAAACTCCCTAAAGCACTCTGGGCTTATCGAACAACATGATAGAACAATACTAGTCACTCTCCATATCATCTGGTCTTTGGAAAAGAACCCATTTTTCCAATAGAGTTTTAAATAAAGACTCTCAATACTGTGAGGGAACTTGGACTAGATGTTATGGAAGCCCAAATCCAGTGACTGCAACAACTTAATGAGTTGGATGAAGCACATCTATCTATCGTGGATCGCACTACTATTATACTACATCAAAGAGATAAATGGCATGATTGACTGATTAAAAAGAAATCATTTCAAATTGGCCATTTGGTGTTGATATATGATTCCAAGTTCCATGATTTCCTAGGGAAATTATAGACACGGTGTCTCGGGTTGTACGAAATCAAAGAAGTCCACAAGAATGGTACCATAACATTGAACACCATCGATGAATCCAGTACCTATTTTCTGGTAAATGGACATCAGTTATGCCTTTACCACCAACATCTCACAAAGGAGTATTTTTATCATGAGGTGAGTAATGATATTGTTTTTTAGATTTTAGCTGACTGGGGTAGCAACCCAGCAGCTTCATCTTCTTAAATCTGATTTTATTTATCAAACTTTGTCAATAATGTATATATGTTTCCTTTAAAATATTTAATTAAATGCCTTGATTTTCTTTTCTTTCCCCCTCTCTCTTCTTCTTTGTTTTTTTCTTTTCTTTTCTTGTGATAATAAAAGGAAGGAGTAGAGAAGCCATGGGCACGATTGATGTTCCCTTGGGCACGATTGATGTTCCCTTGGGCACGATTGATGTTCCCTTAGACACAATTATTGTTCCCTTGGGCACGATTGTTGTTCCCTTTGGCACAATTTTTGTTCCCTTCGGCACAATTGTTGTTCCCTTTCTCTTTCATAATTCTTGTTCCCTTCGGCACGATTGATGTTCCCTTCGGCACAATTGTTGTTCCCTTCGGCACAATTTTTGTTCCCTTGGGTGCGATTTTTGTTCCCTTTCTCTTTCACGATCGTTGTTCCCTTTAGTACGATTGTCGTTCCCATCAACACAATTTTCATTCCTTTCAGCACAAATGTTGTTCCCTTCAACACAATTGTTATTCCCTTGGGCATGATTGCTAGTTCCTTTGCATTAAGGCATTTTTCATGAAATTAATTCCAATTCTTAAGAAAAAGGAACTTAAAAAGTATTGATATTTACTTTATCATGATATTAAAAATATTCCTTATCTATCACCCGATGAGGAACATTATTTTATCCTTTGGTACATCCTAATTCAAACATTTTCTTACATTCGAATCATTCTGAAAGAATTTTAAATTGTTCATGATCTATCACCACCATTGCAATTTTTATCTCTTATGTACATATTTAAAGGGTGATTTTATTTTAAGAATAATGAAGGGTTAGCACACACTTTTACTTGGCATCCTTTTATTTCCTGACGTCGTCCTTAAACTCTTAAGGAGTTGATGAGCCGCCCTTGATTAATAGAACCAATTAAACTTTCAAAATATGTTGACACTTAAAACTAGATTTCTTCATAAGGATAGGGGGTCTCATCATGAGCCAGACTACTATGATCATAAGATAATAACAGAAGTGACATTCCCATAATGGCTACCAAACCAGGGTTATGGCCTTTTTGAAAATAGTGTCAAAAAGGACAATAGGTCTCGTCACAAGCTATCTTGTTCACTTTGTTATAATCCGGTGATTAGTATTGTGGTTATCTAGTCACCATGCCAGAACAATGACCTTTTGAGGAAATCGATTTAAAAGAATAAGTCAATATATCATCTATATGATACTAGCTCATCTACAGGTTTAAAATACAACCCTGTCGAGGCTATGGACACCTGCTGGTAGCAGTGGCTATGTCTATGGTATTGGAATAAAATCTTGAATTTCCTTATCACAATTATGTTGCTATATCTCTCTTTTATGAATAAATCACCAATCCTCAACATCTACACTTTCAAAATAAAAATTTCTAAAGGTGGCATACATACTATAACAAAAGCACATCCGTAAACTTTCGGACCTCCGAAATATGCATATTATCTATATTAGGAATACTGCCATATATCTATTTTCTATTCCTCAACAGTTATTTATCTTAAAAAGGCAATATCTTTTTCACACGTGATTTATCATTATTATTATCATACATCAGCAATCCATGTCTATGTGCCAATTAATCATCCATTTGTTTGGTTGCGCCTGATTTGACTACTTCCTTGAACATTTCTGACTACTTATGCGTAATCATTTAATTCCCATCATGTTACTGGGCGTGGTCAACCCTTTTTATTGGGGGGGATAAGGCATAACACATAAATGATTGGGCTGAGCATAATTAACAAAAATAGAAATTTTCATCGCATGGAACCATATTAAACAATGTTATTTTTCCTCAACACTTTTTCTCTGTTGAAACAACTCTATGTTAATGATTGCAGCAAATCCTTTCAAAACTAGCAGTGTGTATATCTTGTTGCAGCAATTCTCTTAAAAATCCAGTAGCAATGGGAGGTAAATCCATCTGTAATGAGCCTACTACACTACGAGTAACTAAAATAGCTCAATAAATCCTAGAAAGGGTAGGATGGCTTGGTTATTTCACTCGGTTGAAAGGATTCAAAAATGTCGTGACACTGGAATTTTTACAAAATTTAGGAGATGAAAGCACAACTGTCAAAGGAAAGCAGATACCAGTGAATGAAACAGTCTTGGCAGAGGTCATAGGCCTCTCCATGGAAGGGTAAAAATGGATGGAAAATCATGTTGGACTCTAGAGTGAAATGAAGTTATTTGTTAACCCTGGAGATGAATTGGTCCGCAAAGGGAAAGGCTTCCACCCTACTTCATTCAGAGAACCATAGCAAGAGCTTGCAGACGTAATGCAGTGATGCATCACATGTGACGGCCACCATGATGTGGTAAGACCACGACACCTCAAGCTTCTAGCAGCTTTAAGACAGAAGATAGTGTTTAATATGTTGTTATTTTTTAATTTCATTCTACATGAGGTTTCTAGTAGAGTAAGAAAATTCAGGGATCCAACCATTCTAATTAGCCACCATTGTTTATTCAAAATGATAGTCAGTACGGAACTAGCACTATCACACACAAGTTGGGAAAATTTTTTAGCATAGAATGATCTACCACCTGAACAAGGAAGGCATGAGGAAGAAAACAACCAGTCTGACACATAAAATAGGCGGTTAAGGGAAGAAAATTATAATGAAACCCAGGTTTCGCAAAATTTGTCTAGAGCCGAAAAGAGGATAGCTTCCGTTCTTGTCTCCTGGCCTACTAAGCGTAGAAGTTCTAAAAGGGCAGCCAAGGCAAAATAGCTAGAAGAGTCTATGGGGTATGCATCAGGAAATGAACCTTCAATGGAACAGCAACACGACTCACCACAACTAAGAGAAGAAGAGATAGCCCAGATTTTGGAAAACATGGGAACCTTCTTTTCTTCTGAGGAAAATCAAAATTCGTATGAAAATCCGGTTGAACTAGCTATTAATCCTTCGGCCTCTTCCCCCAATTCTCATAATACAAAGATCCTGCCATCCTCACCCAACGTGCATAATCAAGACCATATGGAAGAATCAGCCGAAATGATAGACGAACTAGACTTTTCCAAAGAAGGGGCCATCCATTATGACCATAATTTCGAAGGAAATTCCATTGCCACTGTCTTGATTGAGGAAGAATTTAGAACCCCTCCAGATGTTATTTTACCATCCTCACTTGCAATACCAATTAAGGAACCCATTGAAGGGTTAATTGAGAAATATAAAAGGAGAATTAAGATATTAAAGCAGGAAAACCTGAATTTACGGAAGAAGATGGAACAACTCAGGAAACACAAACCGTAAAACTTGGTGAGCATTTATTTATTCATGCAGGAGTTCAAACTCAACAAACCCATATTTCTCATGCAAGGGTTCTGTTGACGGGAAAATATGTCCGGCCAACAGTAGGGGATCTCCCCGGTAGAAAGTCCCAATTAGACTTTGAACCGTTTGGAGTAGGGATCCCGTCCGGGGTGTGGGTCCGGCTACCACTTAAATGACTTTCTCTTCGGTCTCGAACAACCTGATTGAATCTGCAAACATACACTCATTCACATGATACAGAATACATGACTGATGTATCAAACCAATATATGACACTATGCGTAGCAAGGTAATAAACAAAATGCGTACACCCAGGAAGTGTCGTTAGCAACACATCTATGGGGTATGCATGCAAGATAATCTGACCACCAAAGAAACAGTTCTTTATGGCAAGAATATCCCTTAACTTTCCGAAAGATATAACGAAATGCTAATAAAACAGTTCATTAACATTCATCATAAGAGTAAATAGTAAACTTGAGCATCATCAACACAATCACAGATAGCTATGGAACATGAATGATACTATTAATAACATAGATTCATTAATCAAACGATATTTTGAAACTGTACGCAGAATACACACAGTGTTGTCACGGCTAAACACATCATCCAATCAAAGGGGTTTTAACAAGTATTTGTATTACATATGTCAAGAGTATGATTCCTCAATTACAATTCAATATTGCTCTTCAGTCCACCAAAGAGAAGCCCCTAACTATGTGCCCCGCAGGGGTATTTATAGATTCAAGAAATGCCCTTTAGGCTTTCCGACGCTTCAACTTCCTGAAGGTTCAGCTTCCCTACGACCTTTGCCAAACATGCGACCTGCGACTTGGGTGCCGGTGCGACCTGCGACTCAGGTGCCGGTGCGACCTGCGACCTGGGGACGGTCGCGACCTGCGACTGAAAACCTTAGCTATGGAGGTGGTAGCGCGCTCAAGAGTTCTGGAGCGTCAATTTTCTTCCCTTTGAGGAAATCTCACCAGGCCTGATAATCCGCTGCTATCGGGGAAACTAGAGGGGTTTCCTCTTTTAATCGGTGCGTACATTCTAGGGCATTTGGTATCAGAGTTTCTTTCTTCTGGGAGATCTGGATTGAGAGGGAGGCAAGCTTGGTGTAGATTTGTACTGGAGTGACAAGCAACCGATTTAGGTTATCTTGTGATGCCTCAAATTCTGGTGCGGCAGCAGCTTGTCTCAAGGGTTGCAGAAAAGACTGAATTTCCTGCTCTACTTGCTCCCAGTATTTAGTTTCGTCCAGTGCCCCCAACGACGGAATGTGATGAAGAGCGTTCATGGAGTCTATGCCACTGATCAGGTGATTATATGCAGACACCACTTTGTCCAAGTCTTTGACCAACTTGTCTTTGGACTGCATCTTCATCCGGATTTGTACTTTGGCGTCTTGTGTGTGACCCCAATCCTTCCTAGGCACATTTTCGGGAGCTTGCTGGTACTGCGCTGTCCAGTTTATCATTTTGTCTAAAGCTGCCGAGGCCTCCTTGAGCTGCTCATGCTTCACTTTGGTTTCCGCTTGTGCCTCTGCTAATGGGGCCACTGTTTGTTTTAGGGTGAGCATTTCTCTGTATACTTGCTGCATGGTCGTTTCCAATACGTCACATTCTTTCATGACTGCTAGTGGGACTTCATTGACTTGGGAAGGCTTACCTTGGAGCTGTCGCACTTCACTCTCCAGTACTGCTTTCTCCTGTTCCGTTGCTTTTAGCCTGTTTTGTAGGGAGATAATCTCCCTGCTCATTCTAGTGACATTTTCCTCCGTAGCTGCGGCAAAGGCGGTACCTGTTGATGCTATCATTACAGGGTTAGTCCTTGTATCTGGGACTATGTCCTTTCTAGTGGCGATCGTGGATACAGCGGAAGGGCTTTGCGCCAAGGCTTTTCTCCTCTCTTGCCGTATCTTGAAAGAGAATTGGTCAAATGTCAATCTAGTCAGGTCGAAGACCTCTTCTTCTTGTTCCCTGGGAAACTCGTCATCAGAAAGGATACTTTTCTTGCCACTCGGAGGAATGTCCAGGGGAGATATGTCGATATCATCTATCAATTCATCCTCTTCATCCTGTGTTTGTCCTTTTTCTTTCTCCTTTTGCCGGCGTTCGGCTTCTGCCTTGTCATGTTCCTCCTTCTTCCTACGTTCTGACTCTACTTCTGCTTCCTTTTCTGCTTTTCTCTTTCGCTCTGCTGCGGCGGCTTGTTCTGCCTTCTTTTGACAATCGACTTTGTCAAGTTCTTCTTTAAGTGCTTGTTCTGCAGCCGCCTGTGCTTCCTTTTCCTGTCTTTCCTTTTCCTCAGCCTGCTTCTTTTTCCGCTCTGTCCTAGCATCTTTCTTACGTTTCTCTTCATCTTCCTTCACTTTCTTTTCCTCTTCCTTATTGGCTTGGGCTTCTGCTGCCCTTTGCTGATCCGAGGTGTCAGCCCCTGTACTGGTCCGTGTTCTTTTATCTTTGGAGGAAGAAGCGCCTCCCAGTTTATGGCTCCTATCTTCTAAATTCTGGTGATCCTCTTCTTCTTGGTCAGAGTCGATCCCCAGAGCTAGATGCCTGTCTGCGTTGTACCAGTTTCTTCTTTCGTCCTCTGCCGGGCGCTCGACATGCTGATAACTCCATCTAAAATTGGCCCTTTTACAATGCTCAGGAACTATCCTGACTGGGTCATAAGTTCGGCAATCCAGATTTCTGAAGTGATAACTTTTTACCTCTTCCCCTTCACGCGCTACTTCTCTGGATTCCTTGACTGTATAAGCACCAATGGTGAGAGGTAGAGCGGGCCAAGGTTTCTTCTTCCCTTTGGAAAGGACGTTAGAGAAGCCCGAGGTCATCTGGAAACATACCTCCTGCATGAGCACCTTGTCGGTAATAAACTTAGGCAGAGCATGTGGTGCTTTAAACGAGCCAAATACTCGGATGATTGTGAATTCAGTGAATGGAAACCAGTGTGCCACCTGACCTAGTGTCTCCATTGCTCGCCAAGACATGCAGGGGGTGTCTTGACCAAATAGTTTCCCGTAAAGGGCGGGGATGAATATCTGAGAGATTTGCTCAATATCTGACTTGTACCTGGACTCCCAGAATACCTTGGTCTGCAAATGGATTGCCTGGGTCTGTTCGGAGTCCCAATTATGTGGCCATCCCTCAACATGCAGTTGGGCACAGACAGCATCTAATAAATACGAAGCCATATAAAATTTTGACGACGTTCCCTCATCTGGAGCTAAAGCCGAAGCCAAATTTGTTTGCATTGAGCCCACTAATATGCCAGCCCAATTGAATCGAGTGTCGTGCGCCGTTACGTGTTCCATAATGGTTACCCATGCTCCGTTGAAAGTGGTGGCGTCCGAACGTCCGTATACTCTGCACAGCATGGCGGCCACTAACTTATACACTTTCCTCAGATTGGCCACCGGGTACTCCTGGTCTTTCTTGACTTTAAATTTATCTGGTTCCGCCACCATTTTCTGATTGTATCAACCATCGGTACTTCATTTGCGGAAAACCATCTCGGGGTAAAATTTACCTCTCGGATTGTGAAATTCTTAGGATCCGTCTTCTGTATGATCCAGTCTAACATTTCTGGGCACGGAAAGATGGCGGGATGTGACCCTGCTAGGTGCAATTTGGATTTCTTGACCTTCAGGTATACTTCCCGGTCCGGGAGATCTTCTGGAAACTCATCTTCTGGTATGGCGAACTCGCGGTATACTTCATACCACCTAAGGCTGTACCCCTTTGCGAAGGTGAAAAGAGTGTCTCTGTATATTGGTGGAGGGGATGTTTGTATGTCTGTGTCTGACTCTTCTTCCACCACCTGCCTACTCTTCTTTCGGGACACTCGGGTTGCCATGTTGCTAGAGTCGGAGAGGACCGGTATCGTGTCTGCTCCAAATTCACCTGTTTCATTCAGGAAAGAATCCCAGGATGAGAAAGACATGATGATAACGGCTAAATACAGTTTACACATGCAGAGTTTAATTGACTGTTCTCTTGGGGTCGCAGGCTCGCTGATCTACAAAATCCCTCACATGCGACCTCGCGACCTTGCGACTAGGTCGCAGGGTCGCAGAGTCGCTAACAGGGGGTCGCGCAACGTTACGACTTTGCGACCGGGTCGCTGGGTCGCAAGTCGTACTTGGGCCTGCCGAGGGGTTTCGAGCGCGCGCGGTTTTGCGGATAATCTCTCCCTAACGGGAAACATACGTGGCTGGAAAGGGTCTAAACTGGAAATAAGGGACAGCCATGAGGAATTGGGCAAGACACAGGTGCCCCTGGGGTTTATGAGAAACAAAACAACAATAAAACTCAACAGAAACCCTACATCTTCACCAGAAAGCAATTAAGGCCGTGGGGAGGCTCAATAATGGCAAGAAATGCTGGGGAAGGAAACACAGGGAGGAAAAGGCAACTTACCCAGAAGAAAACGCGCCAGTCGACCTGTCAGAGCAATTCCACGATTTTCGCCGCGAGTCACAAATGCGACCTAGCAACCTGCCCTTATAAAAAGGAGTCGCACGTGCGAGCAATAAATGAGGTCGCAAGTTGGTAGTTTGCGACCTTGCGACCTCGCGACCTTAAGGTCGCTGGGTCGCAAAGGTCGCTGAGTCGCTAATTCCTCTAATACTTCATTTTGCGACCTTGCGACCTTGCAACCTTGCGACCTTAAGGTCGCTGGGTCGCAAGGTCGCAAATTGCCTGACTTCCGACTCTTGCGACCTGGCGACCTGGCGACCTTAGGGTCGCAGAGTCGCATAGGTCGCATGGGTCGCAAATCATGGATTCGCGACTTAGCGACTTGCTCTTAAAAACTTTACTTGGCTTTTTCTCCTTTAGTTTCAAAGGGGCTCCAAAAATTTTGAAGTGTGTGTTATTATTTTTTTGTATTTTTGGAGGGTGTTGTAGGGGCTACAACAAATGGCGATTCACTGGATGAATTCAGAGTCTCTGCTGATGAAGGGTCGATGAGGGAGGAGGGAGGGGTCCAATACTAGCTTGTTCTTTTACCTTAGGGTTTACACCTTCCTTCCTTTGTCACGCCGCAAAGTTGCCTGGCATTTTGACTTATTGGGTGCAGATCAACCGAATTTAACTTTTCGTGCTCCAGGATCGGAAGGGTTGGAGAAACCTTGGAGAACTGCTGGGTCCGGTAGAATTATTTTGTTCTCATGGTGTTGCTCCGTTGCCAGCGAACCTCTCGGCTCTGGCGGAGTCACTGCCTAAGGAGTCATGAACGTTGCTCCGCTGCCAGCAAGCCTGGTCAGTACCCCGGCGGAGTCGTTACATCACCTCTCTGCGCAGGAAGCCTTTCTCAATCCTTTACCCTTTATTTGTGTGCGATTGCACTTATTTGAGAATGTGCTTGTAGCACTTATTTAGATGGGCATATTTTGCCTGGGCGGATGAGGGATCCCGACTTATTTTGCTTGCAGAGAGGTTGCTCCTGGTCTCAATATGAGGACTTGGGTTTTTCCCGGATGATCTGCAATTCTCTTGAGTTAGCCCTGTTCCCTCACGATCCGGTTGCTGCTATATAAGAGCCGTTAGGTGGTTCCTTATGCTTGAAGACTTCAGCAGGGCCGTGTACTACCCCTTGGTGCCCATTACAAGCGGGTTTTGACTGCTCCGTGTTTTGCAGGAAGGGCCTTCCATCAGCATAGAACCTATCAAAGAGTGAGCCAGTTGCGATAGCTAATACAAGGTCCTTCTTATAGATTTTTAGAGTTCTCGTAGATTTTTTAATTTTTTTTTTTTTTTTTTTTTTTTGACAAGAAAAACAAAACCGACCTTTATAGTACACGGGCAGAAACAGCCCACTGAGGGCTACTCAAGTAAAATAGTGTTTGAGGTCATGCCCGTTTACCGGGAGGACCTTGACTCTTCCTTCCAGAGTTTGCAATCGGAATGTATGGGGACCTACCTTTTCTTTAACCTGAAAGGGGCCTATCCATAGTGCTTGAAATTTGGTATGTTTTCCTTTTTCTTCGTGAGCTTTATCCCACTTTAGGACAAGATCTCCTATTTCAAATTTCTTATCTCCTGTAGACTTTTTATCGAACCATTTCTTGATCCGACTTTGGTGGATGGCGAATTTCTCCCGGGTTTTCTCCCTTTCCTCTTCTAATTTCAGCAGGGTGTCAATGCGGGTTTGCAAGGCGGGGCAAGGGGTACCATGACACTCTTGAGACAACTGTAGAGCGGGAAGAGACAAATTGGGTGGGAGGACAGCTTCTTTCCCATACACGAGAAAATATGGTGAGGTGCCTATTGAGGACTTAGGGGTGACGCGATCGGCCCAAAGTGCATTTTGGAGAGCATTATGCCAGTTGCGTTGGTGAGACAGAAGGGTCTTTTTAATGATGCGAATCAGATTTTTATTTGTTGATTCTGCTAGACCATTTCCTTGGGGATAGTACTTTGCAGAGTGTTTAAGAACAATGCCATTTTCCAACGCAAAATCATATAATTTAAAAGATGAAAAATACGTTGCATTATCAAACACCAAGGAGGTTGGAACGCCAAACCTGGTAATGATGGAATGAGTGACAAATTGCATTACCTCCTGATCGTTGATTTGGCGTAATGGTACTGCTTCAACCCACCTGGTGAAATAATCAGTGGCCGTCAGAATGTACTTGTGTTGCTTAGAAGAGTGGGGTAAGATCTCACCAATGACGTCCAGACCCCATTGTTGAAAAGGTTCTTCTACTGCTACTGACAACAAAGGGGCAGCGGGACGCGCTTCTCGGCTTGCGAATTTCTGGCATTGAATGCATTTCCGGACATATGCATGGGCATCTCTGAAAAGGGTTGGCCAATAATAACCCGCACGCATAATTTTATGGGCGGTGGTATCCCCGGCGAAATGACCTCCTGCTGGTCCATCGTGCAGTTCGATTAAGACTTTCTGAGCTTCATCATGTTCCAGGCAGCGTAACATGACCCCATCGGAATGTTTCTTGAAAAGCTTCCCTTGGATTATCTGGTAAGACGCAGCTTTGAGTCTGATTGCACGTTTCTGCCGGGCATCTAGATCTGAGTCCAACACACCGTGTGCCAAATATCCCGAAATATCCGAGTACCAAGAAGGGTTCCTTACCTGAGGCATGACGTCAGTTTGGTACATATCAATTTCTTGTTCCCAATTATCTTCTTCAATCTGTTGGGAACTTGCGGCCTCTGCAGCCATTTGGCATAAACCTTGTCCTTTAACTGTGCGTGCTGGCTTAAACTCTAAGTCGTATTCTTGCATACACGCAACCCAGTTCCCTCGTCTCTCGCCCAGCTCCTGCTGCATGAACAGTGAGCGAACAGCTGGGTGGAGAACGTAAACTGTGACATGGTTTTTCAAGATGTATGGTCTGAAATGTTTGACCGCTTTATATACCGCATAGGCTTGTTTCTCGATTTCGGGATAATTTAATTCAGCTCCCTGCAGACCGGTGCTCATGAATGAAATGGGACGCTCGTCATTATTTTTTTCCTTTTGTGTGAGTACGGCTGCCAGGGACGAATCCGAAGCGAACGTATACAAGCTGAAATCTCTGCCGAAATCTGGGCTCTGGAGGGAAGGTGCTTCGGCTATCGCTTTCTTGATCTGGTCGAAAGCTTCCTTTTCGGGTTGATTCCATTTGAAGGTAGCATTTTTCTTTATCATTCCCTGCAGTGGCTTCACTATCTGGGCGAAATCTGATATAAACTTACGTACAAAATTGATTTTGCCCAAAAAGGATTGCATTGCTTTCTTACCACTGGGGGGAGGGATTTGAGCAATGGATTTCGCACGTTCTGGATCAACGACAATGCCTTGCTTCGTTATGATATGACCTAGCAGATTTCCTTCTGCTACGGCGAAAATACTCTTCTTTGGGTTGAGCGAGATACCATATTTTCTGCACCTTTCGAAGATCTGTCTGAGGTGACGCAAATGATCCCCCCGATGTTTAGAAAACACAGTAACGTCATCCAAGTAGACCACCACACTTTGGCCTATCAAACCTCTGAATGCTATATCCATAGCTCTTTGGAAAGTTGCTCCTGCGTTGATTAATCCAAAAGGCATACGCCTGAATGCGAAGGTTCCCCACTTAGTCCGAAAGGTAGTCTTTAACCTGTCTGGTTCAGCCACCAGTGCTTGATTGTAGCCAGAGAAACCATCCAACAAAGAGAACATTTCTGACCCGGACACTGCTTGTAATATTTGCTCCATAGGGGGCACCGGGTAATTATCTCTATTCGAGGCCCTGTTTAAGTTTCGGAAGTCCACACACAAGCAAATTTCACCTGACTTTTTCCGCACTGGAACCAAATTGGACACCCATGTGGAATGGCGAACTTCGAAGATAATGCGTGCATCTAAAAGTTTTTTGAGTTCCTTCAGAATAATGGTTCCATCGTAGGATGTACTTTCCTGAGCTATTGTTGGAAAGGTTTTACATTTTCTTTGATGGGTATCACATGTTGTATGATTCGAGTATCGTATGTGCGTAAGTCCTCATACGTCCAAGCGAACACGTCACGATACTTGCGAAATAGCTGAGTGAAATCCTGAGCCTCTTGAGGGGAGTAGTCCTTCCCGAGGTTGACGAATTTAGGATTATCCTCTGATCCCAAGTTCACTTGTCGATGGGCTAAGATAGAGCTCTGTACTTTGACATTTGGGGGCCCACGGAAACAATTTTGCAGATCGAAAAGCTTCTCAAGTGATACCACCCCTTTAGGCATGGGGTTTCCTTTGGCTTGCTCATACTCTTTCTGCATAGCTTGGTCGTGCTCATCTTCATCTATAGCAGCATCTTTGAATATCTCTGAGTTACACATAAAATCCAGCACCTGTTGATCATCATCGAAAACACGCAAGTTAGTGATATTGTCTGGCACGGAGGGTGTTGAGTCCCGAATTTGCCTCTTTTCCATACACTTTTCCATATCTTTTTCACTCACCTAAACCTCCAAAATTGTCAATATCATGTGCAAAAGGGTATCTAACATGGTTTTTAATTATGTTTTTGTTTTTTCTATTTGATTTAGATTTTGTTCATACAGCTGCGGAAACTTGCCACTTTCCGCAGCTGCTGCAACTTTCCGCAGCTATTTTGTGGATATCTATGCTACAGGTGTCTACGAAGGAAACGAGCCACATGGGCAGGCTAGGAATGACGAGGACATGGTTCGTGTCCTATTGGTTCAAGTAAATTCGTCAAAGAAAGCCACGGTCAAAGCCATCCACGTGGAAGTCAACTATGGAGTTCTATGTCGGCTGGACTTTGTTTCGTGGCATATAAACATCCATACGGCCGTTTCTAAGCTTGCGGAGGTTAATTGACATCTGTGCAAAGTTCTGGAGTTGAATTTAAGCGCCCACCTTCCATAGATCCGTTTTCCAACATGGCCATACTCCTATATCCGTGGCCTTAGTGGTCTACGTGCTGGCTGCTATCATAAACTTCAGGAGACAGTTACAGTTTATTGCTTTATATAGAGCGTTTGCATACGCACGTAGTTGTTAGTTGTTAGTTGTTAGTAGATCATAGCTGTTGAGTTGTTAATTGATAGTTGATGTGCGTACTATGTTATGTAGTGATTACGCTGCCTTGAGCCATAATACTACCAGTCTGTAATGAACTGCTTCTTAATGTGAAAAGACTCTGTTTTCAATTTAATTCGTGTTGAGGATCGTACCAGAGCTGTGTAGAGGGCCCCTGCTCAGCCGAGGTTCTGTGTATTAATGTATATATATTTCATTTCATTTATTTTAAAAGTCATTGTATTATAATCCATTACATGTTCATATTTCATAGTTGCTTCATTTATGTTCATACATTTCTATAATTTCCATTGCATTCTTGTCTTTCATGTTTTTATGATTGTTAAATCACTGATCAATTTTCTTGTGCAGGTTTTAGGTAGACAGCCCGGGGCATTTTCATAGTATTTTAGCTAATGATATGAGACTGACATTATTCTGCTGCTAGTTTCCTTTCTGCAAAATTAGATATATTAAGCTGCTCATAGCGTCTTCAGTTACCTCCGAAAGCCACAGCTGGACTGATGGTGAGGGGCTGCATGATGAAATGTGTAGTTTAGTATTAGTTCCTTTTCTGCAAATTTAGATATGTTAAATCATGTATGACATCTTCAGTTGCCTCCGAAAGCCACAGCTGGACTGATGGCGAGGGATTGAATTATGTGTGTATGGTTTAGTATTAGTTTACTTTCTGCAAATTAAATAATCAGTTACACAAGTTGTTTATGATTACTTCCGCAAGTCATAGCTGGTCTAATGATGAAGGGTCAGCAAATGAATTGATGTAATCTGATTTAGATTTATTTCATTGCTTTGAATTTCCATAAGAGTAGTTTCTTTTGTGTTCAGTTGGCAGCAAGAATAGTTTAGTTTTCATGTTCACTAGTTTCTTGTTTTGATTCATTAGATTAGCAGCACTTTTCATTTCAGCGGTACACTTTTACTTTCTTTT
This sequence comes from Pinus albicaulis, assembly GCA_034641835.2. Taxonomy (NCBI): domain Eukaryota; kingdom Viridiplantae; phylum Streptophyta; class Pinopsida; order Pinales; family Pinaceae; genus Pinus; species Pinus albicaulis. The sequence goes on along the minus strand of CM076578.1, from coordinate 1,833,491,712 downwards.
GTCATTGTAATTTCAATTTGCTTTTAAAGTTTCGAGATTGGTAAATCATTATAGGGGATATCACTTCCTTGAATAAATATAACCAAGCTTGTTTTTCACTTTAGAATTTCCATTTTACCTTAGAAAGACCACAAACGACAAAAAGTTAAGAAAGAGGTTATCTTGCACATATAGTGCGCCGCACTTCATCAGCTTACGATTCCCGGAATGACAATTAAATGCAGCAATTTAGGACACACTAAATTGACCAAACATTTTGGCGCCGTTGCCGGGGAAGTGTAACTAGGTAGCCAATTTCTTAAAAAAAAAAAACATAAAAATCATAAAAGAAGGGAAAACTTGATAACTTCTTGAAGTATGCTCTCCTCTTGCACCTAGTGTGATCTGGAGGATCAGAAAAGAGAGTTATTGGTTTAGTAATTTCTTAAGTACGCTCTCTTCTTGAACCTAGTGTGACCTGGAAGATCAGAAAGAGAATTATTAGCCCAACTTTAAAAAAAAAAAAAAAAAATTACATGCATAGAGCAAGAGATTCTAGAGGAAGGTTTATAGCTAAAGCCAAGAGTTCGATTTTCACAACTCCATCTTCTTCAAGGCATAGACCAGATTCACCACCATCTACCCCTAGCCTTAAGATTTTTGGAAGTCAAGGAACAGCTGAATTAGAGGATTCTCCTATACCACCTACTAAAACCCACTTAGAAAACAAAGAAACTTTCTCTCATCCTTCCTTGGTAGAATAACTAGAGGACTATAAGGACTCTAAAGAAACTATCATGGCAGAGGAAGTAATAAATAGAGGTGGAGGTAGAGGAGGAGGAGATAATGAAGATAACAATGGTGAAGGAAATAACGGTAGAAATAGGGACAATTTTCTTGGATTCCCTATAGTTGATGAGGAAACTCATGCAACAATGAAAAGTATCTCACCATCTGTTCTCCCTAACTTTTATGGATTACGAAGTGAGGATCCTGAAACATTTCTGTTTGAGTTTGAAGTAGTGTGCCGAACTTATGACTATATAGAAGATTCTCAAAAACTCAAACTATTTCCTTCAACATTGAAGGGATCTGCTTTGAAATGGTTCATGGGATTAGCCACTCAATCTATCAGGACTTGGAATGATATGAAACAAACATTTTTGGATAGATACTTGGACTATTGTATGCCCACCAATCACAAGGACGAGGTATTCAAAATGATGCAAAAAGAAGATGAAAATTTGGAAGACCTAATTGAAAGATTTCAATACAACTTGAAAAGAGCAAAGATGAGCAACTTAGATAATGAAACCTTGAAAGCCCTCCTATTAAAAGCCATTAGAGATGAATGGATAGACATTTTAAACATGATGGGTACAGGAGACATTTCTCAACTCCCATTTCATGATATAACAGAACTATGTATCCAATTCTCAAGGGGAAGATCTAAAACTGGAAAAGGGCCTAGGGATTCTTCTCTTATTAGGGCTAACAAATCTGCAACTGGATCGGTAAGTAGGGCAGAGATTGGTAATATGCTTGATGAGTTTAAAACTGATATCTTAGGGGGTCTTAGTGAACAACTAGACACCCTTAAAATCCAAAACAAGCAGAAAGCAGAAACAGATGCTTTAGCCATCTTTTGTGCGAAATGTAGAAAGAAACATGCTTTAAGGGAATGTCCCTTGGATGAAAAAGTTGTAGAAACATGTATGATTTGCTCAGAAAATCATGAAATCAAGGATTGTCCTTCAATCCCTGGACTCAAAGCTGTTTTTCAAGAAGATCCAAATTCAATAGAATCTCTTTGTTTTGTCGCAAGGAGACCTTGGCAGGGACAACAATCTCAAGGGTTTAATAACCCTATGAATCTTCAAACCCCACCAAATTGGAATCCTTGGCAACAACCTTGGCCCCAACATCAAAATTCATATCAGCCATGGGTACAAGGGATGCAAAATCCTTATGGGAGATTTGCTCAATTTTATCAATATCCTCCATCTTTTCAAAATCAACAAGCTCTACAATTTCCAAGCCAAAATCCACAAGAACTTTCATTGCCATTTCCACAACAACAACCTTCTCAACAAAATACAAATCCTCAACTCATGATTCCATACCAACAGAAGACAAATCAACTTCCAGCTCAGCCATTGCCAAATCCTAACAATAAGAATCCTCAAACTACTTATATGGTAGAAGGACAACAATTTCCTACCTATATGATTGTTCCTCTCAACGATGTACAACTCGGATCTGGTAGAGTTTTAGAAAAACCTTCTATAGACATTCAAGAGCAAGATACCTCTGAGGAGGACTCTCTTCAAGTCAATAAGGGTTCTGAGGAAGAATCTCTTCAAAATTCAAAAATTCAAAAAGAAAAAGAAAAGCTAGCATCCACAACTCCTATAGTTGAGCAACTTGTATCTTCATCTACACCTCCTTTTCCGGAAAGACTACAAATTGATAAGGGGGTGGAAAAACAAATTTTGTTGCCTAACTATGACTTTCTAGATGAATTGAAGAATGTTTGTATCAAGATTCCATTGCTACAAACCATTCGAGAAATTCCTATTCTAGCAAAAACCATAAAGGAGTTGAGTTTCAAAAGACCAGGAAGGAAGCTAAAGGACACAAGAAGAATCCACCTGGTAGGAAAGATTGCAGACATTATGATGGGAAAAATTGCCATGCAGAAATATGTAGATCCAGGAAGTCCAATTGTCAAGACACATATAAATGGGATAGAGATTCCAAACACATTGATTGACTTAGGGGCTGCTATCAACATTATGAGTAGACAGACTATGGAACAGTTAAAACTTCCTAACCTTCTTTTTACACCTACTTTATTGCAACTTGCAGATCGATCGGTTATGAAACCAGATGGTGTATTAGAAGATATTTCAATCTCCTTAGATTCTTGGGAATATCCAGTAGACTTTATGATTTTGACTCCCAAGAATAATCTAGGAGGACATCCAATTATCTTAGGAAGACCTTGGCTGGCCACAGCTGATGCTTTTATTAGTTGTAGATCTGGAGACATGTACATTCCTAATGGTAATTCGACAAAGAAATTCAATTTGTATCCTCCTGCAAGAGCAATTACAGAAATAGGAGACAATGAATGGGTCGATGATGAGAACACTATACAACCTGTCTTTACCATTTCTGAAATTAGTGAGGATAGTCAAATTCTGAACACATTAGAAAATTTTAAGATAACTTCAGAATATGACCCCACACAATTTCAGTTGGAATCTGACATAGAATATTTATCATCAAGACAAATGTCTCTCTACTCTATGGAAGAGTTTGGTAATTCTGCTTTTGAGATTTTTCCAGAAAAGACATTGAATATCAACAAACATCTGGAGAAGTCACAACAAGAAGAACTAACGAGAATCTTGCAAAAACATTCTACTGCATTTGCATGGGAGTATACTGACATGAAGGGTATTGATCCTAAGACTTGCATCCATCATATCTATATTGAGGAAAACAGTAGACCAATCAGACAACCTCAAAGAAGGATGAATCCAAATCTTAGGGAGATAGTGAAAGAAGAGCTCCAAAAACTTCTCAATGTCAACTTCATTTATCCAATTTCAGATAGCCGATGGGTTTCTCCTTTGGTTATAGTACCTAAAAAGAATGGTAAATGGAGAGTATGCATTGATTACAGGGAGTTGAACAAAGCAACTTTGAAGGATCACTTTCCTTTGCCTTTTATTGATCGGGTATTAGATACATTAGCAGGTAAAAAGTACTTTTCATTTTTGGATGGTTTTAGTGGCTATAATCAAATTCAGGTAGCACTTGAAGATCAAGATAAGACCACATTTACTTGTCCATGGGGAACTTTTGCCTACCGAGTGCTTCCTTTTGGGTTATGTAATGCACCAGCAACATTCCAAAGAGCATTACTAGGAATTTTTTCTGATCTAATCCATGATTGTGTAGAGGTTTATATGGATGATTTTACAGTTTATGGTAATTCATTTGAAGAGGCATTAGAAAATTTGGAAAAAGTTCTCATAAGATGTAAAGAAACAAACCTTTCATTAAGCCATGAAAAATGCTTTATGATGTTTACTGAAAGGATTGTTTTAGGACATCATATTTCAGGAGATGGAATTAAGGTTGATAGATCAAAAGTTGAAGTCATCTCCAAGTTGCCTATTCCAAATTGTCAAAGAGATGTTAGAAGTTTTCTAGGATTTACTGGTTACTATAGAAGATTTATAGAAAACTTCACTAAAATAACATCTCCACTCTTCAAGTTGCTTACAAAAGACTGTGAATTTAAATGGGATCCTGATTGTCAATCCGCTTTTGAAACTTTGAAAACAAGAATATCTGAAGCACCTATCTTGAGAGGACCAAATTGGAAACTTCCTTTTCATATTTCTACAGATGCTTCAGATACAGCTCTTGGAGCTGTGTTGGGTCAAAAATATTTAATTCCTTATGCCATTTATTACACCAGTAAAAATTTGACTCCCACAGAGTTGAACTATACTGTGACTGAAAAAGAGTTCTTAGCTATTGTTCATGCAATTAATAAGTTTAGACATTACATAACAGGCTATGAAACTTTTATTCATACTGACCATTCTGCAATTAGATATTTAATGAACAAACATGTTACTAATGGCAGAGTGACAAGATGGCTTTTACTTTTGCAAGAATTCAATATTACTGTGTTGGATAGACCAGGAAAACAGAATACAGTAGCTGATTTCTTGTCTAGAATTCAAAATACTAAAGAAGATTCTCCTGTAGAAGATAAGTTTCCTGATGAATATTTGTTTGCGGTAACTATTAAGACCCCTTGGTATGCAGATATTGCTAACTATTTGGTTACAGGGAAACTACCTTCACATTTATTTCCAAGTGAAAAACGAAAAATTATTCAGGAGAGTTCAAAATATTCATGGATTTCTAACGAATTGTTTAAAACGGGGCCAGATCTTGTGATCAGAAGATGTGTCAGGGAAGATGAAATGCCTGATATTCTTAAGGCATGTCATGATGAACCATGCGGCGGACACTTTGCGGACAAAGGGACGGCCTATAAAATCCTTTCCTTGGGATATTATTGGCCTTCTCTCTTCAAAGATGCAAAACAATATGTCAAAAGGTGTGATAGCTGCCAAAGAGTAGGGAAACCTACCCTTTCAAATGAAATGCCACTGCAAACACAGGTACTCATTGAACCCTTTGAAAAATGGGCTTTAGATTTCATTGGACCGATTAATCCACCATCTAAGCAAAAGAAGTATATATTGGTTTGCACTGATTATGTTACTAAATGGGTAGAAGCTAAAGAATTAGTATCTGCTACTGAAAATTCAGTTGTTCATTTTCTTTATGAGGATATTTTTACTCGCTTTGGTGTTCCAAGAGAAATTGTAACAGATCAGGGGAGCCAATTCACATCAAATTTGGTGGAGAAGTTGATGGAAGAATACAAAATCAAGCACAGAAAATCTACTCCTTACCATCCTCAAGAAAATGGTCAAGTGGAGTCCACAAACAAAGTTCTTGAAAGTATCATCACCAAAACTGTTCATCTACATAGAAGAGATTGGGCAGAAAGGCTTCCAGAAGCCTTGTGGGCCTACAGAACTACATGGAGGAATACAACGGGACATTCTCCCTATGAACTTGTTTATGGGAAATAATTCTTGCTCCCCATTGAGTTCCAAGTCAAGACCTTCAAGATAGCAGTTCAGTTGGGGATGGACTTATCAGAAGCCCAAAAGCATAGAATGGAGCAGTTGAATGAGCTAGATGAGATCGGACAAGAAGCAATTCTAAGAACTGATCTAGTTCAATATCAAAGAACTAAATGGCATGACAAATATATCAAAGAAAAGAAGTTTCAAGAAGGAGATTGGGCATTGTTATTTGACTCCAAGTTTAAATATTTTCAAGGGAAATTTCAGACTCATTGGCTTGGGCCATATGAGATTGACAAGATCTTTAACAATGGAGCTGTAAGAATCAAGACCATTGATGAGTTACAAACTCCTCTTTTAGTGAATGGCCATAGATTGAAAGTTTATCATAAGCCACTTTCTAAAGAGGATTTTGTCAAGTTGTTTCAAGAAAGTTCTGCAATCAGGCTGGTACAGAAGAATCCTTCTTCTCTACCAGGCTAGCTTTTGTTTTTCAAGTTAAAAAAAAAAAAAAAAAAAAAAAAATGGTATAAGCCTGAAAACCAATCATTGATTGGCAGTCTTATACAGAAAATATGGGGTGAAAATCAGGGACACCTGACACTCTATATTTTCCAAAAAAAAAATATGTCTTTCATTTCATTTCATCTCACCACCCACTCCATTTCATTCCACTTCATTTCACTTCATTCCACTTCATTTCATCCATTCCATCAATAAAAATCTTTTTATGGCCATTTCCACCTGGTCATTTGTCATTTGTTCATTTCTATTTCAGCCAAGTAATAGCTGTGTCAGTTTCCGCAGCTGACTCCAGTTTCCGCAGCCAGGAGCAGATTCCGCAGCTACTACTACTCTGTTTCCAAAAATAATGTACAGTTAGTTGTTATTTTCATAAATCATGAAATAAAATGCAGGAGAGGATCAATGGGACATTCAAGACACTAATGAAGATCAATCAGTTGAAGACCAAGGGCAAAAGCAAGGATTCCAAAGGTATGAATAAAGTTTATTTCAAATAGTATCAAAAAAACACATTTTTATGTAATTTTAAACTATGAGCTCTACCCATAATGTGCAATGATTATATTGACAGTCCGTAACCTTCCACGATCTCTATGTTATCCTCTTGCATTTATTCACAAACGGTTTCATTATTGAAATTCCGACTCTCACTCATGTTCAAATATCCCACCGTAGATAATGATACGTATTTGAGTTGACAAAGGACTCTTACAAGCCGCATAACTTCATAATCATTGATTGAAACGTGTTCATATTTATGACACAACCACCAAAATTCAAAATGCGGCCGAATGCATTATACTTTGTTAACCTCTTTGTCGTGTCTCTGTCGTGTTTACAAAACCCCACTCTACTCATTCTCACTCACAGTTTCATTCCATTCCGTTCCTTTTGCTCACTCTCATTCCCGTATATCCACCCACAGTCTTATTCCATTCTGTTTATAGTGCTCATTTCCGTTTTGTGATAACATCCCCACGGTATTGTGCTAGATTCTGTGTATTCCATCTTTCCATTTCCGCTTAAACCCTCACAAAGGCAAGCCTGTGAAGCACAGAGAAGTAAAATGGGAAAATTATTAAGGGCAGAGCCGGAAGGACAGAAATTTATAGAGGGATTTCCACAAGCAAAAGAGATGTTGAGGAAAGCTAAATGGCTGCGTTTTATTCAGAAATTCAGGGGTTACCACAGAGAAGTTAGCAAAGCGTTTGCAAGATCATTTGATGGCTCGGAAGCAGAAGTGGGAGACCTCAAGTTTTTAGTCAATGAAGCATCAATAGCAGCAGCCACAGAGCTTCTTCAGGAAGGAGAACGTTGGTTCAAAAACAAAAGTATCAGTGATGAGGCATGGAGAACAATCCTCCGAAATCAAGGTATGGATATCACTATTTTCAAAAGAGGAATCCCTGTGCATGAAATAAAAGATGAATGGGCCACTTTAATACTTATTGTTCAGAAATTTATCACATGTGAAGGCCGTTTTGGCTCCATGTACATGTATCATACTAGGCTATTGATGAATTTTCTTGAAAACCAAACTCTCAATCTTCCTTATTTCCTATTCAATAGCTTGAAGAAAATGGCTATCACTGTGCAAAAACACCTAGGAGATGTAGAGCCTCATTTATATCATCATGGGTTTATAAAAATTTTGATTGAAAAGGAGCTAAAAGAAAGAAAAGATACATGGGAACAATTCCTAGTTAGAAACTTCTTTGAAGAACCTCAGGAAATTCCTGAAGGTAATCCAATTAGAAGAAGTAGAAGAAAGAAAATGGATGTTGAAACCCAAGTTGCTCCTACACAGGAAATTCCCGCAGCTAGCACAGCAAAAAGAAGTAGAAGGAAAATAACAGTAGATGAAATCCAAGATACTTCTACTATTACTATGAAGAAAAATGATAGGGAAGAGAGATTGGTAAAAAGGAAGAAGAAGGAAATCAAAACTAAGAAGCCAATAATATCAAAAGGGAAAGAAATTGTTGAGGCTGTCCATAAAACTTCTTCTGAAGAAGAAGAAGATCACCAAATTCTATCTGAGAGATTAATTTTTCTTCAAAAATAGTCATCTCTATCCAAGAAGGCAAAAACAGGAAAACAAGAACAAAAGGGTAGTGTACCACAGCATGTGAGGAGAAGCAGCAGACTTAAGGGAAAACTGAGAAAAACACAAATTAGAGGTCCTCATTTCATTGATTTGGGTGAGGAGACATCTGAACAGTCTCCAACTGACCATAGTCCATTTCAGTCAGTTAGTGAACCTGACTCCTTTCACTCCCAATCAGACAATGAGCGTACTCCATCTTACTCTCAGCAAAATATTGATGAAAGTTCTCCTCGGCCAAATTTTGAACATAATTCTCCCTTGCAGCATTTTGAGGGCAGCCCAATGAAAAAGACACCGGAAGTAGACCCCAAACAGCAGGAGGTGTATGATTATATAGAATCCTTGGAGAAGGCAGCCACAGGCCCAAGTACCTCTTCTATTCAGCCTCATACATTGCAGGATGATATGGTTCAGTCATTAAAACAGGAGATTTTTGAGCTTGAGCTTTTGAATCGGCATATCAAAAATGAAAATGAAACACTCAAAGAGCAAGGCAAACTGGACAAGATTATCCATGACAATACTCTGTTACATTTGGGTATTTGGCAAAAGAAGAATAAGAAGCTAAAAAGGAAATACCAAAAATTGAGCAGAGCACTTGTGAATATCAAATTCAGGTGCCTCATGAAGAAACCCAGAATGATGGCAGTACCAAAGAAGAAGAGAAGGGGGTTAGATGTGCTGGCTGAAGTATCAAGGCACATGAATTGAACAAAGAGTGTCAAAATTTTGGTTGCATGAAGACATGCAACACCTTCACAGTGGGGGTATGTTGAGTCCCGAATTTGCCTCTTTTCCATACACTTTTCCATATCTTTTTCACTCACCTAAACCTCCAAAATTGTCAATATCATGTGCAAAAGGGTATCTAACATGGTTTTTAATTATGTTTGTGTGTGTTCTATTTGATTTAGATTTTGTTCATACAGCTGCGGAAACTTGTCACTTTCCGCAGCTGCTGCAACTTTCCGCAGCTATTTTGTGGAAATCGATGTTACGGGTGTCTACGAAGGAAACGAGCCACATGGGCAGGCTAGGAATGACAAGGACATGGTTCGTGTCCTATTGGTTCAAGTAAATTCGTCAAAGAAAGCCGCGGTCAAAGCCATCCCCGTGGAAGTCAACTATGGAGTTCTATGTCGGCTGGACTCTGTTTCGTGGCATATAAACATCCATACGGCCGTTTCCAAGCTTGCGGAGGTTAATTGACATCTGTGCAAAGTTCTGGAGTTAAATTCAAGCGCCCACCTTCCATAGATCCATTTTCCAACATGGCCATACTCCTATATCCGTGGCCTTAGTGGTCTACGTGCTGGCTGCTATCATAAACTTCAGGAGACAGTTACAGTTTATTGCTTTATATAGAGCGTTTGCATACGCACGTAGAGTTAGTTGATAGTTGTTAGTAGATCATAGCTGTTGAGTTGTTAATTGATAGTTTATGTGCGTACTCTGTTATGTAGTGATTACGCTGCCTTGAGCCGTAATACTACCAGTCTGTAATGAACTGCTTCTTAATGTGAAAAGACTCTGTTTTCAATTTCATTCGTGTTGAGGATCGTACCAGAGCTGTGTAGAGGGCCCCTGCTCAGCCGAGGTTCTGTGTATTAATGTATATATATTTCATTTCATTTCTTTTAAAAGTCATTGTATCATAATCCATTACATGTTCATATTTCATAGTTGTTTCATTTCTGTTCATACATTTCTATAATTTCCATTGCATTCTTGTCTTTCATGTTTTTATGATTGTTAAATCACTGATCAATTTTCTTGTGCAGGTTTTAGGTAGACAGCCCGGGGCATTTTCATAGTATTTTAGCTAATGATATGAGACTGACATTATTCTGCTGCTAGTTTCCTTTCTGCAAAATTAGATATATTAAGCTGCTCATAGCGTCTTCAGTTACCTCCGAAAGCCACAGCTGGACTGATGGTGAGGGGCTGCATGATGATATGTGTAGTTTAGTATTAGTTCCTTTTCTGCAAATTTAGATATATTAAATCATGTATGACATCTTCAGTTGCCTCCGAAAGCCACAGCTGGACTGATGGCGAGGGATTGAATTATGTGTGTATGGTTTAGTATTAGTTTACTTTCTGCAAATTAAATAATTAGTTACACAAGTTGTTTATGATTACTTCCGCAAGTCATAGCTGGTCTAATGATGAAGGGTCAGAAAATGAATTGATGTAATCTGATTTAGATTTATTTCATTGCAATTTTGAATTTCCATAAGAGTAGTTTCTTTTGTGTTCAGTTAGCGGCAAATAGTTTTAGTTTTTTCATGTTCACTAGTTTCTTGTTTTGATTCATTAGATTAAACGGCACTTTTCATTTCGGCAGTACACTTTTACTTTCTTTTGTCATTGTAATTTCAATTTGCTTTTAAAGTTTGAGACTGGTAAATCATTATAGGGATATCCTTCCCCTTGAATAAATATAACCAAGCTTGTTTTTCACTTTAGAATTTCCATTTTACCTTAGAAAGACCACAAACGACAAAAATTTAAGAAAGAGGTTATCTTGCACATATAGTGCGCCGCACTTCATCAGCTTACGATTCCCGGATTGACAATTAAATGCAGCAATTTAGGACACACTAAATTGACCAAACAGAGGGTTTATACATAACTTCAATAGAAAAACCATCCCTCAAAGGGGTAAATCTGGCGGCAGCATTAGCCAGAGTATCTGTCGCTGCATTATGCATTCTTAGAACAGATTTAATTCCAAAAGCGTCAAAAGCAGAAATTAGCCGCCATACCTCTTGTTGATACGCCTTTAAATGTGGAGACAAACAATGAATAGTATTGCGTACCTGCCGAGTGATAATCTCGGAGTCTCCAATGACCTGTAAGCATTTTACCTTCAAATCCAGTGCTTTTTTAAGCCCAAGGATCAAAGCTTCATACTCAGCAGTGTTGTTAGTGCATTGGAACTCCAGCCGACAAGAGACTAAGAATTTTTTCTTACGGGGATCAAGAAAAACGCAGCCAGCGCCAGAACCATCGAGGTTTTTGGAACCGTCGTAATACAAGGTCCATATGTCACTTTCCGGCTCCTTGGGGGTAGTGGATTCTGGAGGAATTTCGGCTAGGTGTGAGATAGTTTGGGCTTGTTCCTCTGCGACAAGTGCCATTTCAGATTGGACCTCAGAACCTACTGAAGACTGAGGAGGTCGGTAACATCCAAAAATGGACTCCAGGAAACACACACCGAGTTCCTCCTGGGCAAAGCTGATGGGTTCATTTGTGGCATCCAAATCAGTTACAGTGTGTTTCATGTATGGTTCGCTTTCGACTCTGATTTGTTTATTTCTCCCTTTGTAAGGTAGCCATAAGTGGGACCAATCTGTGGCGAAGTATCCTTGCAACTTGCTAGACCAGTCTCTACTAAGCAGTACACCATAGGCTTCGGGGATGTCAACAACCACAATATCAATACATTGATGGACTCTAGAGTCGGATGAGAGGCGGATGATGACATTGTTTAGTTCTCCAACGGCTGGTACTTGTGATCTGTCAAGTTGAATGAATTTTGCGTCAGTTTTCTCTGGGAGAATGTTGAGTTTCTTGCACACAGATAGAGGCATGACATTTGTGGATGCACTGGAGTCAACGAGACAATTGTGAACGTTGAAGTTAAACATCTCAAAAGACAAAAGGAAGGGAGGGGTGGATCCTCTCGAATTCGTGTTGACAGCGTTCACTATAGACTGGATATCTGGACTAGTTTGTGCAGATGTGTTGCTGACATTTTTCGTATTTTGGTTGTTGGCGAAAGCTTTTAGAATAAGTTCCTTTTGATTCGTGATGCGGGCCAACTCGTAGAGCGAGATATTAGCTCTGGTCTTTTTCATGTCCTCCACTATGTTGTAGCTAGTATCAGTTTGGGGACTAGGTTCGGTAGTGGTTTTCGAGGGTTCCACCGGGAGCTTGGTCTTTTGACTTGCTTTGCTGTTACTATTCGTGGGCTTCTCTGGCGTAGCTTGTCCTTCGTTTCCAGGAGGAAGAATTTTCCTCAGGAAAGCCCTTTTCTTGTCCTCATATGATTGTTCGGGGACAGTTCCTTTGCTTCTAAGACTATAATTTCGAGTGGGCTGAGCCTTGGGACTGCCTGCCATGTTGATATCAATGGGAGCAAGACTCTCCCCCCCGCGGATTATATCAAAAGTGAGGACAGAGGCTCCTGGTTCCCCATCTAAGAGCGAACCTTCATCTCGATCAGAAACATCATCCTCTATCAGGTTTCCTGGAGTTTGGTCATCCAAAAGTTGGTTAACCACCGCGGTCATGCTGCCAATCCATTGCGGGCACGTTTTTTCAGAATGGGCGGCTTGGTGAAAAGAGAAAAAATTGTCTTTCCCTATCTCTTCCACGTTGAGAGCGGCACTGGAGTTTGACGGAGGTTTGCTGGTGTTGGGGTTACTTTTCTTGAAAAAGGGTTTTGGGGGTTTAGTAGTAGTTGAGGTTTCAATGCCCTTTCTCTTTAAGTCAGAGACCTCATTCGTTAGTAGTTTGAGGGTCTTGGCCATAATCTAGAAATCAAAAGTTTCTTTCTCTCTGTTAGGGGTGGAGGAGTGACCTTTTTTATTGATTGGTTTGTGATCATCCTTTCCCTCGTGGTCCATGACTCCTATCGACAACATGTCCTTCTCTACCGCGAGAGCAGCAGCGTAATTTGCTGTAAGAGTAGCGCGGGCCTCACGTTTGACGAAAACGGAAATATCCCTAGGGAGAGCTTTAGTATAGTAGTCGATGGTGATAGAATCGTCCAATGCTAAGTTTGGAGGAAATTTTTGCAATATTGTGGCGAAGCGTTGGTTAAAGTCTTTAACTTTCTCTTTTCTATGACACTTGATGGTGCTTAGTTCTGTGAGGAGCATAGAGGGTGTCTTATCTTCTGCAAACTTTTGCAGGAACACACGACGGAACTGGTCCCACGAAGTAATAGAAGCACTGGGAAGGGAACGGTACCAAGTGGCTGCAAGGTTTACAAGAGTGTGTGGGAACAGTTGACATGCGACATCATCGGACTGAACTCTCATGATTTGTAGGGACAGATAGAAACTACTAATATGATCTTCCACGGAGGTACCTTTCTCAGGATCAAACTTAGGAAGATGCTTCTCCGGGTGTCTAGGCATATCATGGAGAGGACCTAAAAGAGCCAATGGGGATTGAGCCATCCAGGCTAGGGGCTGCACCCTCATGGGGTGCTGACGATATCGGGTTTCTGCCTCGGACTCACTTCCCGTCCCTGACACTGATGCTCCATCATGATGGCGAGAGTGTTCATCTTGGTGTCTTTCACGGTTATTCATGTTTCTAAGATGCTCCCAGTTGTGGGGAAGGGGCCTATTTTGGTTTTGGTGGTGATGATGGTTGACGTGGTGTCTTTGGCCGTGAACTATATCTCCTCTGCCCCCACGTCTGTGACCCCTGTTGACTCCACCCTCATTTCTTCGAGGCCTGTTTCCTTCCCCTACATTTCTTTGGGCTGTGTTGTCTTCTCTTTCATTTCTTTGACCCCCTCCTCTTTCTTCTAGCGGGGAATACACTTGGTTGTTGTTCCACTGATGTAAGTCAGGCTGAGGTTCGGGGAAAGGTTCAGTATCAGGGAAACCTTCACTATCTTGGAGAACGGGGTCATTTTCCTGGACAGCCTGCCCGAGGTCTTCAATCATGGAGTTCACAAGTTCAGGTATGGTGCTGACAAGCACACCATTACGGGTGATGTTCTCAGTAGGAGTCCTAGTGTGAGCTAGAAACTCCATGATGGGGGCATATCGTAAATCCCTGACGAGATTACGGGCAACTGGGCGTAAGGATCTCAACTGTTCGTTAGTGATTTCAAAGTACCGAGCCTCCTCCCTTGGAATATCCTCCAAGGGGGGAAGAGGAGGTTCGTTATTTATGACCTCCCGGTGGGGATTTTGTGATGGAATATCGGTCGTATGCTGGGAGGATGCCATGGCCCTCCTTCTAGCGCCAAATCTGTTGACGGGAAAATATGTCCGGCCAACAGTAGGGGATCTCCCCGGTAGAAAGTCCCAATTAGACTTTGAACCGTTTGGATTAGGGATCCCGTCCGGGGTGTGGGTCCGGCTACCACTTAAATGACTTTCTCTTCGGTCTCGAGCAACCTGATTGAAACTGCAAACATACACTTATTCACATGATACAGAATACATGACTGATGTATCAAACCAATATATGACACTGTGCGTAGCAAGGTAATAGACAAAATGCATACACCCAGGAGGTGTCGTTAGCAACACATCTATGGGGTATGCATGCAGGATAATCTGACCACCAAAGAAACAGTTCTTTATGGCAAGAATATCCCTTAACTTTCCGAAAGATATAACGAAATGCTAATAAAACAGTTCATTAACATTCATCATAAGAGTAAATAATAAACTTGAGCATCATCAACACAATCACAGATAGCTATGGTGCATGAATGATACGATTAATAACACAGATTCATTAATCAAACGATATTCTGAAACTGTACGCAGAATACACACAGTGTTGTCACAGCTAAACACATCATCCAATCAAAGGGGTTTTAACATGTATTGTATTACATGTGCCAAGAGTATGATTCTTCAATTACAATGCAATATTGCCCTTCAGTCCAAAAAAGAGAAGCCTTCAACTATGTGCCCCACAGGGGTATTTATAGATTCAAGAGACGCCCTTTAGGCCTTCCGACGCTTCAACTTCCCGACGGTTCAGCTTCCCTGCGACCTTTGCCGAACATGCGACCTGCGACCAGAATATTGCGACCTGAAGATTTGCGACCTGCGACTTAGGCGTCGGTGCGACTTGCGACCTGGGGGACCAAATGCGACCTGCAACCCAGCAGTTAAGCTATGGAGGTGGTCGCGTAATTGAGAGGTCTGGAGCGTCTATCTTCTTCTCCTTGAGGAAGTCTTGCCAGGCCTGGTAATCCGCTGCTATAGGGGAGACTAGAGAGGTTTCTTCTTTTAACCGATGCGTACATTCCAAAGCATTTGGTATCAGAGTCTCCTTCTTCTGGGAAATCTGGATGGATAGGGAGGCAAGCTTGGTATAAATTTGTACTGGAGTGACAAGCAGTCGGTTTAGGTTCTCTTGTGATGCCTCAAATTCTGGTGCGGCAGCAGCTTGTCTCAAGGGTTGCAGAAAGGACTGAATTTCCTGATCTACTTGCTCCCAGTCTTTAGTTTCGTCCAGTGCCCCCAACGACGGAATGTGATGAAGAGCGTTCATGGAGTCTATACCACTAATCAGGTGATTATATGCAGACACCACCTTGTCCAAGTCTTTGACCAGCTTGTCTTTGGATTGCATCTTCATCCGGATTTGGACTTTGGCGTCTTGTGTGTGACCCCAATCCTTCTTAGGCACATTTTCGGGAGCTTGCTGGTACTGCGCTGTCCAGTTTATCATTTTGTCTAAAGCTACTGAGGCCTCCTTGAGCTGCTCATGCTTCACTTTGGCTTCCGCTCGTGCCTCTGCTAACGGGGCCACTGTTTGTTTTAGGGTGAGCATTTCTCTGTATACTTGCTGCATGGTCGTTTCCAATACGTCACATTCTTTCATGACTACTAGTGGGACTTCATTGACTTGGGAAGGCTTACTTTGGAGCTGTCGCACTTCACTCTCCAGTACTGCTTTCTCCTGTTCCGTTGCTTTTAGCCTGTTTTGTAGGGAGATAATCTCCCTGCTCATTCTAGTGACATTTTCCTCCGTAGCTGCGGCAAAAGCGGTACCTGCTGATGCTATCATTACAGGGTTAGTCCTTGTATCTGGGACTATGTCCTTTCCGGTGGCGACCGTAGATATGGCGGAATGGCTTCGCGCCAAGGCTTTTCTTCTCTCTTGCCGTATTTTGAAAGAGAATTGGTCAAATGTCAATCTAGTCAGGTCGAAGACCTCTTCCTCTTGTTCCCCGGGAAAATCGTCATCAGGGAGGATACTTTTCTTGCCACTCAGAGGAATGTCCAGGGGAGATATGTCGATATCATCTATCAATTCATCCTCTTTATCCTGTGTTTGTCCTTTTCCTTTCTCCTTTTGCCGGCGCTCGGCTTCTGCCTTGTCATGTTCCTCCTTCTTCCTGCGTTCTGACTCTGCCTCTGCTTCTTTTTCTGCTTTTCTCTTTCGCTCCGCTGCGGCGGCTTGTTCTGCCTTCTTTTGACGATCGACTTTGTCAAGTTCTTCCTTAAGTGCTTGTTCTGCTGCCGCCTGTGCTTCCTTTTCCTGTCTTTCCTTTTCCTCAACCTGCTTCTTTTTCCGCTCTGTCCTGGCATCTTTCTTACGTTTCTCTTCATCCTCCTTCATTTTCTTTTCCTCTTCCTTCTTGGCTTGGGCTTCTGCTGCCCTTTGCTGATCCGAGGTGTCAGGCCCTGTACTGGTTCGTGTTATTTTATCTTTGGAGGAAGAAGCGCCTCCTAGTTTATGGCTCCTATCTTCTAAATTATGGTGATCCTCTTCTTCTTGGTCAGAGTCGATCCCTGGAGCTAGATGCCTGTTTGCGTTGTACCAGTTTCTTTTTTCGTCCTCTGCCGGACGCTCGACATGCTGATAACTCCATTTAAAATTTTCCCTTTTACAATGCTCAGGAACTATCCTGACTGGGTCATAAGTTCGGCAATCCAGATTTCTAAAGTGGTAACCTTTTATCTCTTCCCCTTCACGCCCTACTTCTTTGAAGTCCTTGACTATATAAGCACCAATGGTGAGGGGTAAAGCGGGCCAAGGTTTCTTCTTCCCTTTGGAAAGGACATTGGAGAAGCCCGAGGTCATCTGGAAACATACCTCCTGCATGAGCACCTTATCGGTAATAAACTTAGGCAGAGCATGTGGTGCTTTGAATGTGCCAAAGACTCGGATGATTGTAAATTCAGCGAATGGAAACCAGTGTGCCACCTGACCTAGTGTCTCCATTGCTCGCCAAGACATGCAGGGGGTGTCTTGAGCTAAAGCCGAAGCCAAATTTGTTTGCATTGAGCCCACTAATATGCCAGCCCAATTGAATCGAGTGCCGTGCGCCGTTACGTGTTCCATAATGGTTGCCCATGCTCCGTTGAAAGTGGTGGCGTCTGAACGTCCGTATACTCTGCACAGCATGGCGGCCACTAACATATACACTTTCCTCAGATTGGCCACCGGGTACTCCTGGTCTTTCTTGACTTTAAATTTATCTGGTTCCGCCCACCATTTTCTGATTGTATCAACCATCGGTACTTCATTTGTGGAAAACCATCTCGGGGTAAAATTTACCTCTAGTTGGGGTAGCGAGTAGTAGACCTGTGCTTTTGAGCTTTCCAACGTTGCAAAAGCTTTACCTCCACTATCTCGGATTGCGAAATTCTTAGGATCCGTCTTCTGTATGATCCAATCTAACATTTCTGGGCACGGAAAGATGGCGGGATGTGACCCTGCTAGGTGCAATTTGGATTTCTTGACCTTCAGGTATACTTCCCGGTCCGGGAGATCTTCTGGAAACTCATCTTCTGGTATGGCGAACTCGCGGTATACTTCATACCACCTAAGGTTGTCCCCCTTTGCGAAGGTGCAAAGAGTGTCTCTGTATATTGGTGGAGGGGATGTTTGTATGTCTGTGTCTGACTCTTCTTCCACCACCTGCCTACTCTTCTTTCGGGACACCCGGGGTGCCATGTTGCTAGAGTCAGAGAGGACCGGTATCGTGTCTGCTCCAAATTCACCTGTTTCATTCAGGAAAGAATCCCAGGATGAGAAAGACATGATGATAATGGCTAAATACAGTTTACGCATGCAGAGTTTCATTGACTGTTCTCTTGGGGTCGCAGGGTCGCTGATCTACAAAAAACCTCACATGCGACCTTGCGACCTTGCGACTAGGTCGCAGGGTCGCAGAGTCGCTAACAGAGAGTCGCGCGACCTTGCGAC
Source organism: Pinus albicaulis (assembly GCA_034641835.2). Taxonomy (NCBI): domain Eukaryota; kingdom Viridiplantae; phylum Streptophyta; class Pinopsida; order Pinales; family Pinaceae; genus Pinus; species Pinus albicaulis. Next base: position 1,833,473,481 of record CM076578.1, on the reverse strand, counting down.
CTTGCGACCGGGTCGCTGGGTCGCAGGTCGCACTTGGGCCTGCCGGGGGGTTTCGCGCGCGCGCGGTTTTGCGGATAATCTCTCCCTAACGGGAAACATGCGCGGCTGGAAAGGGTCTAAACTGGAGATAGAACACAGCCATGAGGATCTGGGCAAGACAAAGGTGACCTTGGGGTTTATGAGAATCAAAACAAAAATAAAACTCAACCGGAAAACCTACCTCCTCACCAACAAGTAATTAAGACCATGGGGTGGCTATATTTTAGCAAGAAATGCTGGGGAAGGAAACACAGGGAGGAAATGGCAACTTACCCGGAAGAAAGCGCGCCAGTCGTCCTGTCAGAGCGATTCCACGATTTTCGCCGCGAGTCACAAATGCGACCTAGCGACCCGCCCTTATAAAAAGGAGTCGCACGTGCGAGCACTAAATGAGGTCGCAAGTTGATAGTTTGCGACCTTGCGACCTCGCGACCTTAAGGTCGCTGAGTCGCTAATTCCCTTAATTACTTAATTTTGCGACCTTGCTACCTTGCGACCTTAAGGTCGCTGGGTCGCAAGGTCGCAAATTGCATGACTTCCGACTCTTGTGACCTGGCGACCTGGCGACCTTAGGGTCGCAGAGTCGCATAGGTCGCATGGGTCGCAAATCACGGATTCGCGACTTAGCGACTCGCTCTTAAAAACTTTACTTGGCTTTTTCTCCTTTAGTTTCAAAGGGGCTCCAAAAATTTTGAAGTGTGTGTTATTATTTTTTTGTATTTTTG